>VYXD01009094.1:1388540-1484824 GCA_013397195.1 Hylia prasina | reverse complement strand
GGAGTGGCGGCAGGGGCGGGGACGCCGGGAGAAAGCGCTGGAGACAGCTCGCTGCAGGGATTCCTGCGGCGCGCCGAGGAGACGAGTGGCAGATGTCCTTTTCCTCCCTCTCGTCCCTGTCCTCCTCCCTCCAGTGCAAATGCCTCAAAGGTTCTATGGATTCAGTAACAGCCTTTCGATATGGATATGAAGAGGGGGGTTAGGAGGGGAAGGAGAGACGTATAATAGTAAACCAGCCCATTTCTAGTGAAAGCTTATAGTAGACAATTTGTGAACTTTTCTGCGGGTTTTATAGGTTATCCCACCTCCACCCCCCCACATTAAACATCCTTGTGCATACTGCTTCAAATATAATCGTGATGGTTATATGATAATATGACAGTAATTTGTCCTGTGTAAAGAAGTATCAATGCCCATGATATCGGAATTTCAAAATTCTTACGGCAAAAAGTCCCAGGCAGAGAGTGGAGTAAATAGCATCACTTTGGATGTCCTATAACTGTTATTTAGGCCACTCTTTCTCTTGAGAGTTTTGTTACTGCTTTTTTTAAAAATTCTTTGTAATTTCACCGAATTACGGTGATTGAATACAAGAGTGGGCTTTCTCACACACAGGTGTTTAGACTGAATGGAGTTATACTTGACCTCTAGAGGAATGTGAAAAGAACTTAAGCAGAACTTTGAAGAACTTGAAGATTTAGTAAGGTGATGTCGCAGTCTGATATTAGACATAGTAGTTGCATCAGTGAAAGTTTGAACACAAGAAGTTGTTTGTCTGAAATTTAGGCTTAACCTCTGAAAAGTGGCTATTCTGTAACTGAAACATTGTTTAGGCCTTTAAGCAGATGAGTTTTTAAAGCTCCTGAGAATCAGGCTCATTTCTCAGAGGCTCCCCAGTTATGAAATAAAGTGTATCTGCTAATGAATGATATCTGGTGGATTAGTCTGGTTCCCAAAGCAGGGTTACTACAAAGGCAATGCATTAGGAGTTTTCCTCCATTTGAAATTTTTTTTGCTAATGTAGTCTTCTGAGTTGTGCAGCCTGCCAAAATAAGATATAGATAACAGAATATTTCTAGAAAGAGATAAACAAATACAGGATATAACATAGAATCTTCAATAATGTTAGCTAATTGAAATCACATAATCATCTGTGGTAAGGTGACCTAGGTTGCAAAGTGCTTCTGTCTTTTGATTTCCCCCTTGGAATTTTAACGTGCTATCCAATCCATGCATTGTCATCCATTTGTCCTGCAAGTTTGTCACCTCTGTGAGGAAACTCAGCTTCTGTGAGGAAATATAACATTGCTGTGTATGCACATGGTGTCCTGTCTGGGACTTCTTGTCTGAAAAACCGTGACGCATTTCTGGTCAAGCACTTGTGCCTTCAAGTGATACCAACAGCGCCAAATGGAAGGTGCCCAGGGACAGATTCCTAGGCCTAGTGTCCCCTGCCTAACACATCTCTTGGTCTCAAAGCTGACTAATTGGACTAGTCCAGGACAGACTCCAGGAACTGGCTGACAGTGGAGCAGTGTGGACGAGAAGCACACAGCTTTTATTTATTTATTGGCCTCCTTTTACTTAGCCATGCCTCCCTACATGCCAAAGGTCTCAGCATCCTGATGGTGATGTAATGAAAAGTGTTTTAAAGCTCTCAATTTTGTTGCCCTGTGGAAACAAAGAAAGGGTGACTAATGTACATGTTGGTGGCAGCAAAAGTGTAGCAGTTTTGGTTCAAACTGGGCAGAAACACCAATTAAGTGCGGTGGTTTGGTACACCAGTCAGAATCACTAACTCATATGGTGGGTTGAGCATTGGCCAAATGTCAGTGCATTCATGACAATTATTTATTCATTTTCTGCTGTGAGATAAAGATTGTGAGGGCCAAAGCAGGCTCAAAGCTTTAAAGGGTATAAAGAAAGCTTTATTAACAGAACTAAAAGAAAAATAATAAGAAATTGGAATAAACCTTCAGAACATTTCTTCTGCCGCCAGCTCTTCTTTCTTTTCCCACTAAGAGACAAAACCTGGTATTTTCAGTCAGTTTACTACCTCTAAAATAATCTTTCTTCAGTTTACTTAGGGAGAGGAGTTTCTCTTGCCATACCCTGGAGACTTCTCCACAAGAAACCGTTCTTTCCTGGCTTCATTGTCACAGCCAAGCAGCTGCCTGGGAGATGGAAATCTGTCGCTATGTGAAAGTCCCTTCCCTCAACTTACAGCGTCCCCCACAACTGTTTTTGAGGGCTCAATTTTTAGCTAATGGGAGAACAAGTGCTATTTTAGGGAGTTAACATAGAGTAATTTTAGAGTGATAGAATGATTTGGGTTGGAAGAGACCTTAAAGATCAACTAATTCCAACCCTCCTGCCATGGACAGGGACACCTTCCACTAGACCAGGTCACTCAAAGCCCCACCCAGGCTTGCCCTGAACACCTCCAGGCATGGGGAGTCCACAGCATCTCTGGGCAACCTGTTTCAGTCCCTTGCTACCCTTATAGTAAAGAATTTATTCCAAATATCTAATCTAAACTCTTCTAGTTTGAATCCATTCTTCCTTGTTCTGTGAGTACATGCCTTTGTCCTAGCAGTAGATGCCATTTCCACCTCTGCTGTAAGCCTCCTTTAGGTTCCAGAAGGTGCTACAAGGTCTCCCTGGAACCTTCTCTTGCCCAGGTTGAACAGCCCCAGCTCTCTCAATCTGTTTATTTGGGGCATGCCTTAAAGATCTTTCCATCGTTAAAGCTGGTTGAAAAGTCCAGATTGTGCTGCTCACTTTTTATGTGAACAGAACTTTTGGAGTACCCATCTAGATACCCATGAATTAAGCCTAATGTTTGATTTTGGAAGTGTCAATTTTTTATGAGCATAATGTGGTAATAATTATTGCATATCAGTGTATTCACTTTTTCCTGATTACTAATATTTTGTGGCATCCCCTATGGACATCTTGTGCAAATGGTGTTCCCTGGGGAAGGCAGAAATCTTTTCTGTGTTACTGACCATTGCTTACATGGTGCTGGTGCTTCTGTTGTAGGTTTAGTATAAATAGTTGCACAGGTGCCTGTTGAGCAGAAGGTGCAACAGATGTCTGGAGGGAGCACCAGCTTAGCTACCAGGCATACTGTGAAGCCAGGATTTTTCAAAGGTGGTCCACCTGTGGTTGCATCTAAGTCTTGGGGGAGTTCCACCCTTTGCTCCATCAGAGGGAAAGTAAGGCTCATTCTAAGTATGTTGGGGATTTCCCCTTGAGGTTTTGTGAACAGATAAAAAGAACTACTTTACTTCCTTAAATCAGCAGGGGTCTGTCTGTTTTGGCACAGAAGCCTTAAATTTTCCCTTTTAAGCCAAAGTTTATCTTCACTTCTGTAATTCAAAGGCTGTTAGCTGATGACTAGAACAGCCCTTTCTAAAAATATATATGGAGTCTGTGAAACAGATCGCTGTTTCACAGGCAGCAGTGTATGTGCAATATGTGACCTTGACTTTAATCTTGTGAGCACTGTACCCTTATCTGCAGTGTAGGATTTTAAATTGTGCTTTAGAAACGGATAAAGAAATCAGCAGGAGTTTATAGGTTCTGTTGTTAAGTAATGGGGATGAATATACTTCTCTGATGTTTATCATGGCATGGAAAATATCAGCTTCAGTTTGTATCATGGTTTTAAAAAAGAAAAAGCTGACATGTGATTTGAATGCAGCATTTAATCACAAGACACCTTTCCGTTTTAAGTTGTGTGCCAGTATTCTCGTCTAATGTAGCTGTGGTAGTTCAGTGGGAGCTTTCCAAGAGCAGTAACTAGTCGATATCCATCCTCCAAATAAAAATCAGCATATATGAGGAATCAGATATTCCTTAAAGGCTACTGAGTATTGAAGATAGTCGTTAGGTGAGCTTGAGATGGACTGTCCCATTTAATGTCAAATCAGTCACTGTCTTGTACTTCAACATCATGCCTTATCTGAGTAGTATGAACATTTGTGATACAACTGACAATAATAGTGAAATTTGTCTGTTAAACAAACAGGAAAGGCAGACTGAGCTTTGAGTAACAGAATTGGCCTTTGTTTATTTGAAACTCAAATGATGTCCCATGACCTGGTCATCTGTATGAGGGCTTATTGTATTGTACAGCTAAAGAATAGTTGGGTATTGGATCTGATCTTACACAAAATTAAGTCTTTTTTACTCATATTGCTAGCAATTATTTGTGTGGTGACTTTTCCTGTGAGCAGGAGAATGTGAAAAGCAGATCTCCTCTGCGTGCTGCAGTTAAGTCCTCAGCAGCTCAGTTGGCAAAGTTCATCTCTGTCCTCTGAGAAGAGAAAAACCTATCTGTTTTGTCACCTTTGGGGTAACCTAGTTTTTTTTGGCTGAACTGCAGAAGTAGGAAATACATTCTGGTGTGTCAACTCAGAGTAATTTTGTTGGTAGGTAGCTGATGCTCACACTTTATGAAACTTGTGAAGATGAGTGGACTGTGAGCCTCAGGAGTCATGCTCACCTCTTGATTGCAAATGTAGGCTTGCCTTGTCAAACTAATTCTACCAGTCTTGTGCCCGAGGCTTTTTCTTTATTAAAAAAAAAAAAAAAAAAAAAAAAAAAGCAAAAATTTTTGCATCCTAAAATGACTGCTTTTGGGGGGGTTGGTTTGCTTGTTTGTTTTGTTTTGCTTTTTATAAAACCATTCTGTTCAATCTGATAGCTATCTTCTATAGGTGTACGTATTACTCTGTTGATTTCTTAACTATTAATAATTTTTATCTGTGGATGAATCTTTTCCTTTTTATCTCATTTTTTTCTTATTCCTGACTGAGTTTTCAGCAAACCTTTGAGTTCTTTGAGCAGCATTGGTTTCTGACCAAGTAGGCAAATCTGATCTTATTCTTTAAAAATATAATATAAAGAGGGATAAGTTTATTTTAATGAATTTTTGTCTGAAGACTATCATAAACAAGAAACAAGGCATGTGCCATTTTATGGTCAGGTGCAGTGCTTCCTGTGAATTGCCTGAAGCACACTCGCCCATTGCTGGCCAGAGTCGAGACAGCGTCTCCGGGAAAGGGCAAATTATTTCTCCCACAAGCAGAGACTGGCATATGTTAATGTTAATACCACATTCCCACACAAAGGCAGAAGCAGCAATGTGTAGGGGAATGATGAGGCTGCTTTTTGTTGTCTCATTGGAAGATCCTGTGTAGCCTAAGAAGAGCTGCTAATTATGCTGGAGAATAAGACTTACTGAGTTTCCTTATCTCTAGCTCATCCTGAGCAGAGGAAAAATCTTCTAAACCTTTCCATTTGGTGTTTAAAGCCGAGGGCTCCTCTTTCTACCACTGTCCAGGGCTTTTCACTCACCTCAGTGGCTGTGAGATCTCTGGTAACCTGCTCCTGTTCTCTGTAGCCTGTTCACCAGAATGTGATTTGATTTTGTGGAACACCAATTTATTTTTATTTGGAGGGGAAAAGAAAGCAAAAGAAATTACCTTTATTGAAGGAAACTGCTGCTGGAGACCCTGAAATGCTAGAAGACATCTAGAAGATGAGTTTAGTGGGTGGAGATGTAAAAAGGAGCTGTAGTATGGCAAATGTAACTGCAAAACTTATGACAATTGTTTTGTAAAAATAACACATGCATATGCTCATGTAAAGCCTTAACGCTTCCTGGTGATTTCAAGTCAGCAGCAGTTATCTACATAAGCTCCTATCTAAAGAAGTGATACCAAAGAGGGAGCATGTATTGAGCATAAAGCATGTTTAGTCCCAAATGCAGTAACAATGGCTGTGTGTTAGTTTCAGATGTTTTCCACTGCCTACACAGAAGTAACAAGTAGTGTTTAGGAATTTCTTCTGTTGCATTTCAGGGTTCAGAAGATGGTCTGCTCTGTGCAGGACTGATCTTTCAATTGCTGTTAATGATGGACATAGCTCCAAATGAAGAGTAGTCAATGATATTGTCATTGTAATATTTCAGCATGGAAGACAGTTTTAGTTACTTTGAAGTTTAGTTAGTGGAATAAAAAGAAATGTGGAGCAAAGTCCCAAAGCCTATAAACCTGATACAGCTGACATGAACTCCAAATATTCAGTGGTATTTTAGAAATAAATAGTCAATCAGTTGGGACTAGATTCTTTACAAGAAGAAATAACCATATATAGACATTAGATTTTTAAAATCAATATGTAGATGTAAAATATATTAGATTTGGGAAGATAATTTGTGGAATTCCACAGATACTGTAGGGTATCAGCCACCCATTTTTTAAAAAATTGCACTTTTAACTTAAAAATACATTATCTCTAAAATCAATGCCTGTACAAGATGTATATTAGTATTTGAATGTTTTGAAACAGGCAGATGTTCTACTTAGAAGAGCACAAGATGCTTTTTATCTCTTACACAAAAACTGGAAAAGCACCAAAGTCTTTTTCCTACAAAATACCACATCAGTGGTACTTTCTTCTTTCTGTTGCCTTTGTGTCCTCTTAGATTCCTCTGTTTGTCCTCTTGGGTTGTTGTGATATTGCTGTATGTGTGAGATGTGTATTGATTTCTTCCCAGACTATTTCTGTATGTTTCTGTGTGACCACAGATTTTTTTTTAGTGTTAAATATAAGATTATTAATTAAAGTGTGTGTTTGTTTCCTGCAGAAGTGATCTGCTTCTGGTGTTCTTTATATTTATACTTATACTGGAATTTCCTCTGCCAGATCAGAACGTGGAATCTCATGCCCTTGAAATTTCCATTACATCGTGTGGTAGCAATTCCCATTTCTGCAGTGCTTGTTAGAATTCAGGGGTGCTCCCTGTGTAAGGACAAACAGACAAATGGAGAGGTGAGAGGTCAGTTTTTGTTGATCAGCTTGATTCATTGCCTGGTATCAGAGAGATGCTGCAGAGGCATTGCTTGGATGTGAAAAGCCTGTCATTGAGTTCAGGAAGGCCATACTGCAGAACACTGCATAGTAAAAAGCACTGATATGAGAGATTGATAACTGTGTGGACAGTACAATATGTTTGGAGAATAGGAAGCCAGTAGCATGCTTAACTCAGAGAGGATGTTTAGGAAGTAGGATGAGCTTCTTTATAACTCCTTGTTCTTGACCCAAGCCATCAATGCAGATGTGTGGCACTAAAGTATTTGTAAGGTGGGCTTTTAAATTTTTTTGCTTCCCAGAACTTAAAAAGAGGACTAAAACAAAAGTGGACTAAAACACAAGAAATTTTTTAAGGAATATGCTTGGGGTTGGTATAATTATTTTCTCTTCCTAACTTAATAATGCTGTTAGTGTTACCATGTCTGCATATTGAGAACCACTGACTGGTTCCTGTAACATTTGGTAGAAGGGAATGTATTTTGAGGAGGCATTAGGAAAAGGGTGGTGTCAAGACTCAAGGTGTGGGACACTGATGTCAGAGTTAAGGAGAAACAGGTATAGTAGGGCAGGGACATGTATAGTAGGTCAGGGAGGTGTAAAAACAGGCCACAAAGCATTCAAAAGTCAGGCTTAATTAGTTTAATTGCTAGTGAGTCAAGTTAGGCTCCTGGCAGTATTTGTGTCAGCCCAGATAGATCCTGTGCCTTTGTGCTCTTTGCCCCTTCACCTTCTGCTCTGCTGTAGAGAAGCGATGATCTATGTGATGCAGTGGGGATGTGACCTCAGGTGGGCTTCTCTTGTGAGAGTGGCATGCACAAAATTGTGAAGTTCCTCTTTCCCCACCCCCAGTATGTGAAATACATGTATTAAATTGGAAGGCAAGGCTTGAGAAATCTTTCTCTCCACAGTATTTTATTTCTCCTTGATTTCAACATTGTCCTGACTCACTCATGGTTTCTTGTAGCAGCCATGGGAATATGGCTTTCACATGAGAAGTAAAAACCAGATGTTTCTGCACTCATTCAGATTAGTCCCTGGAGCACCAGGATCTAAAATACTTTTAAAAGAAAGATAAGAACATGACTGGACAGGGTTTTTGTCACTTAGGGTCTTCCTAAAAGAGAGAGATGTGATCACAAGGATGTGATATTTTGATGACATCGTCAGCTGCGAAGGATGATTACACAACTAAGCTTATTTCTTCTACCAATATGCAGAATAATGTTCCAAATTAAAATTTGGAAAGATGACAGGAAGCTTATTTGAAGAAATATTCATTAATTAAATCAACGGTGTGTGAATTAATTTCATTAATGCACAATTAAACACCAAATATCACTGTGTGTACCCCTTTGCAAACTTATGAACGGGTCAGGTGAAGTTACACAGTCATCAGAAAGTTTCTCCTCTAATTTCTTCCGGAGGAAGAAATTGAAGCCCAGGATTTTCCATGTTTATGTTCATGCCACACAGCACATTAAAGATGTCATAATTCAGTAATTTGGAGCTGATGGCATCAGTAACGGGCTCCACCATATGTTGCCTTTCTTTAGAAAAAAAGGACTTTGCATTGCTGTTGAGTGAAATACCCTGTTCCTCTGCTGTGCCATTCATTTCCCAATTTATTGAGGAGTGTAACTGATTAAATGTGTCTCTGAGTTGCATTTTTATTATTTGTATGCCTGCCTATAATTTGTTTTAATGTTAAAGAGTTAGAATTGTCTAAAAACAAAGTGTTACTTGGCTGCTCTTCTAGTATGCAACTTTCTTTAAGTCTGTCATCATCTTTGATTCATCACACACTAGGAAAATATTTGTTATTTATTTAATCAATTTAGGTGTGTGTAAGCCCAGCGAGCAGAGTGGTATTTCTTTTTGTAATACCTTGTCCAATCTCAGCTGTGATGGACAATTTGCTTTGATAATGCACCTTGCTGTCTCATGAGACTGGATAAAAAAAGATAAATGGAAGTGGATACCTAGCAAGAATTCCCTACCTGGCAGACTGAATGGCCCAAACTTAAAGACTGCATGAAAAAGCAGCTTTTGCCATCCATAGACATGTTGATTTCTCCTCCCCACATGCAGAAACTCACTAGTATTTAGCTGGGAAGCTGACCAGACTAATGACCAGACTAAAGCTGTATGTAGGTTATTGCACTCTGTTGTTGGTCATAGAGTTTGTGTTCACACCAAATGAAGCATTTGATTAATGAATAAATTCCTGAAGAATGCACATTCCTCAGAAGTAACGTATTTTTGGCAAGCATTGCAATGTGCTGCTCAGGGAGGTGCCGGAGTCACCATCCCAGGAGGTGTTCAAGAAATGACTGGATGTGGCACAGAGCTGTGCTTTAGTTGACAAAGTGGGGATTTATCACAGTTTGGAGTTGATGACCTTGGAGGTCTTTTCGAACCTTAAGGATTTTATGGTTCTTTGATATCATGGAAGGTTGTCATGAAGTGTAGCAATATGATAATGTTCCTCTTCTTACCATCTTAGCATGGATGTTTAGTGACAGGTACAATGCTGCCGAGACAGCCTGATATCACAAATGTGGGAGGACTGTTTGCCCTTCTAAAAAGGAGATAATTAATACCACTATAAGTGCATGAAAATATGTGCCACTTAAATTCATCAGAAGTGACTTGAAAGACTTGGACTACATGAGAAATAAACTAAAAACCATGTAAGCTATCATTTGGGTAGCACGAAATTACATGCCAGAGACACTAAAATGCAAAAATAACCTTTAAGGGATGGCTCAAAAGGTATACTTTAAAGATAGACTAAGGAAATAAGTGTGACACCTCTGAACTGCACGGAAGCTCACTTTTTCTGGCGACAGAGCAGCCCATGTAACTGGGACCCACAAACTCTTTTCCATTTAGTTTTTTCCATTTGTGGTATGACACAGGTGTATGTCCCTGACAGATTTTTTTTCTGATAATGAAATGAAGACCTCTTTTTATAAATCGTTAGCTCTTCAGTCAACATTTGATCTGTGAATTGTCTTAGTATCACTCCAAACTCACCAAGAGCAGAAATACAGAAGGAAGAAAACTATGACAGTTGTAAAAGGAAAATCACTTTCTGTTTATATTAAATATCCCTAAAAGCAATCTTAGATTACAAAGCTGGAGTCTTAGTGAGAAACAGTCTCCCTTCCTCCCTTCCTCCCTTCCTCCCTTCCTCCCTTCCTCCCTTCCTCCCTTCCTCCCTTCCTTCCATTGAAACCACAGTTATAAATCTGAGGTTTTTTTGATAAATGAGTTGTAGATTTCAGTGCAACTATTCAAAATTCATGCTCAGGTGAAACTCTCTAAACTGGAATTTGATTAAAAAGTCATAGCACCAGCAGCTTTATCTGCTCTTGTCCTTCAGGGTCACTTTCAGAGTAAAAGGTTAACTTGTCTAATGATCACAAAATTAATGATTTGTTTTTCTCCTGCAGAAAGAGTAAAAGTTCTGATTTTGGGTTACATGGAAATTTAGCTTTTCATCAATTAGAATTGCAGCTACTGATGTACTCACACACAGCTAATGGTTCTACAACATTGAGGAGATTACTATGCATTGAAGTGATTCTCCTATGAACACTGCAACTATAACTCCAACATAAAGGAAATCTATTCCTTGGGAAGCACCTTTTTTCCTTTTGGATACTAATAATTTAGGATTTGTTGCTGGTAAATATTTCCCTCGAGAAGGGTTGGTCAAGAGTTCGAGTCACTTTGGTTACATTCCTCAAAGCCTCTGTAAAAACACTGAGCTGAAGAAAGAGGTAGAGCATGAAGAAGGGGGAATGAGGTGGATGCCTGGGTCAAAAATTAAGCTTTTAAAATATTCATTATTCCTGTCACAAAGAACTGTTTCAATAGTAACTTCAACAGCTTATTGTAAAGTTGAGTTTTAAACTTTTCATCTTCTATTTTTGTAGAGGCCTAAGTGCATTTGTTTGGAAAATAGAATTTAAACTGATCTTTCGTCATAAACTATGGCTTGGAAAGAAACCAAACTTGTGTGAATGAGTAAGAAAGTCATGATGGGATTGTTAGGATTTGCCTCATGTTCGGGCTTGGTGAAGCTCATCTGCAGTGTGCAGAGAGCACTGCTGCACCATAGGGCTGTGGAGCCGGGGCTGCCTTCCCGTGAGAGCTGACATGGCCCCAGCTTCTGGGGAAAGGCTGGAGGACAGGAGACAAACCCTTCATGTGGCACTCTGGGAAGCCTCCTTGAGATGCAGCTGTGTAAAAACAAATCCTCCCTCCATCCCCTCTTTTCAATATCATCTTGCCCAGAGGATGAGACTACTCCAGTAAAATCCTCTTTAGGGGTTGAAGCCATCTACTTCTCTCTCTTACAACTCATCCTCTTGGTTGTTCTTAGAAGCCTGCAATAATATGAGGTTGAATACTTCATGAGTGATGAAAAAGTATAAATTCTAGTGAGTTACTTCAGTACTTTATTTTTGTGTTTCCTTTCCATCTGGCGTTTTTTAAGGGTTGGAGAAATCTTCCCCTCTCACCCCCCCCCCAGTGTCAAAAACACCTGGTTTTGTTGGAATATTTATATCCTGATTAGCAATAATGAAAGGCAAATCAGGCTTTTTAGCTCATGGGTGCTAAAGTTACCCATTTAAAAAAGAATTATGAAAATCTCTTTTCCTTTGGATGTGGAGTTCACAGTGTGTAATGCTTGTTTGAAGGCGCTCAGTCGATTCTCCAGGCTTTGCATCACTGAGCGTGACAGCTCCTGAGAGATTAAAGAGCTGTTACCATCAGAACTTTATTCAGTTTTTCTTTCATTTCTTCAAGTACACAGAAGGATAGGTGTACTTGTAATGTGTCACAAAGATTACACTGCAATGTTTTCTGGATAAACTTCAGTGCCACTGAAGTGGGGGAAACAGTACCAAATAATTTCATGACAGTTGTCATGGCTCCAAAAGTGTCTGATCAGATCTTCAAATCTGAATGCTGGATACATTGTGGGTACATCCACCCTCTAGTATCCATCCCTTCTGTTTTCATCCATTGTAGTCATAGGAATGTGATTAGGCACTAAACTAATCAACTGGCTGTTAATTTACAATGATCTCTCCTCCATCTTACATGTGAAATGATTTATAAAGAGTGAGGTGTTTGGAAATTTTGGGGAAAACCTGTCTTTACCTTGTTCCCACTTCTTCAAATGCTTCTTAAACTTTATGTTTAAAGAATGTATTGTGTCTTTTAAAATTATTTGGACTGTTACATGTATTGGAATAGCATGAGAATTTCTCAAATGAGTAAAAGGGATACTTATAATATAACTATAAAAATCTTCCAGGTATGAGGGGCGAAACATGGAAGGGAGTCTCTTGGGTCTTTTATTTTAGTAGAAGAGATTCTGTGCAGATATGGTGTTTGTTTAATTGCTTGATTTGTTTTATAATCTAGCTACATGACTTGGGGTCATTCTAGTGACTACATACCTCTTTTTGGTTTGGTTTGGTTTGTTTGGGTGTTCCTTTTTTCTTTTGGGGTATTTTGGTTAGTTGGTTGGGGTTTTTTTTGTTTTGTTTTATTTTGTTTTTTACTGTAGGTTGAACTTCCCCTTAGTTGTAGAACAGAAATAGCTGAATGTAGAGGAGAAACTTCACTGTTTAGATTCTTAATTCAAGTGAGATATAGCCAGTGTTGCATATGTTCAGTCTACTTCACTGCACTGAGTATTCCATGTGGAATGGCTCAGAAGAAAACAGCAGTCTAGTCTAACATATATAGTCTCTGGATGTATGTTGGCTGGGGTTCCTGGCTTGGAGACAGCAGTATATTAGAAAAAACCAAAACACTAGAGAAGAAAAGTTGTATACAGAAGAATCTGTTCTTATCAAAACTGATTGTTTCTTATTGTCTTTCCACTGAGCAGTCAGTACAACGGGTGCATATACAAATGTAGACAAAAAATACAAATAAATGGCTCTCTCTCCATCAATCTGTGAATTTTACTCTCACTGTAGTGAAAACACAAATCATCATCTTTCATAGCGGAAGGAAGGAAACTGTTTCAGATTGGAAGGGGAGTGGGGGAAAAAGAGCATAGAGTAGGTATGGAGATAAATTTGCCCTTAATGCCTTTCTTCTTGTCCCTCAGTCAGAAGAAATGGGAAAAGAGAACCCCGTAATTTGCTCTGTAGTAAAAATTAAAATACTCTGTGTACACTGTACAATAACTGATCTCACAAAGGTTCACTTTATCCTAATTTTCCATGGAGGCAAAGTACCAGATATCTGGTGTCTGTACAAAATATTGAGGAATAATTGCTTTCTGTGTGGAAACAAACTTCCTCAATGCAGTTATCTCACATGAAACCAGCATTCTGTGCAGCTGATTGCCAGGGCTCATTCCTGGTTTACCATTGGGGAGCCATTAATTTTGTTATTATGGTGATTGTATGACATAACAGGGATCATTTGCTTTCCAGTATTTATGGCACAAGTTTGGAGAGGAGTTTTTGGATGTAAACAGATCTGCAATGAAGCATGTAGAACCAATTGTATGCACTGAATTAGATGCATTCTTTGACTTGTCATTGTTTCAGGGTATTGTGACCCATTTTTTTTTTCCCCCAATAGTTGTTTGAATTTTTAATAGTCTAATTTGAAATGTGTTGGACAATTGAGATATCTTACTGAACCACATTTACAATAGTTGTGATCTTACAGTTCTGTGGAAATTGGATACTTCCTGAGGTAGCTGTAGCTGAGGACACAAAAATGGGCACGCTAACATACTAATTTTAAAATTAAAATTTTTATTTAATCAGTGTGATTTTGTTGTTCCTTTGCTCAGAGGTATGATTTTTTCTCTTAAAGTTTCCAAAACCCTGAGCTGTACCTTGGCCTTTCTGTGCTCTGCTAGGAACCTTTACTCATTATTTTAGAATGTGGTGTTGATATGTTTAGGTTTTTAATTTTTTCAGATGCTGGGTATTTTTCTGTGAAAAATATTCATGCAATTTTGCTAAAAATAAACAGAATTTCAAGCTAATTTCATCTTAATGACAAATAAATAGCTTTAGAATGCAAGTTATGGGAACCAAATATGCTTTTGTTGCCTTAAACATACTTGCTTTGGGGGAATATGATAATAAAATGTCTGCAAGCACAAATTCAACAAAAAGTAGAAATTTTGAGCATATAAAATAAACTCATTACAGAAGCTCAATACTATTCTGAGATGTTACCTCTAGTTATGGGAAGTCTGAGGATATGTTTGAAAATTACAGTGCATAAGTTAGCTTTGAAATAATAGCAAATAACTATTACTTTTCCAATTATGGTAGTACTATTCATTACTAATTAGATAATTCATTGTCATAAATAATGCTCAGCTCACTTAAAATTCCTCTCCATCCTCACTTAATGTTATGGAATCAGTTCCTGAATTTCTTTGCTTGTGTAACTCTTCATGTGTCACCAGACACCCTCTGCCTGTGTAATGATGAGGGTGTTCAGTCATCTAGTTTGTACAGCATCTGTAGAACTGGTCTGTAAAGAGAGAGCAGCCTTTGGCCTGGCTAAGGAATTCCAGCAGCTCTAGCACTTCCATGTGGCTGTGCTAGTTGCGGAGGAGGCTGCATATAGGGAATTGCTACTCGGAATCCAGTCCTGTAGTCACTTCTGGAAGCAGTGTATGCCATGTGTAGTTTTATCTAGGTAGCATTTTCAAGTACCTTGTGTCAGAAATCGAGAAAAATGTATTGTATGAATGTTGTGTCTGGTCTTGTCATTTATTCAAGTGTTATAGAGCTTGTGGGGAAGACCTTGATTTTTAAATACATCATGTTTTCTTAGATGCTTTGAGGCAAAGTGCAATAGTTGGTGTTGGGGCAGAGTTGTGAATTTAAACTCAGCATTCAGAGATTAGGGGAACTCAAATATTTGTTTTTCCATGCATAATATTTTACTCATTTTCAAAGCTAGTTTAGTGTTAATGAGGCCATTTGTATTTAGCACTTTGAATAATTTATGATGAAATTATAATTCTCTTTAATTTCTAAAGTCATTAGTATTGAAAGAAGCCCTTTGATTGAGAGAAATTATACTGTGATCTAGTGAAGCGCAGGTGTATGCTTATAAAACTGGGATGACGTAGTAATTGTTTACTGCTGGGTCCATTAAAAAAAAAAATGAAGAACTATGAAACTCATTTTTGTAGCCAAAGGAATCCAATGTAGGGTTGCTACCAAAAATGAAATTCTGTATATTTATATCAGTAGTGTCAGACTTTTATTGGGTTTTTATGATACTCAGATATTTATATCTCTTGGTACTAACTTAAATTGGACTAACTGCACAGATGCCCAAATACTACTTTAATTTAAACATAAGCATTCTGATAAACAAAGATGAAAAGGAGTAGTTGACTGAGTAGACTTGCATTGAGCTGAGCAGGATTGGAACTCAGTCCCCAGTTCTATAGTGGATGCAAATTATCCAAATTAGAAGTGTGCTTGACTCTCTGCAAAGATATTCACTGATATTCAGTGGTTAGTATATTGTTACTGAAAGTTGGTTTTGTTTTTGTTGAGTGTTGATGATATTCTGCTAAGTGTTAATTTTAATTGAAAGCAGATGTGATGGCTTCTAGGTTATGACTTTGCCAAAAATATAAAAATGTACAATTCAAGAAGCAGTAGAGAAGAGAGAGTGGAAAAGAGCTGTAAGGGAAGAGAGTCTTCAGGTTCACATCTGCTTTTCCTTATGTTCTGCTACGAGAAGCAACATGAAAACACTAATTATCCTCTAAAGGGGATACTTATGCACATATATTCATATACCCATCTCAGCACTGCATACACAGGCACATTTGTGTATATTTGTAAATAAAGGTGTACAATATGTGCTAGGAGGAAACAGAATCACCTGGATGCCTTAAACACACCTCTGGAGTACTTGTTCATTTGGTGTAACTGACTCTAGTAAATTGATTTATGTGATTTTGAGATTCTGTTACTTTTGCCTGTTATTACATCACTCCTACTCCTCTTGTCCATGGGTTATTACAAATGTTGCACTTTTAAAATTGACAGCTGGACTTTTAGAGAGTGCATGCATACCCTAGAGACTGAAAATGTTCTGTAGGTGCCAGATGAAGATACATCTATATGAGCAGGCCAATGCTTTTGATTAAAGAAAGGAAAATTTCACTTGTTTCAAAGGTTATTTAAGCTTCTGTGAAGATTGCAACCCAGCTCTTTAACTTGGCCTGGAACCAGAAAGGTGATCAGTGCAGTATGTTTAGGAAGTGCTGGTTATAGTGTATTTGTTAATGGTTTAACTGAGAGTTCAGCAGAGTCTCATAATTCTTTCAAAGGCTCTGGATACCTTGACGTTTGACTGGAATTTGCTTCTCTTTGCAGAGTTGAGGTCTCTGCGACCTGAAGGCAAAGTTCTGCTTTGGCAGAACTACAATTTATTCATTGTAGTACAGCAGAAATGCAATCAGACTCTGCATGGGTTCCTTTCAAAGTCACTAGACTTCGGAAAAGACTTTTTTTATTGGGTTGCAGTCCTTTGACTTCAGAGAGCCTATCCTCTGAAGGTACAGTGTCTGTACCCTGTGCAAGGTAATGTCTCTTGAAGAGCCACAAACTCCTCCCTCTAAACAGTTTTATGGCAGTGTCCAAGAGTGGATTGTTGCTGCCCAAAGTCAGATTCAAAGTAATCACCAAACTTCCCAAAAGTTGTGTCACATGCTAGCCATCCCTTAAGGAAGATGGCTGCAAATGAGGTGTTTGTGCCAATAGCTCAACAGATTTTTAGTTTTCTTTCAGAAAGCTTTAGTATGGACATCAGGGAACTTACAAAAATTGAGTGTCTGGAAGCTGCATGATGTTATTTGTATTTACGGCAGGTTTGTTAAGTAGGATTTCTGTCATATACTACTGTATTCACACCTACTCATTAGGGAGCTGGTATTTTTGTTGGAACTAGTTAACAAATCTCTACGTTGTCAAACTGTTTCAGAATTAATTCCTTTGGTTTCCTATAACAGGTTTTTTTTTGGCAAGTGTATTTTTTCATTTCTAGAACATTTCTGAAAATGGTTGTTGAGCATTTGAATCTATGCTTGGGAATACCTCTATGAAATGGAAAATAACCTGTGGAAACTAATTTAGGTAGAGTATAATAAAGTAGTAACAGTCATTAATGCCAATGTTTAATTACATACCTATTAAATTTTATTTACAGAAACTTGTGTCCATTAGTGTTTTGGTGGGTTTTGTTTGTTTGTTTTGTTTTAAGTGGAACCATTTTTATTTTCCAATTAGGAAATCCTTTTTGTACTGAAGTATCACAATTTTGTGGAGGTATCAGGGAATTACAGTCAGTCTTAAAAAATTTACAAAAAATCTTACTAAAAAAAAAATAAATCCCTAAATAAGAAATAAGGTTATTTGATGAGTTCTATTACTGATATCTGCCTACCTAATCTGGTCAATGAACTTCAATAGAGGTAAAGAAATTGAGTATAATCTTACCTTTTAGGTTGGACTGTTTATAGTTGAATAGTTTCATCTGAGAGAACAGTTTGGATGAAATTAGTGTAAAGTAGAAGATAATCTGTGGGAACTTGGAGCTAAAAGGTTTTATGATTGAAAAATGTTCAGATTAACCCAATACATATGCAGAAGAAAAGCTGATACCTAGTTTTTCATGCATACTTACTATCTCCCTAATGATATCTCAGTATTTTATCTGCCTCATTAAAAGTAAATTGTTTGTATTAAGTCTTAAGTATTTACTCAGTAGTGATACTGAAACTCCTATGCTTAACATTTTTACACACCATTGTTGCTGTCTCATGTTTGTGGTTTCACTTTTTGTTGGCGGCTGCTCACTGGTGAAAAGGAGATACAGGAGATCTTGGTCAAGCATTATACATGGGCATTTCAAACATTTAAACTTCACCATGGTTTAATAATACTGGGTTTTTTTCTGACTACACTACAATCATTTAGGAGTGTAAATCAGGTGAAGTATAACAATTTGGAGTGTAACACAAGAGATTTGGATGTGTTGGTCTAATGAGGTATTTTTTCCAGTAAAATTGGGGATACTTAACTCTAGATTTCCAAAATTCTGAGATATTCTTCTGTAATGTCTGTTCTGCTCCCCAACTCCTGATCTTCAATGCCCTATTGCTCCCAGAGAAAAGGCTGCCAGCTGGAAGAGGCATGACTGGGATTGAAAGGAGTTGTTGGAATTAGCATTTATTAGGAACAAAGAAACGAGGCAGTTTTAGCCAGAGCAGGTGGAGAGATGCTACTGGGTTGTCAAGGGAAAAATACCTGTTAAAGCTGAGTGGCTGAAGATAAATATTAAGCAAAACAACACTGACGTGGGAGATAAGAGAATACACTGATCATGGAAAAACAGTCTAGAGGTTGAGATGTAGTTTCTTACTGGGAAGATGCAATTCTGAAACACTGTTCTGTTTTGAGCAAATAGACTATCAACCTGTTTTTTTTAATATGGAGGTAGCTTAGCTGGTGAGTGTTGTAGCAAAGGACTGCCCACTGTGGGCCAGGAGAAACTTTTTTAGACCCCTCGTCTTACGAGTGTGTTTTTTGCTAAAGTCGTCTCTCACACTCTTCATTCCACAGTCTTTGACTTTAAGCACAGTTCCTCTTGGTAATGTGGTCATTTGGTTTTACATATTTTTCCCTGAAAGATCAAATTTATGCTGAATGGAAATTTATGCTTCACTTATTCTTACATCCCTGAAATTGATCTTCACTATTTCTTCCTGGACTTTTTGCTGGATGGTACAAGGAAATCAAGGGCTGTAAATGTCTGTGGGGAACCTTGTGTGAAGAACTTCCACTGGAGAATAACTTTACCACTGGTTTGCAGTAGCAGCCTTGCTTCTTTGCCAGAAAAAGCAGCAGAGAGAAGTACTGGTACATTTGTCAAACAAGATGTTAGCGTGGTCTTGTCATTGGGAAGGAATGATGGCCGGGAAGTACTTCTGCAGGGCCTCAACAGTGGGGATAATTGATTTTTGCTCCCTGTCACTGAGTGTTCATTGTGTGTGCCAGTTCTCATGTAGGTGTTTAATTATTGCTATGGTTGAAAGTTCAACCCAAGGCTCCAGCTGCCAGAAGCTCATAAAGAATTGTTGCTGTGTAATGGAATGAGTTTTAAGGGAAAAGGATAAAGAAAAGGGTAAAACCCTTTGGTTTTTGTTTTGAACTTAGTTTGTCTTCTAGTGTTTTTAGAAACACATAAAATAATTTGAAAGGCTTTCTATATATCTCTGCACAATTCATTTGATATATTTTGGTGAGAATACTGAGTCACTATTTTGTCCTAGATTTCATATGAAGCTCATTATTTCAGGTCACAGAGCAAGAAGTAAAACTGACTAGAAAAGTCAGTTTAAAGCATTTTTCAGAGTCTGTAGCTGCTTTATGGGGAGAAAAGGAAGGAAAAAAGAGCAAGAGTATGCTGCTAGAATGTTTAGGTAATGACTGCTATTATAAACAATTATTATGATTCCTTAAACATTGTTTTTTACCATTGTGTTTTCATCTCAAGTGAGAATTCTCTTTCCTACACAAAACTTTCCTACACAGAGGTGAATGTTTCTGTGAAATTTTCTGGAAAACCAGCAAAAGCTTTTTTCAGTAATAGAAGAATGGGAATTATGTTCTCTTTCAACTCCTCTTTCATTTGATCAATTGCATCAGAGAGAAAGGGAAAAAAAGAAAGAGACTGAAAGATGGTCATATCTTCGCTAGGGAGGTGTGAATGCTGGTTTCTGTCTGAGCAAGTCGCAGTTGTTTGAAGACATGCATGAATATGAATCACTTGTGATGTATATTTCATCCAAAGACAGAGAGACAGGCTGCAGCAGGTTATTTGTATGAAGCTGGAGTACCTCTGGTTCATGCCCACAAATAAGACTTCAGCTGGTCTCACACAGCCCATTAAAGCTGTCCATGGAAATAACATCACTGAGTGCAGTCGATATTTAATCCTGCCCCAGTCATGCACTGAGTAAAGCTGTGCTTTACAGGTAGGCCTGTACGGATGGAGAGGAGTGCTGATTGATCCCTTTACTGCAGTCTCATTTAACACAGGAGTTGCCAAATGATGAAATTTGATGGCATGCAGTTTTTATTTATATTTTTTTCTGTAGCTGTGAAGAGTACATAGTCTTGGATGTGATTTCTTAGTAAATGTGAAGTCACTGCTTTCTTTTGCTCTCCCCTCTTTCTCAGTACCAGTAAGCTGTAAAGTGAAAGCTGCAAGTAGAGACTCATGTACATAGAACAGCGTCAGTACATAATGACACTGAATAACCTTACCCACTTAAAGAGCTTTTCTGGAGTTGGTATGGCCCCTGCTGAGGAGTACAGCAAGCAAAGAGAGTGTGTGGTGTTCTCTGTAAAGGGTTTTGATGTTCTCCCTGCTTTGCTGTAGCTAATAACGCAGTGAGAGCAAATAATGCAAGCCAATAGCACATGGAAAAAATAATGGGAACTTATTATGGATAAATGTAATTGCACATTTCACGCTTTGCTTTTTGTAATGAGTCCATCGAGTCAAACACTCAAATACATTAATTAAATACCATTTTCCCACGGAACTCAGTAACGGGATAGCAGCCTTTGGAATATTGCTACCATTATCCAGGTTGGTTGCAGCCCAGTGCGGAGCAGCATTTGGCAGTTGGGTCAAACTGTGATGACTCAAATTGATGAATTTGGTGGACTGGCAGAATGTGCCCCATGGCTGTGGGCCAACTGCTGCGTTACTTCACCAGGCCTGCAGCAATTAAGTCCAGTCATGCTGAGGAACAGTGTCTCCTTTAACTGCACAGGAACTATTCAGGCTTTCAGCATCTATGGCCTTGTCCATCAAGCACTATGCTTTTGTGGTCTTTTGAAGAGCTCCTTGGCCTTAAGCAAGGGAAATAAAACATTACCTTGTCTAGCAGAACAGGACTGTTTAGATGAGAGGCATGTTTTTATTGAGAAGACATATTCTGATGTGATAGTTTTTTGTCTAAATCGATGCCAAAAAGGAACTGAAGGTGCAGGTAAAAATATTCATTAAATGTTTAATCCAGAAAATATCCAACAAAGGCAAATCTCAAGCCATATTAGTAGGATTTTGTTTTCTTTTAATGCACTTCATTAATGGTTTTGCATAATGAGGGTTTTTATCTGTCTGTCTATACAGAATGTAGGCATATCATGCCTTGTGTCAGGACTTTCAGGCACTTTTAAAAAGGCTGTATGTACTACATTACATAGTTAAAACTACTTTTGCAATTTAATTTAGGAGCCTCCCTTGGGGGAGCTGAGTCTTACCCAGTGACTGGAAAGAAGGAGCTAATTCCAAAGTGTATCTGACTTAGATTACTAAAATAACCTGGCAGCTGGATGTGGCCTGGCCATGTGTGCTGACAGCCCAGATGGCCAGCTGTATCCCGGGCTTCATCCAGCGGGGTGAGGGGGAGGATTCTGCCCCTCTGCTCTGTTCCAGTGAGACCCCCCTGCAGTGCTGCATCCAGCTCTGGTGTCCCCAGCATAGGAAGGACATGGACCTGTTGGAGCAACCTAGAGGAGACTGAAAGAGACTGAAAGATGGTCAGATGAGGCCACCAAGGTGATTAGAGGAATGGAGCACCTCTCCTATAAAGAAAGACTGAGAGAATTGGGATTGTTCAGCCTGGAGAAGGTTTGGGGTGACATAATTACAGTCTTCCAGTACTTGAAGTGAGATGAAACACGAGGAGGGACAGTGTAGTGACAGGACAAGGAGAAATGGCTTCAAACTGGAACGGGGCAGGTTTAGATTATATATCAGGAAGAAATTCTTTACTAGGAGGGTGGTGAGGCACTGGAACAGATTACCTAGGAAAGCTGTGGGTGCCCCGTCCCTGGAAGAGTTGAAGACCAGGTTGGATGGGACTTCAAGCTAATGGAAGGGCTAATGGAAGGTGTCCCTGCTCATGGCAGAGTGGTTGGAACTAGATGATCTTTAAGGACTCTTCGAACCCAAACCATTCTATGATTCTGTGAATCTGAGCTACCTGATTTGATCCTACCCATTAAAACCTCTCTGTGTCCAAATGATATCACACTTGTCTATAACCCCTGTAGAGCCCACTTCTCCCTGTTTTGACACTAGTTTTTTCTCCTGCTTATGATATGGTATATGGAAATGTGATATTTATCTTTTGACAGATAATGTTTAATTTTGCCTTCAGCTTGTTTTTATATAATCTGTTTCATACTGGTTTTGTTAATATTGCCATACTTAAGATATATATTCTCTCCCCAGGGCATTTTCTGTATCTGCTTTCCAAGTAATATTGTGCATATAATCCTACTGAATTGCAATTATATCCACCAATCAAAATTCATGACTCTGTAGAGTTGCTGCCTTGTAACTACACATTTCATTCTTTATTATGAGACTTTTGGCAATATAACTGGCAGCCTATAATCAGCTGGAGTGCAGGAATTTCGAAGTGTCAGGGCTGTGAGAAAATCTGTGAAGCTCAGGTTGGCTTGTTCTGGTGACTGTAGTAGAATCACAGAACAAGAAAAGCTTAAGGAGGTGAACATAGAGTGTCCAAATGGTGTCTGGGTAAATTGGTTATTTTTGGAAGTAATACTTAGAGAAAGTTCAGAAATGTGTAGCACCAAGAACAATTTCAAGCATTACAAGAACATATTACATAAAACCAAAGTTAATTAATCATTTAGCCAGAGAGGAGCTGGGTGACTAGACATGGGGTTTTGGGTGGGTTGTGAAGCAGAAGACAGCTTAGTCACTTAGCACCATGTGGCACCAGGCCATTGTAGGAAGTGCCTCCAGGGTGTCTCTCTGTGCTTCCCCTCTAGACTGTCCTCCGGGTGGTAGACAGTTACTAAAAGATTTAGTAAAGATATAACTGCCTTGTTCAACTTAAAGTTCATCAAATGATGTCTTTCAATTTTTTCTGAGTCAGGTGGAGTCACATTTTAGGCAAGTGTGCTTCTGTCAGATATTTGGCTCACAAAGATTAATCTGGTAGTTTCTCTTTGTATGTTTTGTAGGTTCTTTTGTGCAGCTGAGTGTTCTCTCTTGGCCTTAAACCCTAATATCAGAGTGCTCCAAATTAAATTATCTTTTTTCTTTTAAGAGATATAAATGTTCAGTTAAATAATCTGTTAAACTGGATGATCCCCTGGTATTTATGAGGCTGTATGTAGGTGTGCACTCATGAGGTTTTACAAAGGGCCAAGAGCACACAGGGATAGTAAACACTTTGTTGAGAGGTGAATTGTAGCACATAAGGAGATCAGAGAGCTGGGCTGGGACTTTTTCAGCAGGACAGACTGGCCTGTATTGCCTCCCAAAGAGTTCCCCATGTAAAATTAATCTGCAAGGATATTAGCATATGAATATTGCAGCTTATGAACCGATACTCTGGCTGAATAACTCTCCATAACTAATGCCAACACATGGAATGGTTTTTGATATTTGTATTAAAAAAACCCTACTTCTGAAATATGATTTTATCAAATAGTTGGTATATTATTAGACTGGTGAAGTCAGTTACACACTCCAAACATAATAGTATGTAAATTAAACTAAAAGTTAATTTTACATTTTCCCTGAGCAATGAAACAACGTCCTGATGGATATTGCATTTTAATGTTCTTTTGGTTGATCATATTATATTTTCTTTCTCCTGTTATTTCCCATAAACAATATCAATTCATAGTGCTGACGGCCTATGTACTAAATACCACAGTGAAGCAATGAGAACTGGATTGTTCTCTATATGCTGACAAATCTCTTTGCTTAATGTGCATTCAATAAAGATAAAATATCAAATGTTATTAAACTAGGGCAAAAACACAATGAAAGTTATTAATATGTTTTTTTTCTGTGGTGTTATACATGTGCCACTTTTTTTTTTTCTTTTCTTTAAAAATACAATTTTGTTGAAATAAGACAGCAAGGAAAAACTACATCATAAAAGTGCAATAGCAATGAAGATATTTTTTCAGTGCAGCCTCAAAAGACAAGAGAGCCCATTTCTTTTTCTGGGCAGTGGGAGAGAGTATTAAATGCTGTTCTCTGATTTCAATTAAACAGCAGCATTAAATATAAAATAAAAGTTTAAGAATTAATAATTTTTCCTTCCTCAGCCAAATTTCCTCACAGATTTTGAAAGTATTATACCCAGAGGAGGAGTTTACAAAATGACTAGCTGGTTTTTATACTTCCGTTTCACAGAACTGCAATATTGTCCTTCATCATGAGCTACATAAGGAATCAAATTTGAAAAGCCACTAAGGGCCCTTTACCTAGCGGTCTTTTAGTCCACATTGTCTCATGGAAGCGTTGGTCAGGACAGGAAGTGCCTGTCCCTTGTTTGTGTTTGAGGAGCCTCAGCTGGTTGCCTGGTTTTCGCCCGTGTTGTAGGGCTGTGTGATGACTTCAGTGCTGTCTCCATCCTTGAGGCTGGAAAGGTCCAGCCTCTCCCAGCGGAGCATCACCTGGCTCTGTTCCTGGTGCCCATGAGAGCCAAATGGCACCTCTGTGAAGGCTTTGTTGGAAGAGTGTTGGCCAGGGTGGCTCCCCCCAGGACAGCAGTCCTTCCCTCTGTGTCTGGCTCTGGGCTGCCTCTTCCCCTTCTCAGCCCTAGTCGTGCCTTTCCCACCTCTCCCAGCTGTTTCCAGTGACTGTGGGCTGCCTATTGCTCTGACTGATGCTGTCAGAGCTGGTGGAGGTCATGACTGTATGTCCATGCTTTATCTCCATCTCAGGGCCTGCCCAAGCTTTTGGTGACAAGCTGCAGGGCCTGGGTTGGCCATGGTGGGCATATGTCCTGCTGGAGGGAAAGCTGCTGTCACTTGCTGACAGAAGGTGTGCCACAGCACTGGGCAGGGGCCTGGCAGTGTCCTGCAGTGTGCCTCTCTCCCTCCAAAGCTCTGCATTCCTGCAGAGAGCTGAGCAGCTGTCGGGGAGTGGGACAGACCTCCATTATGCATTTTGACCCCTAAGTGCTGCTTCATACTGCTTGGGGGAAACTTTCTAGCATTCTTCTTTTCTAAAAAAGTAGAAACCTGTAAAACCTGTACAGCTAATAAGTTGACCCTGGTTTTGTCCATGCTCCACCTGTTGAAGCACCTTAAAACACTTGACTGACTTCAAGCCATCATTATGAATTCTGCTTCTGCTAGGCACTGTGAGGAAATCTTAAAGCAGGAGAAGACTCTTCTCTTTTGAAAATAAGCGGTGGCTGTCTGTATTGGTTTTATTATTAGCACTGCCTCACAGCTTTACCCACTGGATCACTGCTATGGTGACATAATATATAATAAGTGTCAAGGCTTTTCGTTTAAAGCTTAACTGAATTTTAAATCCATGTGGAAAGGGAAGACCTTTAAAATACTTAATAAATTCTAATCTTAATCATATTCATCATTATTAAAATTTGAAATAGGTTGAAATACTTAAGGTAAGTGAAATGAAAAAACTAATAAAGAGCACGAAACACACTGGAGAAATGGAAGAATAATTACTAAAGATTAAGAAATCTAAAATGGCCAAGCATGAAAAAAGCCTTCATTTCCAATAAGCATTTATTTAAAAGTTTTGCAATAGCTTAATAATATAGAAGGAGATTTTAAAAACAAATTGAATGTTAAGTGCAGCAGAGTGGCGAGACATGATTAAATACATTAAAACTTATACTAGTCCTGCCTTTGGGCTTCAGACATGATTTAGGTCCTGTCAGTTCTTGAGAGAGTTGCGTCACCTGTCAGCGAGGAGACATCACCACTATCAGTGTTGCTGTTAATAATAATTATTAGCATTGTGGTAATAGTAGTTTTCATAATAAGTAGTGCCTAGGAGTAGCAAGGTGCTATGGCTGAAGACACCAGCTTGCTCAGTTTTGTACAGGACAAATGGAAGATTTTTCTCTTCCAAAGGTTGTATAATCTAAGCGTGGAAGGAAGGACCTCTTTAGTTTTAATTAAAAATTACACACAGGTAATTAAAATGTTTGCCTTCTATTATTTCATCCTCTTTTTTATTTTCTGTTTTCCGCTAGTGAAGGAAAAGGGGTATTTGAATGGTGCACTTCACAATGTAATCTGTGGGAGAAAATGGCATTAAACCTTTTAAAAAATGAAACTAGTAATTTTATTTGTATTTTAGGGATTACTTACCTTGACCATGCTGGTTCAGCACTTTTCCCAGAGAGTCTACTTAAGGCTTTT
Organism: Hylia prasina; assembly: GCA_013397195.1. Lineage (NCBI taxonomy): Eukaryota > Metazoa > Chordata > Aves > Passeriformes > Sylviidae > Hylia > Hylia prasina. The sequence continues at coordinate 1,458,647 of VYXD01009094.1, read as the reverse complement.
ACTGATGACCTCAGAAACAACGTTTATGGTAAGTGCAAAGCAACGTTCCCATGGGTCTTCTCAAGTTTCCATCTAAACCATTCAAAATTGAGCTTCTTGGAATAGACATTCTGCAGGTTTTTTAATACTGCTATAGAGTAGGTGGGAGAGCAGTGCTTTTACAAAGGAGGCATAGGCTCTTTGTGTCACCTCTGGCTTCATTCTTTGGTGGCCAAGGACCTGTCGATATTGGTGAAGAAGAAAGATCAAAATGGACATGGCTCTGTTTGTGACTCTGTTAGGGCACCAGATTTGGGATAAAGAAATACTTTTTAGCTATAAGCACTGTTCATTCTTTGTGCTTTTTTCCAAGCAAAAATGCAAACCCAGTTTCTTATGCAAGGACCAGAATCCAGCACCACCTTCCTTCTCAGAGAGAGTCATCACAAAGAGCTTATACTGTGACTCGATATAAGTGTTTGATTCAGAAGAAAGAGTAGCTCAAAGATCCCAAGTGAATTTAGGCACAGAGTGATTGCTATTAGACTTTGCTCTCCTCTGACTATTAGACTTTGGTGCCTACCCAGAAAAAGGATAGGTATTGCCAAAACAATCCTGTGCAGAGGAATGTGAGTAAAAGTACCCACCAAATTGCATAATATCTGGGTGGACATTTAACTATTACAGCACCATCTGTAAGTATTTCATCCCCAGATCCTCTACCTAAACCTTTCATTTCTTCCTAATGTTATTATCTAGCCGAGAATCACAGACTGAGTGTGATTTTATACAAAGTCAGCAGTATCCATTGTTTAAGAAATATTGTTACTGTGTGAGGCAATTTACATTAGAGTGAGTCATGCTCAACCAGAAAATATACTGCACAGTATTGTGCTGTAAGTAGTCCCACTGAAGTAATCAAATTTCCTATGGTGTGTTACTATCTTTAGGTGTGTGTCCTTTTTGCTAGTTTTGTGTCTTTCTTGTGCTCCCTGATACATGGAACAAAGGGATTCCTCACTTGGGAACTAGGTACCACTGCTTTACAAGAAAATGCTTGTTCACTCCAGCACTGGCACACATGTGCTTATCACCTGGGCAAGCCACTTGAGAGTTTTGGGTAGTGTTCATTTTCAATGTGCCATTATGTCATTTCCCCCAATTCTTTTTCCTGAATACTGGCAAGCGTGGGATCCAGAGCATAAATTTAAGTTCCACTATAAAATAAGTGTTATTCTTGATAGGGATAGGGGCTTTTTTCTGTTATAACAAAATACATTGATTTTCATTCAAGATTTCCTATTCAAGTGCATGCCAGTGATACGAAAATTAATGTTCTGTCACCACAGACATTGTAAAGTGAAATGTATGCGCTCTGATCTTACTTATTTCAAACAACATTTGGCTGAACCCTTTTAATAAGTACCATCTGTGGCAGAAAAAAATTTGTGAATCAATTGATTGCTTCCGAATAGAAATAGTAGTACTGCCAGTTTGGAGCAGATTTGCATAGTACCTATAATGCTATCGGAGAACAAACTGTATATTTTTATTGGTGTTTTCATCTAAAATGATAACAAGAGCTCCAGAATGGTCAATTTTTTTTTGTTTCAGTTAGATCTCATACTCTAAGGACAGTAAATGCTGTATAGTAAGAGTTAATTTACCAAACACAGATGTGAATGAAGGGGGAGTTTGACTTGCAGCTTTTTTTGTTTTCTTGGTGATAATCCACAGGCCTAAAGAACTGCAGTTTAGCTGTTACGTCAGTAAATGAGGGAAAGTAATATGAGTAAGACATAGTCTCACTTCTAAACTAAAAATATTTGAATTGCAAATTCCAGAGATGCAACATCAGACATAAAAAGTCTAAGCATTAGGTTTAGCTTTGAGCTCTAAAATTATTTTCAACACCTTCACTCAACAACTTTCAGCAGGGTAACTGTTAAATTTTGAAAAAAGTAGCTAATATTGCAGCCTACTGCAAAAATTGTGTTAGTATAGCAATTTTTTCCTTATTCCCTTTCCAAACTGTTGTGGCACGTTCTCTAAGTATTTTCTAATAGGAAAGTGTGCTGTGCCTGGGTGAATATTGCTGTAATCTTCTTTGCTCAAAAAGATAAAATCATGCTGTCTTAATTGCTACATGTGCTTGTGCTGAGCTGGGCTAAGGTGGGTACTAATTTTGCAATAAAATTTATGTTGCAATGAATTATTTGGATTTCAGACACTAAAAATCCAGGCATTAATTCTTCTATCCAATCGTGATTGTCTGTTACCTTCAGATCCTGTCTTTTGCTTCTTAGCACCTGCACACATGCATTTATGAATGTGCATTCTGTCTGTAGTTTCCTAGTGTGTTTGTGCATATGTAGTTTCATTTTCTTTTTAGGGGCAACTGCCTAAGTATTAGTAAGAGATCCAGCTGAAGTTTCTAGGTCTGTCATAATTGCTTTATCCTGTTGTATGTCCTTTCTCTTGACTAAGGGGCTTCAGGGAATTGCTGTGAAGTATGCATTGAATCTTTATCATCTTTTAGGCTTGCTCAGTGTAATACTTTGATAAAAGAGAAATTTAATAGCAAAATTGTGATTAATTTCTGTATCTCTCTTGTCTCCTAGGCAACCCTCATAGTCAGAATATCAGCAGCAAGCTGACATATGACACAATCGAGCATGTTCGATACAGGTAGAATTATCTGTTTTTCAGATGTTGTATGATGCACTTGATAGTTTTTATGTTGGTTAGGCCTTCACTGTTTTGATGCCTTTGATATTGATACCATTTTCTAAGGGTCACCTCTCATACCTAAAGAAAACACCTCACTTTTAAAACACAAGGTATTTGGACAATCAAGTCTTGGATCATATCAAGGCTTTTTCTCCCAGTTGCCCAAATCCTCAAAGTACTGTAGTTATTTTCGTGCTGTAGTACAAGTCAACAGTTTTAATTAATATGTAGGACTTGGAATTTCAGAAGTGATTATTAGTAACATGGTATGGTAAGACAGTAAGATGGGACTAGGTGCAAAGGCATGGTTGTGTAGGGTGTAATGTCTTGTGAGAATTTACAAAAAGCTGATGGGTGTCACCCTGGTTTTGAGGATTTTTCTAAGCCTTCTGAATTGTCTTTCATATTGGAGTCAGAATTTCTACATTCCCACACTTTCACTATAAACAATAGCTTTGTTTTCCTAACTGTCCTTTGTTATTTACATATTTTTAGGTAGGTGGAGAAAGTTGATTGACAGTTGTCTTGACCAATGTGGTTTGGGAGGTGGGATTTCATCCTCCAATCCACAGGCACCTTTGGAAATGTATAAAATTGAGTTTCGTAAATAAACTCAAGCCTTTTCTGCTTTGCTCATCACAGTGCCCTCATGAAGTTCTTTCTGTCGTGTTGTGGCATATGGGAATGTGTACAGTGTTTTACAGCAGGTACTCACTTCCACTGGAGTAATCAAATACCTTTTAAAGCAGTTTTAGTATAACTTTTAGGAGTAGAAAAAATAAAAAGGTAAAATTGAGTGTTGGGGCTTCTGGGTATGGGCAAGAAAATGAACTGATTCTCTAAAGTATTAATTTGAAAGTTCAGGATGGAGTGTGCTGAAGGTACACTTCTTGCCATTGATTTGTCATGATTTACGTCATAGTGTAAAGCTTAGGTGCTTGGTTATTGGTTTTAGGGATTTGTTTCAGAAAATTCTTGCTATTTTATAAAACACATTTTTATCACATAATATGGATGCATTGAGTTTATTTGTCTGCTTTTAATGACACTCTTAAGGCAGATAAAGAATGTAATGGATTCCTATTTTGTCGTCTTCCTTGAAAGTAAATATTTCTCCAAAACACATCACAGAATTCAAATCAATAGCATTGTAGTGTTCATAGTTGTAATGAAGATAATCTGTTTTATACCCTTCTGGAGCATTTTCGCTAACTGTTTTTATGGAAGTGTAAAACCCCCAAGTTTTCTAGTTGGATGCTGCTGCTGGCTATAATCTGTTTCCCCCTTCCCATCACCAGCTTTCTGGAGAAAGCACTTCTTTTTGCTTCTACCACAACCCTCTCTTAAGGCTGTGCAGGATGACAACCTAATAATGTATGGCCAAATGAAATGAAAGAGACTACCCATGAGGAGTAGCTGTCTTCAAGAGCAGACACTCATAGCCAGTTATAGCAATACCCACAGTTTGCAGAGTCTTTTGAGCAGACCTGTGTGCTTGCATGCAGAGTTAGCATTCTGATTTCCATTTACTCAATGCTGTTGCAATGTTGCTGTTTCACAGTTCTGCTTATGAAGGCACAGTAGGAAGTGTAACTGTTTTTAGAATAATTATTGTTGTACTCTGTGTTCTTCGTTGTTATGGAGTAAGGAAATAGGCTTTAACTGAGTAAAAACCTAGATTGCTTAAAAAGAAGTTACATCTTCAGCATGTTTTATTTTGGATCCTGCTTTAAAAAAGGTTGACACTTTTTCAAGGGCAGAAAGATGAAAAGAACACACCAATGTTAGTATTGAGGGGGTTTTTATGTGTTTTGTTTTTGGGTCTTTTTTTAAATGCCCTCTGCATCTAAATGAACATTTTTGGTATTACACCTGATAGAATTTTTCATCTGTCCCTAAAGAAATGAAGCCATTTTTAAACTCCCAATAAAAATTTTAAAAGCATAGTCGTCAAAAAGGCATAGTCATAAAAAGTCAGGAAGAAAATGCCCCAAACCTACTGTCAATAAGTCAGCTATCCAAAATGCAATAAAAGTATATTAAAAATCTATAGTTCTATGCCATTACAGCTAATCAAAATAAGCAGTATGACAAGACAGGGAGACAGGCAGCTCTGTCCTGAATCACAGTGCATAGATTGGATTTCCTCAGTGAAAACATAATTCAGCAGGTAGTTTTAGAAATCTTAAAATGAGTTTCTGGCTTGTAATTTGGTTTTTGGCACATGGCTGCAGTCATAAGTATAGCTTTTTTTTTCAGTGTTTGAGTCCAATACAATGCTATTTTATTTTTTAAATCATTTTTTAATCTTGATTTTCTGAAGTAATGGCACAATCAAATAATTAAAAATTAACACAAAACCTAATTTCAGATTTATATTTGCTGGTATGGGTGACAGCAGCGTCAGAATAGGCTTTCCTAATCTGTCAGTGTACACTGTTCAGTGGTACAAAGCTGAATGATTTGGTTCTAACTTCATATCTGCTTGACAGAGAGAAACATTTCTTAGAATGTGGCTTTGCAAGAGAGTAACATAATTAAATAATTGAGTCAGTGGATATTTTCTCTAGTTTACAAAATTATAATAAGGTGCTTTACCTGTTGGCCAACTCAAGTACAGTAAGATTAGAAATAACTATTTTATTCTTAAAAACATTGCTTCTCTTTTCTTAACACAGACTGCTGAGTGATTTTAAATATTGTGCATACCTGAACATCAACTATGAGTGATGCTGAACAGAGGAAGCAAGAAATGGCATAAACCTTACCAAAATGTATTAAATGTATGCATCAGAAGATTATAGATCCTTTTTTATTACTTTGCTTGTGGATATATGGCACTGCCATTGCTCCACAGCTAGAGAGCAGGAGTACAATGTCTCCTTATGATGCTGCAGTAAGTGTAACTCAGAAAATCATTACACTATTAAATAAGCCTTTTCCCATATGCAAGAATTTTAAAATACTAGATTTCTGAATATTTTAAAACATTCTCCTTGTGGATCTTGCGCTTGCAATATCAAATAGTGCAGCAGTGTCTTCTAACCAGAACCAGACTGAAGTAGTTTGAAATTTGTGGCATGCTTAAGATATACAACAGGATACTTTTTCCTTTAAACGCGTTTGTTGTAATAGAGTTTTGATGTTCATCCTTGAACTTGCAGGTCCTATGAAGTTTTAAACTGAATCATANAATTTTTTCGCTGAAGCTAAATGGGATCAAGTTAAAATATAGAACCAAAACGTGTTTCTATAAAGGCTTCTCAATATGCCATCTAAGTGAACTGTAAGAGGAGATTCATCTCTGTGGCCAGCACAAAACGACTGTAAATGGTTTAGTGTTTTAAAGATATATTTGTTTCTGTGGTAAAACACACAGGTGGTGGTAGATTATGCTAAGGAAGCAGTCATAAATGCTGTTTATAATTTCATTTGCATTGTATTTTTAGAGAACATTTCATGAGAGCAAGATTTTTTTTTAACATCCCTTTACATTCCTTCACATTCATTCTGCAAGCATCATACCTTGCTTATGAAATGTTTCCACTTCAAATCTTTTCTTTAAGTTAACACATTTTGAAATGGTGTTTTGTGCAAGATAGGGATTTTTTCTTAATTCCCAGGTTTAAACAGTTCCATGTCTGATAACAGCAATGTTGGAACTGATACATACATGAAAATGGGTTGACCTTTCCTACACAGTAAGAAGTGGTAGATACAGTATCTGCTTAGTATTGATTTGTTCATTGCAAAGGTCATTGACAGGAGACCGTATGGATGAATGACATCTGAGCGCTGCATCCTGCCCTCCTTAATGGCATTCATCAACTTGAAAACCTTGTTTCCAATCTAGGGTGGTTCAGCCCTTTTGCATCCTTGTTTTAGAACACTATTTGCAATCACTGCTTTTCCTGATCCCACTGCTCAGTGGGACAACTCTGAAATACCACAGTTGGTGAAGTCCAGCAAAAGGTCACTGTGCTCACTGCAGTGGCTCTGTACATGGCAGATGAGAGAGGCATTAGAAGATAATTAGGAATAATGGATAGGTTTTCGAAAGAGCTTAGGTAAGAGGGGCGATTCTTCCTCATGGTTCATGAAATTATTTAGGTGTGCAATTAAACAATCTCAGGGTGCCCAAAGTGAGTGGCTGATGACCTCACGGTGAGCTCTGTCATGTGCTGAGTGACAGCACAGCAGGGGCTTTGGTGCAGATGCTTCTGGTTTTTCCCTCAGCCACACCTAGCCTTTTGTGCAAAGGACTCCATTTTATAAACAGTTGTTTCTGTGAGTCAATCCATTACTTTTGCTGGGTTTTACTCTTTGCAATCTATGCAAATATATGCAAAAAAAGCTTCTGGTCAGGGTAACAGATACTGTCATTTTTGAATGAGTTATGAGACTATTTTAAGAACAAGTAAAATCACTTTATTTTACTTTGGAACTTTGTTCCTGGACTTTCAGCTCTATTTTAATAAATTAATTAATCATTAACTTGATGAGCTGAAGCTTTAGAAAGGAATTTCCTAATGCCTTCTGTTACTCTTCTGGTAGTCAGCTTTATACCTTCATATATATAGGGAGAGTTAGTAAATAAAATTGGTACATGCACTGTCCTGCTCTCTGACTAATCTTTGTTGCATAGAGAGTCAAATCTGGAATACTTCATTTATTGAAAGAAATAAATATTTCAGTAAAATAAATTAAAAGCTGGAGGTCAAGATTGCTAGTTTATGAACAAAAAGGATGAAATGCTTCTGGGAAATTCTGAGTTTTATTAATATGAGTGGCTAGAATGTTTTGCATAGAGGTCTGAAAAAGGCTGGATACAATAATTTTTTTTCTTTCTGATTCAGATAAAACCCCTCAGGACTCTGCTTTTATAATATGTCTGTGACAAAGAAGCTATGGAGACTAAGTTTAAATGTGATCTTTCTGTGCCATTGCTCTCTAGATAACATTCAGAGTAGAGACTGGTATGGACTTACTTGGATTCAGGCCACCGGTTTAGTTCACGTTTTTTTAAATGCACACAGCCTTGATGCCTCCTCAGCTGCTTTTTTGGCAGGGACCCAGTGGCCTCTGTGACCTTGGGGAGGTCTGTGAAAGGGCACATGAGCTGATGAATGAGATAGCCCAGCTGGAACAAAACACGGATAAAAACAGTGAAATTTCTCTGATGCAAATTCCTTTTTTCCATTTTCTCCATCTCTGTCTTTTTCAGGATTTATATGGAAGCTTTTTTCCCCCTCCCAAGGTTGTACAGTACTTAGAGAAGAAATGTAGTGTTCTTCCCTCTTCTGGGTTTGCAGCTGCTTTTCCTAAGAAGTGGCATTGTGAGACACCAGTGGATGACGTTTCTGGTGACGTTTGTGTTGCCTTGGATGTTCAAGGAGCAGTAACATTGTCTTGCCTTGCTGCTGGGAACACTAGCAGTTCCTTTGCCAACTCCAGGGGAGCCTGTCAACTTCATTACTGGCTTACGTGATTATTTGTATTTCAAGTAAAGCTTTTTGGGAGACCAGCTATTTAGCACAAATATAATTTCTGCCATCCCCTGTGTGCACCTGTTGTGCTTGACAACTTTGTTTTGGCTTCAGTGAACTGATGTTTCTCAGCACAAGTTATGTAGCATTGGAGAAGTGCTCCATCTGACTGAAATCAAGAAATTTTGAAAGCCACCTTGAGTTATGTATGTTTTTCAAAATTTGGCTGGTTTTTTTCCGTGTCTAATTTTTTGAAGTCTATAGACACTTTCTGTTTTGCTCCATCTAAAACTGACTCAATGATCCCACAGCAAGAAGTGCATGACTGACAAATTTTAACTTGTGCTGTTCATACCTTATGTCATATTTAAAATCATAACTTTGGAAATATTCATTCATCTACTTTTTTAGAAACACAGGGGTAACTTATTACTGCCCCTTTTATAATAGTCTCTTAATCTTTCTGTGAAGTTAACAAACCCAGTATGGAGCTCCATTTTGAATCTTATTCATTTCATTTGTAAAGCAATATGAGTATTTAATTTATGGTTATAATTAAGTTGTTGAGGACATACTAAAGCATTCCCAAGGGCTTCCATGGTGCCATCTGTGTCTCAGGGAATCTGAAATTCCTGGTGTCATTGCTTCTGCATGACAGACGGTTTTGCACTCATCCTTTATTTTCTGTCTGAGCCCCACCTTGCTGCATTTTTAACTAGCAGATTAAAAAGTCCTTAAAAAGTCATCATTTTCACTATGAGTCCTTTTGCTCCCATCCAAAATTCTGACTGCCAGTTCTGACTCTACTTACTGTTCTCTTCCCCCGGCACTTTGGTACTGTTTTTGCTGCCCTCACTGCCTGATCCTTAGTGATCAGGATTTTTAGTACTTTAAACACTGGTATCTCCTGAAGTAATTTTATTATAAAGTCCACCAAAGTGAATAGCTATTAGTGTTTCCTTTGTTTTTATTATTATGAATGGGGGCTGACTAGTTCCTGAATTACTATTTAAATTTTGAATATATATATTTTTAACTACTGGTGATCTTTTAATCTCCTGAATATAGCAATGTATTCAGGATCTTCTGCTATTTTTTTCTCCAGAAGCAGATATGATGTGCAAGTAGTAGTAACTTTGGGATGGGTGCGTCTGCAGAGTCTGAGTGATTTCATCACATTTCTTTTTACTCTGATTTCTGATGTAACCTTAGAATTGTCTTCTGTCCCTGTTACATCAAGTTTAACTGTGGCTGCCTCCTCATCTGTGATAATGCCAATTTCCTCTCTGCATTGTTCCAGACTATCTGTAGCTCATCTGGTCTTCTTTTAGACAGAGCAAACACATTTACTTTCTCAAATGAAGGCACAAGCCTTCAGCTGGCTTTCTCTAATGAGCAGGTTGTTTACAGCAGCCATGCTAGATGCTGTAGTCCTAACACTGTTGGGGGTTTTTGTTTATTTTTGGGTTTGGTTTTGTTGGGTTTTATGTTTTGTTCAGGGTTTTTTTTTGTTGTTTGTTTTGGGGGTTTTTTGTGGGTGTGGTGGTTTTGGTGGGGTTTTTTTTTGTTGTTGTTTGGGGGTTTTTTGGGGTTTTTTTTGTTTGTTTGTTTTTTGTTTTGTTTTGTTTTGTTTTTTGCTGCCCTCTACAACCTGCTGACTTGCTGAAATTCTCAGTTAATATCCCATGTCTCTTAGCAGTTGTTGTCTTTTTTTCCTCCCCCCAGCACTGAGACTGCGCTTGGCCGCAGGCAGGTGCTAGCTCTGTTCATTAAATATATAACAGCCTGTTGCTGAGGTCATGGCTGCCCCAATAAAAACTTTCCTGTGGCAAAAGGCATGCAGTTGCATGGCTGCCAGGCTGCCCAGGGGATGTGTTAAACACCACAGGGAGCAGAGCCAGCGGAGCACTGCAGAAGGAGAAGAAACTGAGGAGTGTGGAAGGATGGGCAGTGACTGTCAAGGGGTGAGGGTGTGGTATAACCCAGCCTCCTTAACCTGGATGGGGATGAAATACTGTCTGTGCCCAGTAGAGGTTTTAGGGTACCAGATTTCAAGACAGCTGGGTCAGAAACATATCCCAGCTGGTATGGTTTAAGAGTATGGGAATGAATGTAACCTTCAGGGGTTTTGTGTTTCATCTCAAGCTATTATACTACCTGTCATCTACTGTTGATGATCTTTCCCCACTGGAAGGAATAAAATATTCACTGGGTCTTGAGAAATTATCATCATTTGTTCCTACACCAAAATTTTGTGTTGCTTTTGTGGTCTGTTCTACTATTAACCCCCTCTGATGATTTAAGTAGAGTAGACCTGTTTTCATAGGCTGAACAAGATATGCTCCTCTAGATATACTTCCAAAATGCATTTTTCATCCCCTACACCAATCTCAATGGCTCTGTCTCTGGGTTTGATCTGAATTACTTTAATCTTTCTGACATGTGTGACCAAAATGAAATGGGGATGTTGAAGTAAATCCTGCAGTCTGTCAATTGAGGGTTTGGTAATTGAGACAGATTAAAAGACTCTTGAAATGGTGGTGTGACCTCATCAGGCATTCTGGGTGCTATGAGAAGATCAAAAGTATTGTAAAGCTAAGGAAATGGTACAAGCATTTCAAACAAATAGAGGAAATGTGGTGGCACAACAGATTTCCAGAGAGAAAGCAAGCTCATCTTTCTAGGAATTCATCTAGAGTGTAATAAATTTGTTGGAACATGAGCTTTCTTGTTTGTTTTTGTTACAAAATTTCGTGCTAGGCTGAAAGTGATAATGTGGTCTATAAACAGGTTGATACTTAGAATGGAGCAAAAATCAAAGAAGATTGTGAAATTTTGTACAGATCGTTTTTGTTTATGGCTACTGTGATGACTTAAAGGAGAGAAAAATATTTGAATAAACTTGATCACTTTAAGCATTTAGTTCTTTGAAGAAGGACTTTAATTGGTAATTTGAAATAATAGCAAATAAGTACCTAAAACTCAGAACTTTTTCGTGTAGTTTGGCAGTATTAGTCAGTTCTTTCTAACTTTCATTATTCTTTCTATTGTTTCTCTGCTTATTCCATTGATTCAAGTTTCTTGTCTGTTTTAAACTTTATTTCTAATTTGAAGGTTGTAAGCAAAGATGGTGTCCTTGAAATTAAAGACTGCATTTAAGAAGCAGCACTAGTCATGGTAAGATACAGGAACATGAAAGATAAATGAAGCAAGACTTTTAACAGAACTCTCTCCTTTAGATTAAGGCTAATAACATCTAGTGAATCCAGGTTTAATTTGCTAGATTTTATTAGCATATTTGGTGTGTGTCAAGGCAGAAGAAAATTGCATCATTGCTATTACCTAGTGCCAGCTCAATGACATGTTGCAAATAATTTAGAATTTATTGCAAGCTTTTGGGTGGTGAGACTTTAGAGGAGTATGATGTATGTACTTTGGATTTTATGGAGACTCCCTAGGCTTCTAATGAATCCAGTGATCACAGGCAATGGTTTTCAAAAAAGCTTTTCAACACTCAGGCTTTTCTCAAGCATCCACTTACCATTTCTTTCAGTTTATCTTTTTTTACCTTTTAAAAGGTGTTTAAACCTTCAATAGTTTTTTGCAAATACCTATTATATGATAAAAAGGAGATTTTAGACACATGAAACACTTCTTTGCAAAATCTGTCAGTGGGCACAGACCAGATATTTCTACTTGTGAGTAAACTATGTATGAAAACAGTATTGCTTTACAGGAAGGAAAAAAAAAAAAAAACAAACACAAAAACATGAAAAAAACCTCAACAAAACTACAAAAATACTAAACTGACCTCTAGAATATAAGGCTGAGGCTTCTGTGCTAACAAGGGAAGTACTCTGCAGCAGAGGTGTAAGGCACAATCCTAGGTACTTTTCCCCTGCTAAAAAAAAAAAATAAAAAAATAAAAAAAATCACTGACCTGTTGGTTCTAAATCCTGGTACCAAAATCTTGTATGTTGTCCAATTCTATCTTCTCTTAAGAGCCTAGCTCTCTGGCTCTCTGGTAAGCTGGGTGTGAAACTTCCAGTTCAATGACTGTCCAGTTAACTTGCCACAGGAGCCTGCCAGTTAGAGCTTGTCCCAAGATGTGTACAATCTTGCTGTAAATTCATAAAAGCTGAAGGTTATTTTATTTAACACAGATCTTCCTGATGAAAACAAGAATCCAAAATGTTCTGTTAGACAATCACTGCCTTGCTCTTCTTGCAGGGCTGTAAAGCCTTTAGTCCCACTCCAATACACTGCAAAGCCTAAATCCCCCATGTACAAGCTTACTGGGAAGTGCCTGTCTGTGGGCCTGATATTTCTGGGTCTGAGAGATTTTAGCCTGCTGGCAGCCACTGGCTTTATCCCAAGGGAGAATTTCTCAGGAAGGCTTCTTCTCAAAACAATCTTGGCAAACAACTATCCTTTCTCAAAGCAATCTTCCTCCAGTAGTCTAGTGGTTAAGATTCAGCACTCTCACTTCTGCACCCTGGGTTCGATGTCCAGTCAAAAAAAACCCCTCACACCACCTGGAGAAAGATTGTTTTGAGAAAGGATAGTTGTTTGCCAAGATTGTTTTGAGAAGAAGCCTTCCTGAGAAATTCTCCCTTGGGATAAAGCCAGTGGCTGCCAGCAGGCTAAAATCTCTCAGACCCAGAAATATCAGGCCCACACCTGTCTGGCCTTCTAAGGGCCAAACAACTCACCACATATGTAAAACTTTGTGCCAAAACTACTTAATGTGAACTGCATCAATATATGCACACGATAATGTTTCAGTAACATACTTGAGGAATGATTCCTTCCCTGCAAAGGGTATTTATGGACAGTTTTGATCATTTGGGTTTTATCTCCAATCATGTAACAAGACATTTACAAGTACTGCTATTACAGTGTGCCTCGTTAGCAATTTGGGTGTTACAATGCTTTGAAACTGGAATGAGACCAATTGATAGACCTCTGAATTGTTGTGGCTGAGAAAGTGTATGAAGGCAGTGACTGAGCCTAGATTAAAATAGACCTAACTCTTCTTGGTCATGTTCCTCCTATGTAAAGAGTGTTTGTTACAAGCAGGTAATTTCTGCATTATTGTCCATGACCCTGGCACAAACTGCCTCTGTTTGTCATGAGCTCAATTTGTTGCAGACTGAAAGGAGTTCGTAAATCTGTCAGCAACAGGTTACCTCAGCCAAGGAAGGAACCTAAACAACCATGATATAGTTTAGCTAACCAGACATTCCCAGACTAAAATAGGTAGGAGCAATGCATCTCCTGCCTCCTACTTAGCTGACAAAGTTGCTTAGATGAAGGAGGGAGGCCTCCAACATTCCAGGAACATTTATCAGCTGTCTTGAATGGCTGTCATAGTAAATGGGATGCTCTTGCTTGTTTTAAGTCTCCTTCTCTCTCTTTTGGTTGGGGGGGAAAGTTTTGTGCTAACCTTATGTATGCATTGTCTGAAGGCAGTGCAAAGGATAACTTTCTGTCAGTCTGTGAGAAGTCCTTGCTGTGTGGGATGTAGCCCAGTGATGAGTATAATATGCTGCTTCATTTCTGAGAGGAAAATAAAATAAGCTGGTTTATGTTATAGGCACACATACAAGCAACATAGTTTTTCAGTGCCTTGAGCATTGCCATTTTTTCAGTGCCTTGAGCATTGCCATACCTGTGAAAATTTAAAGGATAACTTTCATCATGTAGTAGTGGTTCAGTAGCTCACAGTAGTGGTTCAGATACAGAAGACTTCATCTGAAAAAAACCATAGAACATTCACAATCCGCTGTGAGTTTATCTGACTGTGTTTGCCTATTTAAACATCTAATTGGGATGGGATTGCCATAGCAAATAGTACTGGCATTTAGCTTTTCTAATGAACTTCAGAATGAGTTTGATGAAGTATGCTTTTAGTATAAATTGGAGTTAAGCTGCACTGTCAAAATGTGATATTATAGGTGGCATTCTTAACAATGAAGTGCAAATGAAATTCTATCTGCTTTTAATTAAATAAGCACACACTCCACTGAATTTTGGAAATTTAATTCTCTTAATCTGAAGTCTCAGCCCCTGAACAGCTATTGTAATTTGAAAGATACTGCTGATATATTTCAAAGCTGTTGGAACTTAACAAAATACTCATGTTGTTTTCTTTGGTAAATTTGGGGCCATTTTGATTTCCTCAGGCATTTCTTTTACAATTATGTGAAAAAAGAGCTAAGGTAACCTTCCCCCCTGGTTGTGGCCCATGAAAATCAGAGGTGTAAGCACGTGAGTATAAGCAACAGGGCTAAAACACCTTGAATCTGGTGCTGGAATCTGTAATACTGAGGAGCTGTTGGTTGTGGCTGCATGCTGTGGACAGTGCAATGAAGTGTGTTGCTCTATATAAGGAATTCATGCCTGGCAATTCAGAGCTGTCACAGGCCTTCCCAAGTGGAAAGGGATTGACCAGAAATTTTTGCTAGGTGCTCTGCCATTTTTAAACTGATAAGTTTATGGTCATGATAAGATGCTGGAAAGCCAGTTGGCTGAAGATGTTCCTATAGAAGGGTCATAGGGTTTGGAGGAGAGAAATTCCCCTGACAAAGCCTACAAGATGTCATAAATTCACACTTAGCAGTGCTAATTACTTCATTTTCAGTGTTGTGAGAAGGTGTGTATACCAAATTGAATAGGAAGGGAAAAAGAGGAAAAGTAATTGTCAACATTCATGTAGTACTGTGCTTTGAGTTACAAGTCTTTTAGAAAAATTAGTACGTGCTTCATCCTTTTCCTCTTTCTTGACTTTCAGTATCATATGATTCACACTGCTACAAACAAAAACCAAAAAAAATCTAAAGTCTTTTAAGGAAAAGAAATACGATTTTATTTGGCAAGAGTACATGATAAGAAGTAAGGTCTAGTTAATTAGTTGGTATGTTAAAAAAGTTGCTGTTTCTGGAGTTTGGAATAGTCAAATTTTAATGTTTCACTGGAGGGTTTCTTTGTACACAAAGACCTGCATTCAAACTCTTTCAGAACCATTTATAAGAGGTAGCAATCTTTTTGAATATGTTTATATGTGGTTTATGAGTTTTGGAGTCATCTCAGTTTTATTTTCACAGCCTAAAGTATTTTTTCACCTCCATTATAAGTAATTTAAAACCAGAGGCATATAATATTTTCTATATCACTTGCATGACTTTCATTTTCAAGTCTAATTGACGTTTACTTGCAATGAATTTGAGCTATCAAATCACTAAAACCATTACTGTAGCAGAATCACTCTGCCTTTAGGGTGTACTTATATTTCTACATTATCAGATTTGTGTTTTGTATCTATATAGTAGAATTCCCCGTATCAAACTCAAACAAGAGAAATGGAAATTAAATCCTCTCTTTTTGTTCCCTCTTTCTGGATGCGAGAATTTTGCTCATGTGGCTATATTGACTTCTTTTCATATACCTGACCAGTATAGTAACTATGGCAGTAGAACTAGCTAAATATGGAATTAAGCATTTGGGAAAACAATATTCAACCTAACTTTTCAAGAATTCAGAGTTATAGTGCACAATTAACAGCTTAATGGACCTTTACATTTTCTGAGATGCTCATTTTAAATGAGACAGATTGCTTGGCAATGCTTAATAAAAAGTTTGATTACATACAGTGTATAAAATGAAGACTTTGAAATTAGGCATGTTCAGAAGCATTTTCTCTTGAGCACATGTGGGTTGCTACAAAAGGAGAGTGTGTGTGAACTTGATGACTTCGAGTATAATTACTGAGGTGCACAGCATCTTGTAAGTAATTTAAAATTTGTGAATGGCAACTCTCTGTGAAGGTTTAATCACAGCAAAATGTAAGTGTTGTTAAACTTGTTTTTACAACCACAGTGAAAGAATTGCCCTTGTGATTTATTCTGTGTAGCATACAGAGTGTCATTTTTTATAAGGAAAACAAAAAAGAGTAAAGCATTATTTGGTGAACAGAGGTCAGCAGACTTACCTGATGTAGCATTGTGTGTTTGAAGACACTTTTTAAGGGAGTTGTGGGATGAGTTGTGACATAAATTATGCTCTACCAGCTTTGGTTGTGTGCTATTACTGTCTCCTGTGGTCTCCTTCCATGCCTTTTCCAGAGGTACACCTCTGGTACTGGCAGGCTGGAGCTGCTGACAGTCACTTGAAATGCAGATGCCAAATGTGGAGCTGAAGCAGTGGGGACACACACATGGTGGGGACAGGTCATTTTGGGCAGGCAGCAAAGCAGGTGAATGGATGTGGTCAGAACCAGACTCACAGCAGCTCATAATAATGCCTATGGCACGTGGCCTGTCTCGGGTCCCAGCTAGGCTGGGGTCCTGTCTCTGAAAGTGGAGCTGTAAGATGGTAAGTACTGCCCTGGAATGTGGCCTTCTGTCAGTGCTCTGAGTGGATGTTCAAATTACTTCAGACTTGCGCTGACTCGAGGATCTAGGGCTGGAAAATCCAGGATCCTGGGTATCAGTTGATTGAGATCAGCTTTCTGAAGGCTTTGCAGAAGGAAATTTTGTTCTCAAGCAGTCCCGTACATTATCCCCACTGTTAATGGTGTCAGAGGAGTTGTGGTAGATGGGTTTTGGCTATTGATAACTTCAAAGATTTTGGGTCTAGCGCAAGCAAGTGTATTGCCCAGGAAAAGCTCCTGATACAATGTGAAGGAGAACATGAGAATCCTAAATTCTTCCTAGAAAATTGTGAGATTATTATTGAGTTACGCAACAATTTAATGTCTGTTAGACCCATTAGAAAATGAATACACATTCCCCCATGCATTGCTAATCATACTGCCACTAAACTTTCTGAACTTAAAGTGTTTATAGTTTCATGAGTATACTCTGTTATGCTAATGGTGTTATATTTGCTTATTTATGTGGGTAATTTTAAATGGAGCTTCTCACCATTCCACTAGGTGCTTTGCAGAAAAATTAAAACTATAAATTACATAAGCTACCTGCAGTGGATACAGTAAGCTAGGGCTGCTCATAAAAATGACCACCAAATCATATAGCTGAGTTCTCTGAAATGAAACTAAAGACACAGAAATGGATGCAAGTCAGGAAGGGAGAACTGCTAGTCAGCTGCAAAATTAAACAGTGACTCTCTGTACTTTCTTCTGGGTCCCAGCAGCAGTTTGTTCTGGGCCAAAACGACTAATGGGCTAGAAGTAGGGTTCTAGCAAATTGAATCATGTATTTTCTACATTTCTTGAACAAGAAGTGTTTCTTCCCTTTTCCTCAGGCTCTCTGCTCGAGATATGTTCTTATGGGTTTGTCTGCTGGTTTCATAACAATGCAAAGGGACTATTATGTTTTTTTCTGCTACTGTGGGCAAGTGATTTGGCTACAGGAAAGAGCTTTGTAAGGCAGAGCAGCATTATATGCAGAACCCTGGTTTGGTGCACTTTTATACCTGTGCAATGCGTGTGATGTGCCTAGAAGGCTGGTAATGTGAAGGGGAAAAAAAACTCCAGCAAATTCAAATCTGTGGGTGGTAGGCCACTGAGAAATAAAACTCTTTGGTCTTTACATATGCAGAGAACAGAAATAGGAGCAGAGATGAGAGGCCCTAAAATAATTTTGAAAACCCAGAGGTCTTCTATAGTGCTTCATGGCTGCCATTATTTTATTTTTATTGGCTATATTTTTGTCTATTTTGCTAGCACAGCTTCTAAACCCAACTTCTATACAAAGAAAACTTCTCTGGCTGAGAAGTTTTGCAGCCATTTTCACATCCTCTTAATGCTGAGCTCCACATTTTAGGGTTTTGGGCATTCTTTTCTATCCTCTTACTTCATGACACAGGATAAGACTGATCGCATGCTATTATTGCACAGAGAGGAGTTAGTTACATTTAAAGGAGAAAAGATGTACTGCCATTCATCACTGTTTTCTGTGATCTTCAGTCTTTTTCCTGCTTGTTTTGTATGCAAAATATTTTTTTCTCATTTCATAGATTGCATTGGTTCTACCTGACTGTTGTAACTCCTTGGCCCCTCTTCACTGATTTCACTGTCAGGCACTTCACAACATATTTTCCAGTTAAAAAAAAACTCTATGAGCTCACTTATATCCTGATATTGTTTATGTAAAATAGATAGTCAGATTGGCCTTGCTGCTTCTTAAGAGCTGCTAGAAAAGCAGCATCCTTCAGGTTCTTGACTGATGCCTGCCTTGAAAAACTTTGAAAAGGATGCTTTGGACATGAGAATTGAATCATGGCAGCAGATGTTAAAAAATACTCTTCGTTTAATAAAATGCTAACTAAATAATAACAAGACAAACTCAAACACCAGAATTTAAAATTCCAGCTTTTTTTGCCTCCATGGGACTCTGGGGTCTTGCAGCTGGGCCTGTATCTTATGTCTGCAAAGAGACTTGTGTCTCCTGTCTACAAGAGGGGAGTGCTGTTGGCATTGACTGTGAAATTGTGAGATTGTGGGTGTTAAAGCCCACAGCTCTGACTTCTGCTCCCAAGAGAAAACCTGACATGGTCTCTGTGAATATTAGGAGACTTGTGGTATCTCCCTTTTAGTTTTTGAATGCTTCTGGATTGACAGTACTAGTAAAGAGCACTGTAACTTGTTATTAGTCTCAAATGGGCATTTTGCTTGACTGCCTGGCTTGGCTCCTGAGAGGTGGCATATAGCAGCATCCTGCTCACTTTTTTTCTCACTGAATGTAATTATATGAGTATTTCAACTGCAGCTGAGAAACTCAGTATTTATTTTTTTCCTGTTCCAGAAGTCTCTGAGACCTTCTCCCCTCAGTTGTACTGATCTGAAATTTTACAGCATCCTCAGGAAGAGCTTGAGGTAGAGATCCTACCAGAGATTGTGACATGGGACGAAGTTCTCCCTATCCCCCCCAAAAGGCTTCAGTTACCACTGGGGATTGTCTTTATGATCCTCTGTGAGTTTTTATTGTGCTGATTTGCTCCTAACAACAGGACAGGGAAGTTATAACAACAGAGAATTGAGATTGGATAATCAGAGGCAATCAGAAAAATATGAAGTACATCCTATACATGCATGTCTAGCATGAAGTCCCTAAGTATATTTTCCTAAGCAGTCTTTTCTACCTGATTTGGCCCATGGATTTGAAACTCCATGTTTTTTTCCCTGAGGATGCCACTAACCATTGGTCAAGAACCTTCGTCCCTAAACACCTCTTTTATCCAACTATTATTAGTTAGATGGGAAAGAAGTACTAAGTGGAGAAAGAAGATGCACATTTTCTCTGTCTCTTTCAGCTAGTTTATGTGGTACTGGAATTTTCATGAGCTTCCTGGTCTCAGTCTTGCATAATCAACACTGTGGCTCATTTTTAAATGGGGTTTTAGCTATTCCAGGGATTCCTTTTGCCTCTCCTAGAATGTTTGGTCTTATTCTTTGTGAAACATGGAAAACAAAGCCACAAACACTTGTGTGTTCCAGAAAACCTGTTTTCCCCAAACCTTTCCTGTTCAGCACTTGGAACAGTTATCTGTGAAGTTTTCTTACAATAGTAATTGCACAGACTCATAATACTATAAGGGAGTAGTACCCATTTGCAGCAATTGCAATATCAATCTTAATCTTCTTCTGCCTAAGTCATTGGAATTGGTTTGCTACCAAGCACAGGGAGAAGTGCACTTTTGTTCTGGTAGAATATTTTATCCCACAAATGTCTGTAATATTTAAAGCTGTTTTTCATAGTGGATAAATTGATGTGGTGTCTGGGTTTTTATCCAGTGAGAATCGATCCAGACTTTTCTTCCTTTTCTCACTGATTTTGAATTTAATTATCTACATGTAAGCATCTCCAATTGATCACACAAAATAAATGTCATGCAGCTTTGAGCACAAAGGATTGGATGGTAGCAGTTGAACTGTTTACATTCTTTGATAATAGCCATAACTCCATGTGTATAAATTATGAGCGATCCACATCCTTCATGAGAAATGTTCACTTTAGTTTTATATTCTATTGCACATGCACAAAGCCAGAGAGTCTGTACTGCTGTAAGTGGTTTCTGATTTCTTTTGATAACTTCAGTCTTCAGAAAGTATTTCTATGTTTATGTACCCACTGTAGTTTGGACATGCTGTAAGAGGTGGACTATTCATTTAACTTTTGCACTGAAATCTGTGCAGCTGTTTGTGCATTTTGGGATGCATGAGGGTATGTTGCCAGTACCAAATATATACTAATATCCTTTTCCTCTGCTTTCCTTATCTTTCATAAGCTCCTCATAGGACTTATCCTCTGGACCCTTCACCAACTTTACTGCCCTTCTTTGGACTTGCTCTGGTGCCTCAATGTCAGTCCTGACCTGAATTTTGCTACTGTTCATGTACAAGTTGGTCAGTTTAGTTACCTTATTTTAGCTCTCTCAGGTTGAGATTGGTGTCTAAGGTAGGTAGCATGCATTTACTTTTTTAGGGATGACTAGTTTATGTTTAGATGTTAAATCTAGGTGAAGTGACTCCAGTCCCAGAATCCAAAAAGCATTATTTACTGCATGCATTTCTGATGCTATAATTCTGTTTATAGAGGAAAACTGACATTTTATTAAATGCCTGGTTCAGAATGTGGTAACCTTTCAGTTATGCAGAACTTTAGAGCAAAAGGAGAGAAAGAAGATGATAAGAAAGGATTTGTTTTTTTTCAATGATAGAAATGATTGAACCAAGATTGATATTGGCAGCTGTTGTACTGTTACTACTGTTGTACTTCTAAAAGTGGCAAAAATAGTCACTGTTGCAGTAATCTGAGGGAGCAGTGGCTTGTGTAAAACAGTCTACCTCTGAGAAAAATAAGAAAATATTGTAGAATATTCAATGCAAAGCTTGTCTGTGTTTGTGTGACACAGTCATCTCAAGCACCATAACTGCTAGTTGAGGATCAAAGACAATTCATTGCAGTCAATGGAAACTGTAAGAAGTTGGTTGATTTAGAACCACTCATGCCCCCTGTGATTCATGGGGAAAGAGAGGGGAAACCCAGGGCTGTTCTTTGTCACTGTCTTTTTTTCCCTTCCAGCTCTGGGGCAGTAAGTTTCCTGTAAGTACAAACAACTATGTTATGGTTAATAACTGTAGTACATGTGACTGGGGACAAAATGTAGTGCACTCTCTGTCCTTCAAATGTTACATGATTGCCACAATATTCAATTTGGAGTCCAACCTTAAAAAACCTTTTGCTCAGAAAATTGGAAGTCCAGCCTTTTGCTCACAAAAAAACACATGTATAACAAGGAAGGTGTAAAACTACAGTTTTGTTCTTCTTCAGACAGAGCTTTCTTTTGCCGGGGCTGTGAAGTAACAGTTTACTAAGAGGCAATACAATTCTCAGTGCAGAGCTGATGGTTTAAGTAGCAAGGTGGGAATATGTGGCAGTACCATACATCCCTCTGTTGAACAAATGAAAATGAGAAGAGCTCTTAGTTGTAGAAGCCTGATCATTGTTTTTTTGTTTGTGTTTTTTTTTTTTCTGTGCTATAGCCTCTTTAAGGGAGAAAAAGTGGTGATAGCAGCATATCTATGTGTTACATGGCCTTTTCTTTAGCTTATTTTGAATTTACAGATTTTTGGAACAATTAAAAATCATTGGCGAAATAAACCTATTTATTGAATGAATATTATTTAAAAAAAAAACCTTGTAAGACAATCAGACACTGTTATTTTCATATGCAGTACCATATAGCTATAAAACTTTCCCACTTATCAGACTTGTGGCAAGAGTTTAGGATATTTTAAAGTGTTCTTTCCTTAACAGAATGTACTAGGCAGCTTTTTAATGGTGGTGTAAGATGAGGCAAAGGGCTATTATTTTGCAGTTACCCTCAGCTGTACAAGCCATGAAAGGGTAAAACTTTTGCCCCAGCTTTAGCAGTGCAAGATGGACTTCAGTGCTAAAAATTAAATCAAGGGGTCTATCTGCTCACTTCTTATTTTCACAAACACCTTCCTCACTATAAATGAAGCCAACAGGTATGGGAAGGATAACCTCACCTGTACAGGGGCTCCTAGCATTGTTCTTAGGGCTACACCTCAGCCAGTGCTAATAAAATAGGAAAAGCTTCATCTGAATCTTTCATTTGCACAGGACAGTTCTCTTATCAGAAGCAAAGAAATTGATATATCTAATGAATAATTTTTCTACCTATGCTTCAAAAAAGTAGGTCTTTTTAAAAAGATTTTAAAGCAAGGTCTATTTAAAAAGATTTTAATTTTTGAGAAGTCTGGGAAAGAGACTTAAAGAGGGAATATATTTCTTAGCTTAAACTCCCCACTTATTAAAGGAAAGTATTTAGAGAAGTGAGTGTGAAGGACCCCCAGCTACAGTGGGAAAATACAGAATAGAATATGTTGCAAGGAATTACAGTCTCTCCAGTATTCTAATTAGCATTAGGTGTGTTTGTGCATGTAAATATAATCTTCCCTTGTGTATACTTTGCTGTTCACACTCAGAGTTAAATTCATCCATGGGACAGCTACTAATGTTCCAGCTACATTGTTAGTACATTTAATATACTTAAAAACATTGCAAAGCAGGAATGCACTTCAGTGAATAATAAGTACTGGAGAGGAAGGAGAATATGTTGGTTGTAGTCTCATTAACATACATCTGCCTGAGTTGTTCTTCTAGTGGTAAAATGTGGTAGTGGGAGAGTGTTGCCCAGCTGCCTTGGTGGTGATCCACAAGCCAGACTACTCAAAGTGCAGTGAGCTTCACTTCAGTGTGTGAAGTTGAGACACAAATGAGAAATGTGGTACTGTAGGTAATACACTTAACCCAGCAATGCCAAAGAAACTCAACACAGAGTCATAGAATCTTAGAATGGTTTGGGTTGGAAAGGGACTTAAAGATCACCCAGTTCCAGCCCCCCTGCCATAGGCATGGACACCTTCTAGGAGAACAGGTGATTGAAAGTCCCATCCAGCTTGGCTTTGAACACTTCCAGGACTGGGGAATCCACAACTTCTCTGGATAACCTATTTTAATTCAGCAAGTGTACATTTCAATGAGTTACTGAAATTTAATTCTGTTAGGTTAAATCCTCCAAACCTGAATAGCCATTGTGCTACCTAATTAAAACACTATCTTCCTGTAGTCTTAAGTGAAGTTTCTATATTGAAACTGCTTTGCATTCTATAGCTTGCTAGGTCAAACTTTGAGGAAATCTGTTTCTTCAGACCTTTTTGAGATTTTTATGTTACATTCTTCCTTGAATGTATCACAAGATACTCAGGTGATCATTACTGTTATTGATAATATATCTTAAAAGTTTGCAGTTTCTCGATTTTGCTAAAGTCCAGGTATTACCAATCTTCTGTGAGATTTTTGACTAGCAGCATTAAAAAATCACTCATATTAGAAGTTAGAGAGCTAATCATAGATTTGGAGTTTGCCAGAATTAGAATTCTTCTTGAAAGACCAAATTATGTGGTGCTAGGCTCTATTTCAGCTTCTTAGAACCTTTTACTCTCTGCATAAAATGTGAAGATAAAATCTTGCTGTGTTAGAGAGGTGTTTTGAAGCTTAATCAGGGAATAGTTTTTATCATTGCAAGATACTTGAGTGGAAAATAATATATTGGATTTAATTTTAGAAATGTGTGCAGCCAAACTTTATCATGATCAGTGTTATAAAAGGAGTGTGTCTTTCATCTTTGGGCAGTTCAAGACCAAGGTTACAGATTGATGTTTTCTTAGAATAAATATCTTATGCCTATACAAGTAGCCCATACTTCTTTTGATGGTTTGCTGTGAAATAAATGCTTCTAAAATTCTGTTAAGTCTATACACAAGTGCAGTTAACAAGACCTAGGGCCTTGTCAGTACTCAAAATTGCTCTCTAAGTCATTTGAGAGTGTGCTATGTCCTTGCAAAGTATGACACATACAGGTGATGTTTAAGCTCAGTTTGTATTGATGTTTCTATTGTCCATTCTTGTGAAATCCATGGGGAAGGGGTGTTCACAAGCAGTAATGCTTTTGGCATCGTGATAACCCTTCTGAAATAACTGCCTGAAGTGACTAGGAGTGTGATGCCTGAGGTTTATGGAAATGAACCACTGTTTTCTGAGTTCTTAACCAGTGGTCTCTCAGACCTTGTTCCCCTCATTTTGTCCTTTAAGCTAGCAAAGTGTATACAGGTTTTACTCTATTTTAATTAAACCTTTAAAATCACTATATTTAAATCTGTATGCTTTTGAGTAGGACAAGATATGCAAGGTGTTGATGGTGTTGGTTTTTCTTTTTTCCTAACTGTGAAATTTGTGCCCACTGTTCTGTATATGTATAAATTATTTGGCTTTATGGAGTTTGCTAGTTTACAGTGATGCTGACTGGGAGGATCATTCTTATTATTTGTGCTGCTGAAATGTATTACATCTTTTTTGTAGCTGTTAAGAGGGTAAAAAACCCCCGTCTGCAATAGGCCTTTTTTTTTTTTAACTTTTTGTTCTTTTTTTTCCCCCCTTACATGGTGAGAGGAAGGGCACACAGTTAGTTGGGAAGTATCTATGAAAACTTAGGGTTATAAAGAGTGATACAAGTTAATAATTGACAACCACAATGCAGGTAACAATGGCTTTATTGTGAGCTAATTTCCACTATCTCTGTGACCTGGGCATTTTGGTCTTGGCAACGAGATCAAGTCAGCATTTTGTCACCATGACCTCATGTACTTTGATTTCACTTAGTCCACTGATTGCATATGCTTTCTTCTCCTTTCGTGTTATTACCCTTCAAAGGGTTGAGGCAGCTTCCATTGATAATTTCTAAATAATTCAAGTCTGATTGCACACATTGTGAAAAATGATGGATTTCAAATTACACACATTTGGAACTAAGTTCTTCAACTCACAGATGGCTTGGATAGATGAAAAGTGAGCCTAAAACTAACTCATTGAAGAAAAAAACATGTACCAAACCATTCTACCATTTATGTAGCTTGCTGGGGGACTCCAGATGTGTCATTCGCAATGCCCAGGCTTTGTTCAAAAGTGTTTGTTCTCATGTGAAGCTAAAGCAACTTTATACCCATGAACTTGACATCTCTTCTGATATCCATCTGAAAGATTCAATCAGTAAAATATTAAAGGGCAGCAGCTTTCTTAATGCAAATCTATGTGCAAATCAAACTCATGGAAAACAAATCTTGTTTGTTTGAGACCTTTTTCTGAGTTTAATTGGGAGAAAGCAGTCTTGACATATGAGATCTTTTGATAGGCATTTGACTTAGCACTGCACAGATTTGCTTGGTTTTATTTATGTTTTAAAGGTTCTACACCCAAACACTAAAGGCAGATTTTCTTTCTACAGAATAAAGATCTGTAATTTGGAATGAGTGATCCAAAAAGGCTTGAGATGCATGGATATAACTGGCATATGCTGCACTTCTGCTGCTAGCATAAATAAACGGGGAATTTTAGTCAAAAGAGATTGTTCAGCCAGTTGAGGAAAACTGACATGTGCATGTACCAGAATGAAAAGATGCATGCAAAAAAATTATAATCTACATTTTTGTTCATTTTCAATCTAGACAGTTAAATAGCAGGAAAGAAGTTGAGTTTACAGGTGGAGACGGTATCTGAGAGGCAAAGGAAGTATAGACTAAAATATGTTAAAACTTTTATGAGTAGTGAAGACACTCGCAAAGAAGGCGCACATTTATGAAAACATGTTTTCTGAGATGGGGAGGCACCTTAGAGACCCTGACATCTTTTTTTACTGTTTTCTCTACACTATGGATTTCAGTGGATTTTGTTTCCCACGGAAATCAAGGAAAATGCATGTGAAGAATGATAATGTTCAGTTTAAGCTTAATCTACACCATATAAAAATGTGTCACATCAAACAATGAAATGTGCAAAGCTTGTTTGTAAGTTTACTGAAAATGTCAAAATCTCAAATCACCTACTTAAAATAAATAGCCTTAAAATAATTCATTTTTTACAATATTTTTATTTGAATTGCAATAAGTAGTGTATATAGAAATATACCATAGTGCTGGAAGTAAGTCCTCTGAAATTTATTGCAGAATAACAGAATCACCATGTATTCTGAGCTGGAAGGGACCCACAAGGATCATCAGGTTCAACTCAGCCCTGCGTGGGACCATCCCCAAGAATCACACCATGTGCCTGAGAGCAGTGTCCAAATGCTTCTTGAATTCTCTCAGGCTTAGTGCTGTGACCACTTCCCTGGATAGCCTGTTCCAGTGCCCAAACACCCTCTGGGTGAAGAACTTTTTACTAATATCTGACCTAAACCTGTTCATGTCATACCATATTTTGGTCTCAGGTTTTCTGTATATACGGTTTTCTGTGTTTTATCATGATGGGTTAATTTAGAAGGACAGTTTCAAAATAAATAACCAGAGTCCTTGTTAGCCCTAGATTTTTTGACTTTGTCTTAAGAAAAAGATAAACCTTGCATGAGCTTTTATCCAACTAGGCAAAGCATGTGTACACATATAAGGAATCACAGAATATGCTGAGTTGGAAGTAACCCACAAGAATCATCAAGTCCATCTCCTGGCCCTGTCATGCATGTGCTTGAGAGCATTTTGCAAATGCTTTTTGAACTCAGGCAGCCTTGGTGCTGTGACTACTTCCCTGAGGAGCCTGTTCCAGTGCCCAACCATCCTGTGGATGAAGAACCTTTTTCCAATATCCTACCTAAATCTCCCCTGTCACCGCTTCAGGCCATTCCCTGAGGTCCTGTCACTGATCACCACAGAGAAGAGGTCAGTGCCTGCCCCTCCTCTTCCCTTCATGAGGAATTTTAACTGTGGTGAGATCTCCCCTCAGTCTCCTCCAGGCTGAACAGACCAAGTGACCTCAGCTGCTCTTCATTTGGCTTCCCCTCTAAGCCCTTCACCATCTTTGTTACCCTCCTTTGGATGCTGTCTGACAGCGTAATATCTTTTTTATGTTGTGGCACCCAAAACTGCACACAGAATTCAGTGTGAGGCTGCCCCAGAGCAGAGCAGGACAATCTCCTCCCTTGTCCCCACTGGTGATGCTGTGCCTGATGCCCTGCAGGACAGGCTCAGCTCTCCTGGCTGCCAGGGCACTGCTGACTCATGTTCAGCTTGGCACTGACCAGGACCCCCCGGTCCCTTTCTGTGGCACTGCTTCCCAGCATCTCCTTCCCCAGTCTGTCCTAACATCCAGGGTTGCTCCATCCCAGGTGCAGAATATGACATGTTTCCTTGTTTTACTTCAAACAGTTGGTGATGGCCCAGCCCTCTTAATTTGTTGAGGTCTCTCTGCAGGCCCTCCCTGCCTCCAAGGGAATCAAGAGCTCCTCCCAGTTTTGTACTGTCTGCAAACTTGCTCAGTATCCCTTACAATCCTGTGTCCAGTCATTTATGAAGATATTGAAGAGTGCAGAACCTAAGTGGGAGCTCTGTGAAACCCCACTAGTGACAGGTCACCAGCCTGATGTCTCCCCATTCACTAAGACCCTTTGAGCCCCACCTGTAAACCAGTTGCTCATCTGCTGCATGATGTGCTTGTCCAGATGTGTGCTGTACATTTTGTACTGGAGGATACCATGAGAGATGATATCAAAAGCTTTGC
The DNA here is from genome assembly GCA_013397195.1 of Hylia prasina. Classification (NCBI taxonomy): domain Eukaryota; kingdom Metazoa; phylum Chordata; class Aves; order Passeriformes; family Sylviidae; genus Hylia; species Hylia prasina. The sequence continues at coordinate 1,430,854 of VYXD01009094.1, read as the reverse complement.
AGAAATCCAGAAAGTTTACATCAACTAGCTTCCCTTGAACAACTAGGTAGATTATCCTGTCATGAAAGGAAATCAGGTCTGATAAGCAGAACTTTCTCTCATGAACCCATACTGGCTGTGACCAATGACTGGTGTTTTTCAGTATGTTGTAGAATAATCTCTGGATTGCACTGAAGTGCAACTGACAGGACTGTAGTTTCCAGGATCCTCCTTTTTGCCCTTCTTGAAAACTGATGTTTACAAGCTTTTTCAGTAAGCTGGGACCACTCTGGATTCCCAAGACTGCTCAGAAATCATTGAGAGAGGCTTTGTGGTGACATCAACCAGTTGTTTGAGAATTCTCAGATGAATCCCATCAGGTCCCATAGATTTGTAGGGATTTAGCTGGAAATTAATAGTGTTTTCTTATGGCCTTCAACAAAAAATCTTTTTCACCAGGAAAGATAACTCTCTTCTGTTGTGGAATGATTGATATATTCTGAAAGTTAAGGAAAGCTTCTGGATTTAAGTAAGACCATCTGCAGATGGCTGTTGACAGAAGAAAGAAATAAATTGGTGACCAGTGAAAGCCCTGTAGCTTTCTGTGGCAACTGGCAAGTCATTTTTCATAATGCCTTGGAGGTTGTGGTGACTTTTCTACTCTAAAACAATGTACCTCTGAGAGACTTTAGGTTTGACCTGACATGCTTTTTAATAGAAAAGTAAATAAGTGGGAAAATATCAGCTTCAAATGACACCCTGAAACCATTGTTTAAGATCCCAAGAATGCCATAGCTCTTCCCTTTGCATGGAAGGTGACAGGTCACAGTTCGTTCTTAGGAAATATTTTCCTTCTTAACCAGCTATGATCAGAAAGATTTTCTGTTTTATTTTTCACAAACTGCTGGAAGTACCTCTCTGGGTAGCATAATGCAATCAGTCAGGGCAGAAAGAAGGCATGGGCTGGGAAAAGGGAATTGTTTGAATTTCAGTACAATTTACATTCAGTGGCTTTGAGCAAAAAGGTAAGAAGTTCTCATCTTTGCAAATGAAGATGTCCCATATCACTTAAAATGTTTCTGTTTTCTAATAAGGTCTCTTTACATGAGGTGGGTTTTATAATTTACACCTTATGTCATGTCCAAATTACATGTCATGAAAATCATTTTTTCCTATTGTATCAGGAACTGTAAGTAGTCAGTGTCTTTTGATACCTAAGAAGGATTCCTGTTAGCTCAACTGTAATTAAAAACATCTTTTAATCACTATGTGGACAGGTCCACTCAGAATGACACAGGACTTCCATTTCCTTGAAGAATTTTTAGTTCTGCTGTATTTGGGAATAGTGATTTTGAAGTCCATGTTCAGTCATAACTAATATACATGTTATTCATTGCCTAAGTAACAAAGAAAAGATAAAATATATTTGAAATTTGAAGATCTAACTTTAGGACTTGCCCGTGTAATGAGATTATATTTTATAAGTAACAGTTTTGCATTTATTTAAAGGTGTCTGTGATCTCTTTCTGCAAGGAACAGATACATCTCCAGCTTCGTGGAACACTGAAGTATAATTGCTGGTGATAGGAATACTGGATGTTGAAAAGTTCTGTATTATTTTTACTGAGCTGTCAGTAAGAGCTCAGAGTTGCAGGTGGCATTTCCAGTGACTTAGTTTTGCCCCACAGACTTGCAATGACTATCGTGACACCTTGCTCACTTTTCACAATAATACAAATAGGGACTGAGATAGTTTATTAATTCAGGGGTTAATAAAAACTGCCTTTTGTTAGTGCCATGAACTTTGGTGATTTTTAAATCTGGCACTTGGGCTGAAGTCCGTGCCACCATCCTTATCCATTAAATAGTTACAGGTGTCCTTGGAACTATTTATAGGACTACAGTCTTTTTCTAAAGATAGAAGGATTGATGTATATATCATCCTTGACCTCATTTTAACATTTACCATAATTTTCAAGCTCCAAGATGATGGTGGCCTTGTGAGAGGTTTTTGTGTATTGAACAATCACAGAGAACATGGCTGAGTTTTTATCCTATTGAAATCAATACATCTTGTTTAGTTTATGTCACTTGCTACTATTTAATTATCTACAAGCAAGTCAAATTGATTACACAATATAAGAACCTTACAGCTTTGAAGCAAAATGTCTGAGCCTTTAGATTTGGCTAGGATAGCTGTCAATGCTGGTGGCAAAATATAATTAATAAATTAATATTTTTTGATTTGGAGGAACAACTTTTAATAACTTTAAAGGACTTGATACAACTATAGCTTGGAACTAAAATTCATCATAAGAGTCAAAAAATCATTGTTGGGGCTTGGCTTTTTCAATCTTCTGTCCCAAGTTCTTGGTTATCAGAGGTGCTTGTTCACATGTATATATATATATATATCTTCCCTCTATTTTGGATATAAAAAACAGTCTTAAAGTTTTGCCCCTTATTACAGCTTTTGTGATCATTAGTGGAGGAGATTTTAAGCTTGGGGTAAAAGCAGAAGAAATTGTCTGTGAATATATGCACAGGTAAAAAACTGAGTGAGCTTTTTTGCAGCAAGAAATGCACAACTTGCATGCAGCGTATGTATCATATTTTTTTCCCATTGCATGAAAACTCTGTAGATACTGATAGAAATCCTTCAGCTGACTAGGGAAAACAAACAAACAAAAAAGTAGTTCTTGCCCCTAAAAAGACATGTCATGGCTCTTTGTTTCATTTTTTTTTTTTTTAGAATGAAGGTGAAAAATAAAGTTATGCAGGTTAAAACATAAGCATATTGAAAAGAGAGAAAGAATGAAGGACATCTAAAATGCCAGTGCAGCAAAATTAAGGATATTTCAGAGGGAAACAGATCTAAGAAGGAAGACAAATTCTTGGTTAGGTAACAGATGTTTTCCCTCAAGGATAGTGATGGAAAAGAGGCACCAGAGGGGGCAAAAAAAAATCTAATGAACAGCAAAATCTCTCATTTCTTCTTTTTCCTTCTACTCCCAATGTCAGAACAATGTCTAAAGAAGTGTGACAAGATCTGTCACCTTCTTTGATATTGCAACAGCACCCAAGAAAACAGATAGCTAATTTTTAAATTTCCATGCAGGATGAGAGGAAATGCTCCCAATAATTAGATGACTAGCTCTATCAGGGGAAGCTCAGCACAGCTGAATACTGTGCATGTAGTTGAGCTGCCTTCACGCGGAGACTTATGTGTGCCAACATTTATTGTTTTCTCCTTTCCACTGCTGCATACAAGAAAAGCAGCAGGAAAGTGCTTTACTCCCTAGAATTCTCACTAAAGTAGGATATTAGTGGAATATTCATTAGAGATTTACCAACATGTTTGTGTTGTGAAGGTTAGTTATGAACTTAGTGCACCTTTGGTACTAGACTAGTTTTGTAATGCAGATTACTTCCTTGCACAGGCTTCCTTATTGCAGTTGCTACCTAAGGTCAGGCTGTGCACTGACTTGCAAGAGAATCGAATAAATCCATTTAACATGAAGTAACAGACTTTGACATTTGGCTGGCACAGAGTTTTTTTAAAAAGATGTTGCCAACACATCAGTTTCCATGTGATAAAATACATTGTTTCCAATATTTGAAAACCCAGAAATTTATCAGAGTAAAAGGTCATCTCCAAGTCAGAAATGGAAATGTATCTATGATTGTATATGTCTTTTTCCTTTTTTCCTTTGTTTCATATTTTTATAAGGGCAACTAGGTAATGCAACAGTAAGCTGGGAGCCAAATTTGCCCTTTGACACAGATATCCTATTGGTTATAAACCAGTGGGAGCCATATGCTTGTGAAGTTAAAGCATTTTTTTTATATTTATGCTGTTTTAATGTAGGCTATGATCCTGCAGTCATTTATGCAATAAAACTTCCCATCAAACTGAACAGCAGCCTGAGGATCAACAGTGGCAATTTCCTCTTAGTAGGGCTTCCAGCAAGAGGCTGCCTGCTGCTCCCAGCCATGGCAGAGTGCAGCCTCACGCTGCTCACGGGACTGAGTGGCTGTGATCACATTACATCCACCCAGCAGTCTTTTCATTTGCTGCCTATAAAGTGACAATGGATCAATTTTAAACTGACCCCACTGACTTTTAAAGCCCTTACCATAGAAGGAGCTGATCTTCTGTAAGCCTCCCCAATTCCTTTGGCTCTTGAGTCTTCTCAGTTTTTTTCCTAGTCGGAGGTTGTTTGTTGGCAGGAATTCTGTTGTTGTGGCCACAGTGGTTTTGTAACTTATTTATTCTCAAACATCTCTACAGTGTTTATCCTGCCATATTTTTTAAAATGTTCTAAGAATCCAGATTTTTGACACACTCTTCTCTCCTTTTCCCCAGCAGCAGTTCAGTTTTAGTTCTTCTACAAAGGAGCAGCCATGTCCCACCTTACAGTATTTTTTAATGATTTTGCCCAGTTTCTCTTATGAAATTCAGGTTGGAAGGGATCTCTGGAGTGGTTTGTGTCACCAAACAGGGCTACCTTCCAAGCTAGGTTAGGTTGTTCAGGACTGTGTCCAGTCTAGTTTTGAGTTATCCCCAAGGATGGATATGACACAACCCCTCTGAGAAATCTGTTGTAAGAAGACTTTCCTCTTCATGTTTGATCAGAATTTTCCTTGCTGCATCTGTGATTGTTGCCTCTTATCCTGTACTGCGTATGTCTGAAAAGAGTCTGGCTTTGTTTTGTCTATAACTCCTCTTTTTTTAATAAATGAAGACAGTAATGAGATCTCCCAAAGCCTCCCTTCTCTTTTCCAGGCTGAGAGAGCTCCATCTTTCAGTCTTTCTCTATAGGACATGTTCTTCAACTTCCTGGCCATTATGGTGGGCCACTGTTGAACTCAATGCAGTTTATGAAGACTGAAGACACAAAACTGAGCACAGTAATCCAAACATACTTTGAATGCTGGGCAATAGGAATAACCATGGGACCTGCTATCCATGCTATTAATAATACTGTGCAGTATATGGCTGGAATTCCACACAAATGCAGTGGTTGAACACACTCAGCTGGAGATTAGTGTCTTGCTTTCTATACAAATTAGCTATCATGCACTGTCCATTCCTCTAGACCTTTCTGGAAATGAGTTGGAGGGCCTTGGTCTTCCAAGAGTCTTCAGTGATCTTGATTCCCCCCTTTCTGGCTCAGCTTTTGGTCCACAGTCCATGCCTGTCTCAACCTCATTCCTGCACTTGCATTATACTGTGCTGTGCTTGTGTCCAGAAGCCAGAACAAGGATGTTTGTACCAGAGAAGTGCAGCCCTACCTCCATATGGTCCCCCTCTCCAGTCACATCCTGTTCATTCTCACACTGTGTTATTACCAAAAGTCCTTGGTTGGCTCCACAAGTATCTGGCCATTGGTGTTTGAGACATACAAATTAACCCTCTCATCTTCCAGGCTTCTACACATGGGCCGACTGAAATTGTGATTTGCATTTTCTTTCTTTCTTGGGAGTCCATTGTGTGTAATACCACTGTGAGTAGTGGCAGAATGGCATATCCCTCTGGATGTGGACAGGGTAATGGATAGATGCCCACAGTTCTGAGCACCTTGGAGATATGTTTTGACATGAGTTTAGATATTCCTGATGTTCTGGACAAATAAAAGAGATTTACTGCAGAGTGCAGTTGGTCTCAGTGCCGGTCAGTACTGTAGGGAGACAAGTACATAGCTTTCTCTTTTGGAGAAGAAGGCCTGTGCATGATAAGGTATTTATCTCTAGGACTCAATTTTTTGGCCTGTTTGATTGCTCTGGAGGTTTTCCATGCCTTTTGGCTGTATATACATGTGCTAAAATGGGCTCTACAGGCACAATAGCAGAGTTTAGCATCTTTATGAACCTTTTTATTATTACTTGAGGGAAATAAATGGCTGTTTGCATTATGCATGAGCATGCTGTGTACTGCATTGCTGTGTCTTCCATTAATATGTCTTGTTCTCTTCCTTTATCGGCTAATGCTCATGATAATTTCAGGGGTGCATCTTAAAGCTCTAACAAATGAATATCATAACCCAAACAGGTGGAAGAACATGATATTAGGCTTTTGCATATTCTAATACATGAAACAGCCAGCCAGTTATGTTTTAATAACATTATCAAAACAGAGATATATCTGTATAATAAAATTTACTGTTGCTGTAATCATTACACTTAGAATGATTACATGATTATAATAAAAACCAGTGGTTATTTGCTACATTAATTAGCTGTTGATTTAAAGGGATACAAATGTGATTCCTTTCAAGTAATCATATTTCTTGTTGACATTTCTGAATAGGACTACCAATTGGTTAAACATGGGCAAATAGCAGTACTGATTGTAGGTAAGCCACAGAAGAAAACAGTGAAGTAATTTTAAATTTTTTAATATGTTACTTTCCAAGCTGTGTTGTTAATAAAAACTTTTGATGCATTAACCTATCTTTTTAGATAAATGCATACCTTTGATATTCACTACACAGCCAAAATTGCCAAAGAAAGAAATGTTGTCTCTCTGTGTTGAACTTTTTTGTGGGATCCTCTATTTCCGTGTCTCCCAGCAAGTTTAGTTGGTAAAGCCCTTTGTGAAATATTTAATGGTTTACCCCACTCCATCTCAAGGTGAAATCAAAGGAAGCTTTTAGTGGTTTGGAATTTACTGCAATGTCAAGATGTCTCTGTGGTTTTTTTTACTTAATGAAAAGCAAATAATATTATCCAAATGTGAAAATGTGTGCTGCTAAACTGTCTTGTTTCTTTATTTTCTCGCTGTCAAACCTCCTTGGAACTCAGAAGTTACATCTTACCCTGTGCTAATGGGGTTGTTTCATAAATCTTCCTCATAATGAGGATACTTGCAAAATACCTCAGCCTCTTGTTTACCTGTGCAAACCAAAACCACATCCTCAAATGATGTCATGGACAATTTTTGGTGGGGTTTATTTCCAATAACTTGTGCTTAACTTGCTGAATCTGAGGATTGGACCTGCATCATTTCCATCAAGAGTGGTCCTGACCTTAGGTAAAATTTATGAGTCTGACAAATGACATGTTTAATCACATCTAAATACTTCATTGGTTGAATCTCTTAAGTAAAAAAGTACATTTCTTAATTAAAGTGCTATTTTCTAGTGATTGTGTAACAGTTGGTAAATTGGAGGTGACTTGGGGATTCATAATATGTGGTATTTGCTCTAGGCATTTTTTTAAAAAAAAAATCTTTTTGTGTGCCATTCTTGTATAATTTTTCTTCATATAGCTTGCTATTTTCTTGGCTGCTTCCCTCCTATTTATACTAAAAGAACATACAATATTTCCTGTAGGACTCTCTCTTACATACAGATACATTTTTTTGTGTAAAACATTTGCCTAATCAATAAACCATCTGTGCCATAAGACTTCAACTTTATGTCTTTAGAACTCTGCACAAAGGTTTTCTACATTTGCAAAACTATAATTAGCCAGGACCTTTTTGAGTGGTATTAGGAGTTAAAATCAGCCAAGTTCATCCTCTGTTTGTTTAAGCAGCAACAAGCCAGTTCAGTCAATTATGCCTACTGGTAAACTGCTTCACAGGAAGCTATGCAAGTGCAGTGAAAACATCAATTTTTTTCCTTGAAAAATGCTTAAAATCTGTAAAAATTGTATTTCGGAGAATGATTAGGATGTAAAATTTTAATCTGCCTGCAAACTACACTGACAAGTTCTTCTGGCTTCTGCAAATCTGTAATGGTCAGTATTTAAAAATTCATTTGCTATCAGAACTCCTCATCTTGCACAAGCAAAAACTACAACACATTTTCTACTTGGATTCAAATTATTACGCTATTCATACACCAAGGTGATACAAAGAAATCTTGGAAACTAAGAAAAAAATACACTAAAGAGCTATTGTATAAAATACAGATTTTTTTTAATTGCATATTTTCTTCATTGTTTTATTTGTTCAAAACAATATTTTCTCTGAATGACTGACTGAGGAAGAATTATATACTCACACATGAACCTCAGGCCATAGAAAACCCTTCACCTTGGATGTTGTGTTTGGAAGACAGAGCTGAAGCAATCAGAAAGGAAAGAGGTAAACAAAGAGTAAATTATGATTCTAAATGCTTTGGTTTGGAAAGCTAGACCCACTGGCCTTTTGGCTGCCTTGTTTTTTCTCATGTAGGACTTGCTGATAGCTCTGGTGGTAGATGCCAGAAAGACCCACACAGATATGGACAGGTTTTAATAACCTGCTCTTAGCCACCTTAAACTTCCCTTCTGGTAAACAATGTCAGGCTGTCACTTCAGAAGATAATTCCATTTATCTCTTATTGTCTGGACTAACACATAAGCATCCATTAAAATCTCAAGTCTCTATTGAGACACAAGCTCACATTTAAAACTAGGTATGTGTTTAACTGCTGTTCAGAACAAGGTTTTTTATTAGCAGGCTTTATTTTTAATTACACAAGCAGAAAGAAGATCAGCATGGGGGTGTTTGGTTTTTGGTGGTGTTTTTAATTTCTGGCTCATTTTATGTTCTTGTAAACTAAATATTTTTAGACAAGTGGTTTGCACTGTCAGCTTTGAAAAAAAAACAAACCAGCAGCACATCCAGTTGGAGTTAGCAGCCAGACTTCAAGTTCTTAATTATTTAAGACTTAACTATTTTTATTTTTCTTGTTGCGTGACATATATCAAATCCATTTTCACACTTGCAAAGAAGAAAGCAGTATCTACTTTGGGAGGCATTTTTGCTCTACTTCTGGCTTTCTTGTTTCTGTAAAGTGCAAAAGAAAACAGCCAAAGATATCAGTCATCCCTTGAGCTTTAAATGTAGAGAACCTTAGGAATGGAAGGAGAAGGAATGTTTGGTACATGGTGACAGCCACAGAGTTCTTGAAAGCCATATCCATTTGTAAACCTCCAAGAACCACAGTCTGTATAATACTTCTTGGCAAAGTTTCATTACTTTGCTGTGCCCATAGGGCAAAAGCTTTTTCTTCTATCTAATTTGATCCTCTCTCATTTCATTTAATATCTTTTGCCCCACATCCTCACGCTGCTCCACTGTGAAGAGCCTGTCTCTGTCTTCCTAATGACAGCTAAGGGAAGGCCGCTCTTAGATCCCCCTGAAGGCTTCACTTTCAGAGGCTAAAATCCCTGCAGGTCATGTGCTCAGCCTTGATGTTTCTCCACTGAATTAGCTGCACTTGATCATTGTCTTTCCTGTGCTGGAGGCCTGAAACTGTGGTGCTCCTGATGATTGCTTCATAGAGGAGGATACTGGGCTGTGTGTTAGGTAATCGAGCCCAGGATGCTGCTTGTCTTCCTGGCTGTCAGGCCCATATTCCCTTTTGTGGATGTATATCTTTATCTAAAAGGGAATGTTACTCAATTACTAAACCTTTATAGAGCTAACCAAAGCACCTGGCAGGAGCTGGTTAACTACTTACACTTGGCAGAATTGCAGGTGCTCCATTGTTCTCCTACTAGATGTAGCTGATCCTGGGATCTGTAAAGGCTGTGTACTTTGGCCTGTCATATATCTGGTGAATTGTAAATGTTCTATGTGCGCATTTTCCCAGATGTGATACCTGTTAATCCCTGGTGACAGTGACCTGCTATTTTGAGCATAGAGTTGATGCATTATTGATTAATCCAGTTTAGACTGCACTTAAAGTGGTTGTACTCTAATCACATCTGGTTTCTAGAAATAATAGTTTAGCATTTCAGAGGCTTCTTGGAAGAGATGGGGTTTTCTGTACTGAGGAATGTTTATTGTGATGGTATTTTTGTCTTAGCAGGAAAAATAAACTGTATCTTTTAACAGAGTATTCTTTTAATCTTGGTGCTTTTATATAACAATCATTTATCATTAGTAAGATTCTTTTCCCTGTGGATGTTTCATTTTAGCAGTCCAATTTGTTGCTTCCAAAGAAAATAATGCAGCACTTCAAAGCACTGTACCGTAATCTCAAAAAGAGGCTTCTTTAGTGAACCTTTTCCTTTCTGTGTGTCTGTGTGTGGTTGTTTCGTCAGTTACTCATGTTTTATTAAGGCTGAATTATTTTTAAGTATTTTATCTTAATAATTTCTGGCTGGGCCCATTTGTATACTCTCCTGCTTTCGGACATTGAGAGCAGAGATGTAGTAGTTAAATTTCATGGTTTAAAAAATAGGTCTCCAGGTGACTTTCACATAAAGATGTTTTCTTTTTTTTATGGGTACTAATAAGTACCCCTTTAGTACTTATAATAAGTACCCCTTTAGTGATTGTGACACATTTCAAATTGTACTGGTGATAGAAGTTGGCTTTATGTAGTAATTTGAAGAGAGGAGATCTACATTTTCACACATCCTCTGTGTGATTTCTTGGGTGAATAATTTCAATAAAGTGATCAGCTAAAGTATAATCAGTTTAAAATATAGTCAGTTATTAATTAAAAGACAGTTTTAATGTGACAAACTGTTATCAACAGTAGTAGGTGCTATAGGTGTGTTACTTAAGCCTGAATTTCAGAAGTGCTACCAAATCAGGCATCCAAAATCTTCATGTTTTGTATGCATTTTGGATTGCATTCAAACTTTTATGGTACAGAATTTTACCATGCATCTCCTTTTCTTTGTGCTCTGATAGTGCATAAAATACCTGATGCATACTGTGGTACTTGATGTGTTAGGTGGTGTCTGGGGAAGATAGTCTCTTTCCTGGAAAATTTATTATCTAGGTTTAAGAGCAGGAACCGCAGGTGGGGACAGATGTTTAAGGGAGCATAGTAGACCCAGCAGACAAGGGAGATCAACAGAAGAAGTAACAGTGGTAGTGCCCCTCTTGTTCAAAGAAAATTTGTTCTGGAGGGTAGTGGGGGTGGAAGGCAACATAGGACACTTGCAATCGAATATCCGTAAATGGATATTCTGCTAGTGGATGCTTGCTACAAGCTTTTGCTGGAGCAGGAGTGGGACTGTTTGAAAATGCAAAAGTGGTGACGTTTGTGGCACGGAGTCAAAACCTTGGCAGTGGAGAACAAAATTCCCTTTTTTGTTTCAGTTGAGATGGGGTGAGCTACTGGGGGACAGTGAGTTGGTCAAAGTGCCAAAGGGAGAAACTGTTTCTTGCAGTAGAATTTGAACTAGCAGGGAACGGGAGAAGGGTGTGATGTCAAAGGTAGAGAAGAGCGTGTGAAAGGGAATTAGTTACATTAGATATTTTCTCCTCATGGACACATGCAGGCAGGTGTGCTTTGGGACATTATAGCTGGTTATATAAGTGTGGTTTGTCTAAAGCTCTGAGGGATTCAAAGTGTGACTTATTTATTTATCTTTGAAACACTTTATTGAAAGAAATCTTTGAAATTAAATAATACTGGTAATTACTGAAATTAAACAATACTGTTTGAGGCACATTATCTTAGAGAAAGAAGCCTTAGAGAAATAAATGTTCACATTTGTCAGCATTTTCTTATCTAAGGAGTCTTTATTTGGCAAAAAATTAGTGGAATTGCTAGCACGGATGTCAGTTTGTAACATTTGAGATATGACAATCACGCAAATATCTAAATGTTACAACCTATAAAGAGAAATGGCAAAGAGTTTAGCTTGTGTCAGGGCCTCAGCCTGTTCCTAGAATAGCAAAGGATCAAAGTGCAGTGTACCTCTATTGCTGCACAAAGCAGTGGTTGCACAAGAGCAACAGGATATGTACAAGAACATTGCAATGCTTGTGCTTTTTTGACCTGGGTTTCTGAGCATCAGATACCAAGTGTTCTGCAAAAGCACAAAGGGAAAAGAGAGATCAAGGGGAGGAAAAAATCTCATAAGTTTTTGGATTCCCAATATTCAGTTGTTACTCAATATAATAAGTAAAAATGCTTATTGAGTTATTGTACAAAATATAAGCCTTTTTAGCATCTATGTATCATGACTTAAAAGCAAACTTCTCTTCTTTTTCAGAGTAAAATAACAATACCTCTGTTGATCATAAAGGAATGCAACCTTGTGGCAAATGTATATTTTTTTTCTTCCTTTTTAATATGGCTGAGCAATATCTGAGAATCACAAAAAGCTTAATCCTCATGAGAACAATAAGGACAATAAAGTCACAAATGGTCTCCATATGTCCATATGAAGTCTTATGCGCTGAATAAAGTAGATATCACAAGACTGTAAGGCTTTTTCTTTCTCTTAAATTGACAGTCAATTAGCTTTGTCTGGGGAGCACATAGAAGCTCCGTTCCTTTGCGTAGCTTTTAAGATCTTGTAAAGCTTTACAACTATTCTGGAGTAATTTTCTTTTTATTTACATGTCTTTTTCCCTAGCTTGAAGGGGTTTTTTTTTGGTCTGTGCATACACACAGATGTGTATCTAAGCAAAACAAAATTTGTGTTTGATTTTGCTTTATGCAGTCTGCCTGGTTGTAAAGTGTTTTTCAAGGGTGTGCTGTAAACCTTGCCAATTCTGCAGCACACACAAGCTTTCAGAAGGCAGTCAGAGCCATCCTGAAGTTCCCAGAGGAATTTAGTTTGTTCTGTGTGAATACAGCATCTCTCACAGTGGCATCCTGTGGATGAGCAGAGCTTCTTGTGTAGTAACAGGATGCAAATAATTAAACCAAGCGTGTGTCTGTACTCCGAATTCATGGTAGGAGGAACTGGGATTCTGAGAAATGGTGTTGGGGATTTTTTTTTTTTTTTAATCTCAGCCCTTATCTTTTAATCTCACCATCACATATTAGGTGAAGCATGAAGGCAATGGTAACAGTTACAGATTTGCTAAAATTTGCACTAAAAGAGCAATAATATGAAAAATATGAATTGAAATATTTTGTAACTTATAAAATAATAATAACTATTATTATTATTATCATTATTACTTAGAATGTGGAGTTATTTTGATAAAATAAACCTTGGCACTTATATTTAAAGAAATATGTAGGCACAGAGATCTTTGAAGATATCTGCACTGCAGCTTGATGGAATATTATAAACCGAGTAATTCCCTTTATCTAGAATCTCTTCCTTAAGACCTCCAGAACACAACATTCATGTGAAAAAAGAATCAAAAAAGGCTATACTAAAATGCATTACGAATCTGCTCAACATCTCCCCCTCTTCTGCCAGCCTACAAGCAGTAAGAGGACAGTCTACTTTCAATTTGCTGCTTTACTCTGTGGTTAAACAAAAATAGTCAGTATGGCTCAACATTGAGTAAAGAACTTTTTATAGCTTATAAAATTGTTATGACATTTATGGCATTTTAATAATTTGTGGGGGATGAGGAAGGAGGATGAATGTCAAAAAATTATTGTATAATATCTCCATTCAAGAAGGTTTTTAGGTATGTGTGTAATTGCAGACAAATTGAAAACAATGGGTAAACCACTGAGAGTTAAAGACATGCTTAAATACTCTCCTTACCAAGGCTTAAGCACCCAATAAACCTGCAGTGCACTTGTTCTACAGATATGTCATGTCAACCCTCCCTTTCTAACTTTAGTGAAGTGTTATGGGTACATCTGCTGCTTCTAGTGAAAAATAGACAGGATTTGAAGTGATAGCTGTTGCTGCAGGAGTTTTCTGTAATAGCTGCCAAATGGGAGGGAGGAGGGGAAGACAGCAGCAGAGGAAGCAGTAACCTTCCCGCTTCAAGAAAAGAAACAAATCAATCAGTAGCTCTATGCAGGGAATTGGAGAACCTGCCCAACATCTATCAGACAAAAACTGACATGCTGCAGCAGAATCTGCTTTATTGCCAACCATTGTGGGTGTTTTGCCTGTAGAAGTGTATTCCAAGAGCTCGTTGAAGTTCTTAATATGGTACAAAGGTGGTGTATCAGTGGCACTGCACTGCTACATATATGAAGCAGTAACTCAAGAGTCAATAAAGAATCAATAAATATCAACAGATCTTTATACCTTTTGTATTCTTCTGTAACAAACTTGTTTCTGGATTGCTACGAGCAGTGTGACACTTTGACAGCCAGACCTCTAGCCAAAATGTGCAATGAGTACACTAGAAATTGGTTCGGCAGGATTAGGTGGTTGAGAGGGAGGTCTCAGTAGAGTATGGAAATTGTCCAGTTCATGATGGTGTGCAGGAACACCTTTTTAACCTCAGGAGCTCCCTGGGAAGTGCAACACCTTGGAACAGGACTGTCCACCAAGTCAATCCCACTCTTTTTGGTTTTGGCTGTTTTGTTGTAAAGGTAACTATTGATTTTGTCTAGTGGGGAAGGTGAACAAAGCCACAACTAGGATCTTTTAGACTAGAAAATTTTGGGGGTACAGAGCAAGGGCTCTTAGCTTCCTGCCTCTAACTGTAGGAACCCAACCAGAATGTATATTTCTGTAGGGACAGTGGTCTAAACAAAATGGTAAGACAGGTGAATGAATCACTGAGTGCTGATGGCCATTTGCTGGTGAGATTGATACAACTCTCTAATGAGTAGCAAGAATTGAGCACCTGAAGTGGCCAAAGCTACTCTGAGCCATATAGACTTACAGAATCACAGAAGCATTAAGGGTGGAAGAGACTTACCTCCAAGATCATCAGGTCCAACCATTGTCTGAAAACCACGTTGTCAACTAAACCATAGCACTAAGTTGTATGTCCAGTCATTTCTTGAGCACTTTCAGGGATGGTGACTCCACCACTTCCCTGAGTAGCCTGTTCCAATCTTAAGCATATTTTGATGAAGAAATACTTCCTGATGTCCAACCAGAACCTCCCCTGTCACGGCTTGAGGCCATTTCCTTTTGTCCTGTCACTGGTTGCCTGGGAGAAGAGACTGACCTGGCTACAACCTCCTTTCTGGTGGTTGTAGAGAGCTGTAAGGTCACCCCTGAACTTCCTTCCTTCCAGGCTAAACAACCCCAGCTCCCTCAGCCATTCTTCATGTGATTTACTCTCTAGACCCTTGCCCTTCTCTGGGCATGTTCCAGCACCTCAGTGTCTTTGGCCCAGAACTGGACACAGGACTTGAGGTGCTACCTCACCAGTGCTACGTACAGGGGGATGATCTCTGCCCTTGTCTTGCTGGCCACGCTGATGTTGACACAGGCCAGGATGCCACTGTCCTTCTTGGCCACCTGGGCACACGCTGCCTCCTGTTCAGCCTCTCAACCAGTACCCCCAAGTTCTTTTCCACTGGGCAGTTTTCCAGCCATTCTGTCCCCAGCCTGTAGCACTGCAGGGGGTTTTTGTGACTGAAGTGCAGGACCTGGCAGTTCGCTTTGCTGCACCTCATGCCACTGTTCTCAGCCCATTGACCCAACCTGTCCAAATATGTAGTAATACATACAGTGTCAAACATACTGTAATGAGCACTGGCATAGCAGACAACATCTACACATCTTGAATAAAAGCCTGATTAATAGCTGCCCAATCTTAACAGAGCAAGGCTTTGCCTAATAATTTGATCAAATTTGCTTTCTTGAAGGTTTTGTGCAACAGGCTGTAACTATACCTTTATTTTTATATAGCTATGAAAATATTGGTACATAGAGGAATGTCAGAGTTTCAAAACAATCAAACTGTAAGTTTAAAAATATCTATGCAATTCTTGCCCTTTCCTTTGTTGAAAAATTATGCATAATGAAGAAGAGCCCAATAGAACAATAATGTGAATGAGCAGCAACACACTAAGTACCTTGTACCCTTCACATTTGTCTTTGAATCACAAGCAAAGTACATTTGGAATGAGCCCTTCTGCTTTTTATAGCAGACCACTCACTGTTTCTGACTTCTTCTGCTAATACTCATAGGCAACTTACTCTGATGGTGTCTCTTGACAATTCATACATCTACCTTTGTTTTAGGGACATGCAGTTTTGAGTTGCAGCCAGATGGTCTAGACAGATGATTAAAAAGTATGAAATGATACACCAGAACACTTACCTCCTGCTGCTCTGTCACATTGCACAAACACTTAATGAAATCTGAATTGTAATAGCTAAAAATATATACTGAAGTACAATAGACTTTTCTCATCCTCCTGGGATTTAATTGTCTTTAAATATGGCTTCTGAAAAAAGGTTGCTTTTTGATTCTATTTCTGGGCAAATTCCTAGTGAGGTGATGACCATGAGCTGGGCAAAGAACATAATTATTTATGCTGTGTTGGGAATTTCCTATCACTTGTTCTGGTAATTGTCCATAAAAATAAGACTGTTCTTCAGCATGGTTTGTTATTCACCACACTGTTTGCTGACAACCTTATTGAAGGGAATGCTTGCTAGAAATTAATTTTGATGTCTTGTAATTCAAAATTTGAACCTTTTAATAAGAGACAGCATGAGTGTTAAGCTTCTGCCTTTGGCCTTTAGAACATAGCTCTTAGAATCAGATTTCTAGTGTACAATTACAAGTTCAGTATTTACCTTCCTAGAACATTCTGTAATCGTTTATACTTGCTGTACATTTGCTGGAATGTTTGCAGAATGCAATGTACAAAGGGCACAGACATACACACCATGAGTGTCTTTAGAACTTTGAATAAATATTCATCAAATATATTCACTTTTCATTCTGCTCCTCATGATACTAGATGTTACCAAAACTAATATCAAAGCATCAAAGGTGTGACAAATCTTCCAAAATGACATTGAAATTATGATAGGGAGAGTTTAAAAGTACAGACCAGAAAGAGAGTAGATTTTAACTGGAAAAAACTTAGAGAACTTGGAATTCTGTTCTCCTGCTTCATGCATATGAAATGTGACTTAATCCTGTTGAAATCTGAGCTGAGGGCTGTGCAGAACAGCTTTAGTAGATCTCTAAAACTCTGATCAGATCTTACTGCTCACATCCCCTCTGGTTTGTGTTTGAGAAGAGATCACTTTCACAAGGACTAACCTGTTGTAATGTGGCGCTGCAGGGTAACACAGAGGCTGTTGCAATTTCTAGCTGTTGTGGAATGTATTTTTTCCAGCCATTAGCAAAGCTTTCCAATTTTGGTGAATTTATAGAAAGCTCATATTCCCTAATGCAAGAGGGTCGTAGGTTAAATCTGTGTTTAGTGAAAGATTTATTCACTTAATTACATTTTTCCCAAAAGGATTTCATCACTGTATAAGATAATACATAAATGTACCCAGACTTCTTTTTTTTAGCTTGAATACACTTTCAAAACTTTTGGATCCCAGTAGCAATAATTCTGGACCATACTTTACCTTGAAATGTAATCAAGGGTAGAGGGCTTCCTTTTATGCAACTGTGAGCATGTACCAACACACGTGGCCCTAGACATGTATACATTGACAGGAATTGCATCAGTGTTGTCACAACCATTAATTCTGCTAAAATGACAACAATGAAAACAAGAATAATTAACCCCTTCCCTGAACAACAACAAAACTAGGAAATCATGTAGTGAAGAACAAATCTCTTCTCAGTGCATGAACATGGATAGTACTTATTGCATTAAATTATGCAAGTTTGAATAAGGGAATTTCAGTGTATCTGCTTGTATTTAAGAAGAATGGATATTCCTGCTTTTTTAGCTCAACACATCATGTCAACTCAAGTGGTGAAAGGCTGCAGTGCAGATTTCAATTGCCAGCTACAACATGTTACTTTACTTCGGGGGTTTTTTAAGGTCACTGATACCTGGAATAGGAAATAGAAGTTTTTGCAAATGTTCTGAACTGTTAATCGTCACATTTAAAATAGCACTGAAAAGAAGTCAAATATGCTGAGGTATTTCCATCTTGAGTGGTTGAGTTTTTTCTGCTTTTGTTCTGTGAAGAAACTTGAACTTAAAAAGTCAACTTAATCACTATTTTGAAAGTGTGATCTGTGGCTCTTTTCTTACAAGATACTGAGTATTTGTTTCAGCTGAGCAAGGTGTGTCATTTTGTGTATGGCAATATCCTACGTGCATGAGTAGTCCTCTGCTCATTTTGGGAATATTTCCCTGAACTGTTTGATTTTTTATTTTTGTGGCTTTGCTATGTTTTGGAGTGCCATCAATAGGTTCCTAAGTATTGCTCCTTGTTGTAATTGGCTCTACTGAGGTTGCAGTGATGAATTTGCTTTCAGAATGTTTCCCAGAATATAGCCAACATGGGGTGTGTATTTCCATATATGAATCAACCATCTCATATCTCGATTTCCTGGCCTTCCGGATCAGGTTTCTACCTCTTAGAGGCTAGATAGTGACAAAAAAGAGACATTCAGGGCAGCCACTACATTTTCTGACTCAGATTTTCTGCTTAGAAGCTCGACAAGATGAAATTGAAATGTAGAAGGATTATATGAAGTCGTGGCTGTGAGGACTTGTTTTTAGTCACTTTTTATTTCTTGAGATTTTCAAAAAGGAAGGGTTATTTCATATGCATCTTCTGGCATGAATTTTCTAATCAATAGTGTCTTTAATTTATATCAGGATTAGCTAATGGGACACCTCAAACAGCATTAGTTTCAGTTTATAATTGTCATGTCCATTTTGGTTTGAACAGAGTGATCTCAGAAAAGATGGGAAGGATTGCAGCAAGTCACAAAAATACTTGTCTTAGCTCTCTCTCACATATGCAACATCTGTTTCCTGAGTTTTATTCATATTTTCTCTTCAATTAATAAAGAAATGGCTTTTATATGGAGCTTTTATGATCCTATGGGTTTTAAGTTTCCTGTAAGCTGCTTTCATTTTATGATTCTAAAAATGCCACTTGTGAGCTCCTTAAAATACTTTTACTGTTCCTTTTTCCCTGATGTTGTAGATTGCCACCAGCTTTGTTTTAAGGTTATCCCTCAACAGCCATTTATGCCTTGTTGCATCCATCATGTGTCAAATAGTTTCTCTGTCAACTGCCAGGAGCGCTGGAAGCTGAATTGCCAGGATTTAAGGTGAATGAAGAGAGCCTTGACAGGCAGAAATTATATTTCCCATATGAAAAAAACATCCATTCATAGTTTCTGGGAAATCTTGGGGCTGTCTGAGGCAACACAAGTATGTGGTTCAGTGGGGACAGCATGCAGCAAGGGCACACTAAGACCAAGAATTCTTTGGCCAGCTCAACAAACAAGCAGAAAAGTCTTTCACTCTGGAGTGTGGTCACAAAGATGGTTCCACTAAGAATTTGTGATACTGTGTTATTTCTAACTCACAAGCAATTAGATAGTCCCATTTTACCAAAGTATGAGTCTTGCAGGTTTCAGGAGTTCATATGCCGGGACTTGCTGGCAGTGCTCTTCACATTATTGTCACTGCCTTTAAGGAAGTTTTTGCAGCTTTGTGTAAAATGCTTCAATGCTCTTCCTAGGAAGCAGAATCAGAGCTATGCTGTTGAGGTGGAACATCACATCTCATGAAAAACAAATGGCAAATAAATGGTGGCCAGCTATCTTCCAGGCTTCACTTTTGTGGCTTTTCCCCCACAACAAGGTGAAGTACAGACTGCTGTTGAGGATTTATCTGATTTGCTGGGATACCTATGCCATTTAAAGTAAAATGCTGTTGAAATACATACATAGATTTATGTAAGTCCTCTGGATTTTGAAAGCAGACTGGGGTGGTTTCAGATTAACATCTTGATCTAAAGTAATTTCCAGACAAAAAGCACAGTACTTGAAAAGCTACCCTAGATGAAATAAGGCCTATATATGTGTGAGCATTTACCATACTCCATGCCACCATAGAAACTGAGACCCAGATTCACCAAATCATGTAATTCCCTCTTAAGCACCTGAGTATCTCCAGAGTTCTGGGCCTAAGTGTTTCTCAAGTAAATCTGAACTCACTGTACAGGCCTTTTATGGATTGCAAAAAAATTATCCTTCCTTCATAATTCTTTTTTCCTTTTGAGCAAGAAAGCTCTAGCAGGGGTTCTGATGCTTTTTTGTAGTCGGACCATCAGTCATACTGTGACAATATTTGTAGAGGTGGTTCCAAGAGGTTATACTAGAAACAGTCAGTTTCTGAGCTTCTGGATATTTGGAATCAGAATACTTTATCACCACTATGGGTACGTTTTACGTAGTTGACTCATTTTGACATGAAAGCATTTTGTCTTTGTTTCCTTTCGCCTTGTGTCTTGCAATTACTTCAGAGAAATGTATTAATATTAAAAAATTGGCAATACCTGTGTGATCACTGATGTGATCATACTTTATTTGTAGTTGGTATGTTTCAAGATTAGGATCAAGGCTTTGTTTTGGAGCAGGAATTGGAGCAGAAACCATCAAATAGATCTCAGCATTTGGAATATGTCTTCCAAGTGGCTCATCCTGCCAAGGAGGTAGGCAGCTGTATTCTTCACAGGCTACAGACTCAAGCATATCCATTTTTTGATAACCACAACTCAGAGTGATTGACTCCTCAACCTTCCCAGGCAAGATGGTGGAAGAAGATTGTTAGCCATGTGGAAGTGCTTGGGACCCACTCACCTTGTCACAACTGTTGTGCTTAGATCCCTGGCTCTCAGGATGGCTCAGGGATGGACTTGCTTGGAGCAGGTGTAGAGAAACCCTGGTACATGGGAGTTGCACAGGCTTGTCTACACAACTGCTCTCCTCCTGCCTTTCAAACCTTCCTTAGTCCCAGGCAACACCACCCAAAAAAGACTAAATAAGTAATGGCAGACAGTGAGTATATGTCTGTGTTTGATTCACAGACCAGGGAATAAGCCTAACTGTTGCTGGAGGGTGCGAGAGCTGCTGGGTTATGCTTTTGTAGCTATGCTTTGTTACTCATGCCTTACAGTGTAAAATATCAGGCAATGTGCAAGTAAGTCAAGCTTACTTGATAGCAAATCCATTTTGTGAACAGATCATGTCACATGTCAGTTCTCTGGCACCTACAGGGAAAAGAGATTGGCCAGTGTCAGAGTTTATGGGGTATGTAACACACAGTTTCAGAAAAAAAATGCTGTAGTTTTTTAAATGGCTACAAAACGACTACAAAAGAAAAAAACAAACCACCATGGCTGAAGAGATCACAGAAGTACACAGTTTAAAGGCCAAATCTCATCTGGAAAAAAGTCCACAAAATAAAAGTTAAACAAAGAATAATGTTTAAAAAAGATTGGAAGCAATGGTATGTTATTTAAGGGGAAAAAAAGACTAGCTTATAAAGTTTTCTTAGCACCGTAAAGAATATTTAATTTCTTCTCTGACGTTGCTTAAAGGTTAGCTACTGTAAAAACTTGAGATTGTGGAACCATCAGAACACCTAAGTGGGATTTCTTTTTTTCTGAAACAACCTTTACAAATTTATATTTATTATGCTGCTGAAAATAGCCAAGTGTTATGCTCCAGTTTCCAAGAATCAGAAAAGAAAATGTGTAATAACTTCTGACCAGTTACCAGCAAATATCTCTGTGGCATGTGTGCGGGCTTCATGGCAGTGATGCTTACTGGCATTAGCAGCATTAGTTGGACACTGCAACACTGAGTGTCCCAGCAGGAGCTCAGAACGTGTGGAAAGATCAGAGATCAGAACTTACCAAGATTGGGAAGAGGGTTGTTTGCACTCCAAAGATGCTGAGGTTAAGCTGGATGAGCATAGCTGTGTATGGTGCACAAGGCATCTGGACACCTTTGGCATGCAGTGGAAGGATTTGGACATGTCCAGGGTGAGACGCCTTGGCCTAAAGCAGACAGGTCAGATGAGCTTCTTGATGCTCATGTGGCATTTGGGTGGCTCTAAAGAGGGATTTGCTCTGGTGTCCACAGTGAGATGTCTTATGGTGATACAAATTTCCTTATGCACACTTTAATTTGTTCCTGTAGCCTGTGGATAGGATATTGCACATATTCAGGGTAGAAAGGACACCTCTGGCTGGTATTGTGCTGTCTTGGCTGTCCACCATTGAAGCAAATCTTGTGTTCATTTCCGTTCAGGGGATGCTGTCATGGTCCACTAATACAAGCGGGGGTTGTGATGGTTTGTTGGTTGGTCTCAGAGTGCAAAAGACACAAGGGATTACAGCTTTAGTCAAAAACAATGCACCTTTTTGAGTGCCCACAACATGGTAATGTGATAGAGGAGAGAGAGAGAGAAAGAATAGAGAGAGAAAGAGAGGGGAATAGCTACCAACAGAAGAGACGAAGTCCTCATGGCTGTCTGCCAATGGATCTGTCTTCTTCCATTGGGGAGATCTTGAGTTTTGGTTAACTTAGGGAGTCTCTTTATAGCCTTTCCAAAGTGACAGGCAGTTGGACAACAGGTGGGAAGATCAATATGAGGTACATAGCAGATACAGGACAGGTCAGATGTCTGTTCAGGGAACAGGTACAGGACAAGTCCACTGTGACCTGCCCATTGTTTCTGCATGGGTTCCCATGGGAATGCATACCAGTTCGAACACACCTGCAGGTAATACTTAGCAGACATCCCACCTATGCCAGGCCATAACTCCTGTGTTGGGGTTTTAGGGTTTCAGCCCTTGTCCTTGGGGTTTCAGTCCCTGTCCTTGGCGACAGTCATGAGGCAGATGAGGGACCTTTGGACCCTCTCTTACAGATGCCTAAATGTAAAATTTATGGCCTATGCTAGGTAAGAGGAAAATACAGTGACTTTAGGTGCTTGTTGTAACTTATGAGGAAAATACTGTATTGAAAACATTTCATGCTGGAGTTGCTTAGACACCAGCTGAGGTGATATGCTAGTCCATGCACAAAACCTTCCTGTGTTTTTTTAACTTTGCTTCCTCCTAGTGACTCCTAAGGTTTGCTGCAGAAATAGCTTGAATTCTAAGACATGAATGATTTAAAAACTGATTAATTTTAATTTGTAGTTTTTCAATTTTGCAATTAGTTTCTGCAAATACAGTTTGAAACATTTCTTTCATGACCTGCTTGATGTTTATGGCTAGTTCTTAAACGGTTGCCTAAAATATGGGTTATTTTTTAAATTTCTCTCCTTGTTACTTGAATACTAGGTGGTGAATTTTCCTTTGAAGAACCTATGATATAAATTTTCAGAGTCATTTGTGTTATAATTAATGAAAATACTATGTTTTCATGGGTATTTTTACAAATCTTTGGCCCTTGTTCAAGTACTGAAGTAAACAGGTTCAAGTACTGAAGTAAACAGATCTGGCTGATCTTACTCAGAAAAAATATCCACAAAGTGGTTTTAAAATCATGTAGCTATTGATCTTCCCTCTCAACACAGAAAAATAACAGTTAATTTCAAAGAAAACAGATACCCAGGGGTTTCTGCCGCATTTAGAAAGTTACAGGCATTAGAGACTTCTGTCAGTGAGGGGAGTTATAGTTGTGTGTTAGAACAGGCTGTACCAACAGGACGCTTGCAGCATTGTATTTTGTGGATTTTAAGAGTCCTTCTGACTGTTTTGCTCTTTTGATTACATGCAGAGTCATAATGCCACCTTTATTTGTATCTGCAGAGTCATAATGCCACCTTTATTTGTATCTGCCAGTGTGCAGGTGTGACACTGAACACCTTCTGGATGTTCACTTTGAAATGGGTAACGAGGGTCAACACCTCTCAGTCAGGGTGTGTGCTTCTCATAGGCTTTGTTCATCAAAGCATCTTTTCCTGCAAGAAGATGTTTTGTGGCCATTAAAGAGCCCCTGCTCTTCTAAAGCTGTTGTTCAAGGGAAACTCCAGGTATTCTGCTGAGCTGCCAGCTTGGTGGAGCTGGAGAGGGGATTTGTTTGGTGAGGACTGACCGTGACCCTTTGTAAGCAAACTGGGATTTCCACAGTGTGTCTCCAGTGAACTGGACAGGGGAATAAGTGTAAGGGATTATAATGCTTCAATCCAGCTGGCTGAGTGTGTATGCCTAAGGAAAGTAATGCTTTCCAAGAGAAGGGAGAGATTTTTCCATTACCTGCCCATGCCAAGTGGAACTTATGAGGTGCTTTCAATCTAATCATTTATTTTGTCTCCAGGTAGCAAATAAACGACAGTCATGTCAATGGGTAAGATAGTAATCACTCTTGTGCAAGCAGTAATGGAAAGAAACTGGGTTTAGAATTAGTTCCCTTCAAGTAGAATGGTCAGAAAAGAAGTTTATATGTATGTAACTACTGAGGATAAACAAGGCAGTGTGCAGCTATTTCCCAGTTGTGTGTGCTCTGAAAAATTTAAATTTATGCATTGTCAGTAATAGAAAGGAAACTGAAACAGAAAAGGGGACTGACTGAGGAAACTTTGAGAGAGAAATGGAAAAGATTATTATCCCACTGCTCGTTCTCATGCTGGTATTAATCCATGGGCAAATCCTTCAATTTGGTGGATCTCCACTGGATTAGCTGCCCAGGTTGCAGATGAGACGGTATATATTTCTGATGAAAACATTGCATTAAGAAAAAAATAAACATGACACTGAAAAAATGCTAAAATAAAAATAATAATAAAAAATAGATGTAAATGTACAGCTGAAAAGTTTCCTTTATGAAGTGCTACCTAAACTTGAATAGGTAACTCTGCTTCTGTCTTCAAACCTGAATCTCCTGTAACAGTGGCCATACTTAATTTTTTATAAGGGTTATTTTATATAAATCAGCTACTGACTAAAGAATCATTGTACTTTTGATATTTATGGAAACTCATACAATTGTTTGCATCAATTGGAATTAAAGTATGGAGGGCAGAAAACCTAGCAATATAAGTTGCTTTTCAGCTTTTTACAGCTTTTTTCAAAAGGTAGAATAGAATAGAAAAGAATTGAATACAGAGAAATTGACGTAAAACATATTTTAGAAGTACTTTAAGCCTAGCAGCATGGAAGAAAAGCTGTGTCAGTCAGCTGAGTTTTGAGAGGCTGTAATGGAAATGGTGTAGTATGGGAATAAGTTTGTTTGCTACTGATCTGCCGAGAGGTGCAAAGAGCTGATGGAAAGGAGGAACATGGGACTTGAGCATCTCTCTCATCTAACTTTGGGTGTCACCGTCCCTAAGGCAGCTAAACAAAGAGTGTCCTTTACCTTCTGCAGAGTGGCACTGTGGAGTGATAGTTCTAATTAAACTATTAGTTCAGGCTTTTGGATTGGATGAGTTAGATAATGTGACTATTCCCTCTAAATATATGATTTGATTATAGAAATCTTCAAGTATAAAGCTCATTACTAATTTTGTGTGTGTTAAGCGTATAAAATGAGACAGCAGGCTTGGTTGGGTTGAAAATTGACTTTCTTTGCCAGCGTTTACTTTGAAGTGGAAAGGCACTTTGGCTCAGCTGTTGTTGCAAAGATACAAAAGTCTCCTGGCAACTTTTAAAAATGATTAAACACCAGCTAACAGAGAGGTCTCAGAATACAAACATGCACAGGGAAATGTGGTCAAGTGAGGACATTTTCAATGCCTTCTCTCTGGACAGGTTGCATGATCTATGTCACAATCTGTGCTTCTGGGGACATTGAGAGGACAAGGAGAAGAGGTGGCTGCTCATGGTGGGCCTTCCAATGTCCTGCAAAGATAGAACTCTCAGCTTCCTCCCTCACCCTGCCAGCCTGACAGCAAGGGACTGGTTCCTCAGCCTTTCTGCCATCTTGCAAGTGATGGCACAGTGGTCTCCATATGTTTAATGAAACAATTACCCTCTTAGTCATTTCTTCCAAAGAGTCCTTTGAAAAGGGGGAATTTGTAGTACTATAAAATGCTACTGCTCTTTGCAGCTGTAAGCTGTAGTAGATCAAGTTATCAGTTTTCTACTGCAAGTCTTTAGTCCTACTGCCAATGGCGACCTTATATATGGCTATAAATCTTCCTGGAGTGTAATAAAGGTGTCCTGCATTTCCCTGTAATGGGGTATGTCTTGCACAAGGACAGACAACATTAGGAATTTTGCGTGTAATAGCCAGTGCTTCGGAATGTCCATGTCAAAACAGAGGATGTAGGGCTGTGGGCTGCAGACGTCATTGAGATGTATTGCAGTTTTCTATCCCAGACTACTCTGATTTTTTCATGGCAGTGCTGCTCTAGTTCAGGAGTTTGTGGTATTCATTTTATAAACCTCATTCTGAGGTTCTTGCAGCTTTTCTGGTCTGCACGTCAGAAGTCATTCTGGAGAAGAAAATTCCATGAACTCAGTTGCTATTACTTTATTTATTTATTTTCCTTTTCAAGGTTAGAAATAGTTCAATCAAAATATAAGTCTGACCTTAAAAATTCCAACTCTTTTGCAAGTACTAGGGTCATGGCAATTTCATAAGGCATTTGGAGACTCAAAATGCAATAAGTAGCTAATTTGACTCACAAAAGAATCTATTTCCTAAGTAAATTAGAAATAGAAGTTGGTTGTTTCTCTAGCTCTAGGAACTTCAATGGCTTAAAAAATCCCTCTGATTTATTTGGAGTCTTCTGAAAATTAACCCAAAAGCTTGATTTTTTTTCATGTGAAAGTCAATTTCTGGTACTGAACTGAATAGATAATACATCAGTGTTGTGTCAGATTTTATTTCAGAACTGTTCTACTATTTCTGAATTTGAATGAATTAAAACTAAATATAGTTAAAATACCAGTGAGCTTTGTCTCACTCATTTATGAATTAAACATAGAGCTGTCACTATTTGTCAGCCTAAACAATCCAAAATAGTATTTATTGTTTTGTAGATTTCTGAAAATGTTTTTAATAGAAGTATTCACTGGCTCTGATATTCATGGTTGGATGACAACATCCCATTATTGGATTGCATTCCACCATTTTTGCATTCCAGCTATAGCCATTTAACAGTGTCTTTTGGTCAAATTAAATACTGTAGTAAGCAAGTACAATTCCAATGGAGAACTCCGGGTGCTATCCTTATGCAAAATTTCACTTTTTACCCAGTGTCTCACCTTGCACTGAGCCTGTGTGGCACAAAGAGGCTGAGTGGGGAGGAAACCAGAGATATTATAGAGAGTAAAAGAGGAGCAGACTTGATAACAGCCTTCAGCTTGCTTTTTGTTGTTGCTCTTATCAGCTCACGCTTATGAAAAGATGTTATACATTAAGAATTTCCTCCTATCACCAAGTTTTTTGGCTCAAAATGTATTCTGTGTGTAAACATACCTGTGAATACCTAACTTGTCCTACAGCTCACAGAGTTAAAAATAGACCAATTTGGATACTTTGTTGTTGTTGATGATTTTTCTTGGAACGGCACAAGCTTTTGCAATTTTGTTTATATCAGTGTGACAATTCCAAAATCTATCCTATATGACTGTAGACCATACAAAAATAAGCCACATCAAATAATATGTATAAAAATTTGCCCATAACCACGAAGACCCAGCCTCCTTTCTAATCCACTTTCCACCATTCCTTTCCTCTAGAAAGAGAGGTGTAATTCTTTCCTTCTCTGTCCCTGAAGATGAAATTAGGACTCTTGCTTTTTCTGCTTTCCACCTTTTCTGTGTCTAGGTAAATGCAAGGAAAGAAGAATAAAGGCAGAATGATATCAGAAGTGAAATTCAGGGCATGGATATGAGTGTTAACCCTGGAGCCAGCCGGGTTAAGGGTTTCAGGTTCCTTCACTCAGGTGTCCTATATGACACAAGCACACGCTCCAGGCTGCAAAGCAGGTGGTGGAGGGAAAGGCTGCAAGGCTCTGTGCAGGGGAAAAGATGATTCAGTGACCAGAGAGAGCAGGTCACAGCGATGGATGAGGCAGGCTCTCAGCTCAATACCCGATACGAAAACGTCTGTGATTGTGCCTGTCTTCAGCTCTAACAGCGTTTCTAAACTCTAATGGAAAAGTTTGGCCTCTGTGAAGACAGTCTTTAAAAATTAAGTCTGGAGCTGTGAATGCTTGCAGCAACTATCCTCTGACAAGTCTGTTTCAAAAAGATTCTTATGAATTCTTTCAAATGGTTCCTTGGAAAGTTTAAAGTTTAAATCCATGACCTGCTTCATCATAAGAGTTGCAGTTCTTTCTTCATTTCCAGAAGACATAAAATACCTACCATTTGCATCACTTTTCAGAAATTTAAGTTCTGAAGTCAAGGCTCATTTGGACCTCTGAATGCATCTGTTGCATCCTGTACTTCCCAGTACCATAAGAGTTTTCTTCAACTGAGAAAAATATTCATAATATCTTTCAGTGGGCCTTTTTACAGTAGTTTTTATACTGCAAATCATCAAAGCCATTGCATTTGTTTCTTTTCCAGGGTTTAATATTTGACTGCTGCTCCCACCACCCAGCTCTAAAAGCCTGTAGCATTTGTGTTTCAGACTGGATTAATAAAATTTTAAGGAATTTCACCACTATCCTATATTTCAGGATTTTTAACTTGAATTTATCACATAATCTTTTGTGCAACTTATATTTAAATGCACCTCTATCTTCATTTTCTGCCTCTTTCTAGCAGGGGAATATCCTGTTGTATAAAACATGCAAACTTTCAATGATACACATTGGAAACCAGAGTTCACAGGCTCTAAATGCTGATCTGTATCTTGGAATTCCACAGATCAGAATGCCAGCTGCTTGGAGAGCATTTCTGAGCAGTAACATGTATGCTTCAGTTCAATTTGCTCTGCTCTGCTTATTCACTGAAGCTGATGTCTCTCAGATGTTTGTTACATTTTCTGTTTATATTAGTAGAAGTTTTATAAAGGTAATTCAGAGAAAGTCGATCAGGTGAAAAAGGTAAGAGAGGTGACTGAATTGAAGCAATTCCTCAGCCTCTGAAAAGACTCATCTTGCACACTGCAAAACTGTAGTAGATGCACAACCTAGCTTGGGTACCACAACCTGTGCTGGATGGTGTTCACAAAAGGTAGATTAGAGCCAACAAGGTGCTGTCAAGACATCAAATGATGTGTAGCACAGACATGCCTCCAGAGGCCAGTTTGCTTTTCGTAGTCTGGCTCATTGGAAAACATTAGATTTCTTCTGGTTTGGGCTACCTTTGTGGAGTACAGAGATTACAGCCTTATGTGCATAAGGGCCGTGGAAATGTGTGTTGCTTCTTGCTGCCTTCTGTTTCTATTGTTAGTAACAACCAAGGAGAAAAACTGTTTGCTAAGGTTTCCCTGTTGAATACTATAACCCTTAATTTGGATGCCCACTATTTAAGTAGATTTTCTTAACTGAAACATATCCTGTCTGCTCTAAGTATTTTGTAAACTGAAAACCCTCATAGTTTGCAAATAAAACTGGCCTCTCTGAAGGACATTTTAATTTTAATTATATGCAGGCTTGGTTCTGATCCCACTGAGGGACCAGACTGGCCACTCTATTTGGAGCCAGGCAAATTGGCTTCTGAAGAACACATTTCACTTCAACACTGAAAAGAGTCTCATGTGGGCAAAATGATTCAAGTTCCCTTGTTAAAGTTTATTGTACGGTTCGGCAAAATTTGTCTACTTCTATTCATATCTGATGCGACAGTAGAACTTATGGTGAGGAAAACCAAAATATATCACACAGCAATGAAAGAGAAAAATCAGAAAATAAATGGATATTTTTCTTTTTGTGTTTTACAGAATATTGCAACACTTTCACACTACTGCTGAGGATTACACCATCATTTTCACATCTGGATGCACAGCTGCACTTAAACTGATAGCAGAATCATTCCCTTGGATACCTGAAGGCACAAAGCAACCCAGCAGTCGATTTTGTTACCTAACTGACAGCCACACATCTGTGGTTGGCATGAGGGGCATAACTGCTTCAATGAATGTCTTATCAGTTTCCGTAAAACCAAAGGAAATTTTGTTAGCAAAAAGCATGTCACCAGCTGAAGAACAAAACTGCACAACGCCTCATCTATTCTCTTACCCAGCTCAGAGCAATTTTTCTGGTACCAAATATCCACTTTCATGGATACAGGACATAAAATCTGGAAAACTCTGCCCCATCAAAATACCAGGGAAGTGGTTTGTTCTACTAGATGCAGCCTCATATGTGAGCAGTTCTCCATTAGACCTGGGAGTTCACCAAGCTGACTTTATCCCCATCTCATTCTATAAAATCTTTGGATTCCCAACTGGTTTAGGAGCATTACTGGTAAACAACAGGATTGCTCCCCTCTTGAGGAAAACCTATTTTGGAGGTGGAACTGCAGCTGCCTACCTTGCAGGAGAGGATTTTTATTTCCCAAGGAAATCCATAGCAGAAAGGTAAGGCTTTGTTTAACAAAACAGGATTTTTTTGCTGATACTGTTTGCATCAGACAAATGTCTCAGCCTTGGCGTATGCACTGGGCTGTGGTGCATGTGCTTTTTATGCAGTTGGATAGGTATTTCACATCTAACTCAGTTTGTCTTATTGTTCTTCTTTCCTATCTAAAATCATCATCTGAAATATCCACCTTCTTTTCCTGATCTAGTTTGCCAAAACTGCTAAAAATATAAGACTTCACTCAGTGACATAAAGATCAATCCATGAATTTTTAAATTTGTATTTAAGGTGCCTCAGTGGAAACTTGATTTTATTTTTCAAACTCTACATCCAAAGCAGCCAGAGCACTGTTGATCACACAGTGTAACTGCCCTCAGTGAAATTGCAGTGAGGTCTATGTATTTCCCTGGAAATGTGTAAAGCTTTGCCCTCAAGACAAGCTTTATCAGAATAATAAGTTTAGTAAAATACATTGCCTGCAACAAATACTTGTGGTGCTCTTTTTCCTTGACTGAGGTTCTGAAGTAGCTCTGAAGCTCTCCTACAGAAAGTAGAGGACACCTAAAGGAGGTCAGACATAACACACATAAGAAAATGCAGGGCAATAAGGTAAGCTTCACCAGTTCCTGAACACACTGAAGTGCCACTCTTAGTGATGCTTGGTCTCTCTGTCCCTCTCCTTCATGTCAGCCACAACTTACACAAATGCAGTAAAGGGTCTTTTTCCTATCTCACATCTGCACAAAGGAAATGACGGAGATCAGCATTTCATCACAGGATCATAGAACATGTTGGGTTGGAAGGGACCTTAAAGATTTTCTAGTTCCAACCCCCCTGCTGTTGGCCCAGGCACCCTCTACTAGACCAGATTACTCAGAGGCCCATCCAGCCTGGCCTTGAACACTTGCAGGGATGAGGCATTGAGGAACTTCTCTGGGCAACTTTTTCCAGTGCCTCACCACCCTCACATTAAAAAAATTCTTCCTCCTATCTGATCTAAACCTTCCCCCTTTCTGTTTAAATTTCCCTTTGTCCTGTCAATATATACCCTTGTAAAAAGTCTCTCTCCAGTTCTCTTGTAGGCCTCCTTCAGGAGGCTGCTGTAAGGTCTTCCCTGAACCTTCTCTTTTCCATGCTGAACAATCCCAATTCTCTCAGCATGTCTTGGTAAGGGAGGTACTTCAGTCCACTGAGCATTTTCACAACCCTCTTCTGGACTCATTCAAACAGATCCATCTCCTTCCTATGTTGGGTGCCCCAGAGATGGGTGCAGCACTCCAGATGAGGTCTTACAAGAGCAGAGCAGAGGGGCAGAATCATCTCCTTCAAGCTGCTGACCACACTGCTTTGGATAAATCCCAGGACATGGTTGGGGTTTCTGGGCTGTCACACTCATTGCTGGGTCATGTTGATTTTCTCAACAATCAACAAGCGAGAGACTCAGATGGACTCTCACAACATCCAAGTCCTTCTCCCCAGGGCTGATGTCAGTTCATTCTCCACCCAGCCTATATTTGCGTTTGGGATTGCCCTGCCCCATGTGCTGGACCTTTTACTTGTCACTGTTGAGATTTATGATATCCACACAAGTCCACCTCTCAAGCCTGCCAAGGGCCCTCTGGCATCCCTTCCTTCCTGTGTGTCAAGTGAACCACACAGCAAAGACATTGAACAGCGTCAGTCCCGATATCAGCCCCTGAGGAACACCTCCTGTCACTGGTCTCCACTTGGACATTGAGCCATTGCTGGCAGCTCTTTGGATGTCATCATCCATCCCCTCATCCACTGAGCAGTCCATCTGTCAAACCCATGCCTGTTCAGTTTAGGGGCAAGGGTGTCAGGCAAGACAGTGTCAAGTGCTTTCCACAAGTCCAGGTAGATGGTGTCACTTGCTCGTCCCTTATCCACCAATGCTGCAGTGCCATCGTAATAGGCCACCCAACATGTCAGACATGGTTTGCCCTTAGTGAAATCCCTTTCTTATTTAATGTGTGCCTTAGAATAATTTCCAGGATGATTTCTGCATTTTCTGGCTGGGCACCAAGGTGATACTAATGAACATGTAGTTCCCCATGTCTTCCTTTCCTCCCTTTTTAAAAGTGGGGCTTCCAGTCAGTGGGAACTTCACCTGACTGCCATGACTTCTCAAATGTAAAAGTGACTTCTCAATGGAAAGTGGCATAGCCACTTCATCCACCAGTTCCCTCAGGACCCACAGATGCCTCTCATCAGATCCCACAGACTTGGTCACCTTCAGGTTCCTTGGATGGCCTCAAACCTGTTCTTTTCCTACAGTGGTCCATTCCTCATTCTTCTGGTTCTTGCCTGTGACTTGGGCAGTGGCTGGTGCACTTGCTGGTCAAGAGAGAGGCAAAAAAGTCATTGAATACTTCAGCCTTCTCCATACATGGGGTAACCAGGTGTCCTGATCCCTTCTGGAGAGAGCCCACATTTTCCCTAGCCTTCCTTTTACTACTGATGTACAGTTTTTCCTGTTTCCTTTGATGTCCCTGTCCAGATTTAAGTCTCTCAGGGCTCTACCTTTCCTAGCCTGATGCCTAGCAGCTCAGACAACCTCTCTGTGTTTCTTCCAGGCTACCTGTTTTTGCTTCCATGCCCTGCAGGCTTCCTTTCTGTGTTTTGGTTTGTTCAGAGGCTCTTTGTGCAGGCCTCTTGGCATTTTTGCCTGACTTCCTCTCTAATAGGATGCATCATTCCTAGGCTTGCGATGGATGACCCTTGAATCTTAACCAGCTCTCTTACCTCACTCTTCCTTCCAGGAAATACTTATTGATAAATATATACATATACATACATACATACATATATATATATAATATTATAGACCTTGGGAAGGGCTAGAGGTGAAAAGGGGAAATGGTAATAAAAGCCTTTCATTCTTTTCAATTGTTTATGGATGTGTATTCAGAATCATGATGTCCTGCATCTCTCATGATGTGAATGTCTGACCTTTCACTGTACACAAAATGGTGCTTCGTGCATTTGCACCTCTTCTGGGTGTGTGCTCTGAATGCTGCTGGGGGGTTTCTGTTCTGGACTGGTAAATGCAGAGGCTGGCTGCATTCACTTGGTTCTTGCCATATGAGACCATGCATTATTTCTGAATTGGATGTCGGTACAGTGAATGTCCAGTTAATCTTTTAATATAGAAATAAAAAGAACAGGGAAACATTGTCATTCGGACCTCTGTTTCTGATTTTTCAAACCAAAAAGGCTTTGAAGTGCAGCTCTTACTGAAATTCAGGATGACAGGGCATAGAAATCATGAGATCCCAGGGTGCTCCTGCATCATCTGCGAGCCAAGGATAAAACTCCCTTTAATTTCACCTGGCCAGTTTCTAGTTTCTCTTTTCTAGAGGTAATTGATACATGACTCCTGAGATTCCATAGTAGATAATAATACCTGAAATGTGTTTTAGATCTCAGTTCTGCTTTTAAACTTTCTTTAATTAAGATGAGAAAGGTATGTAGGAACCTGGAGGGGTACTCTATTTCTGGTACCTTTTTCAAGAGTTTTCAGAAGTTGACTAATTATAAACCTTTCAGGTATCTGAGGCTCCCACTGTTTCAAGGGGTTTTTTATTGAGTTCAGAAGAAGGGCCTGCTTTAACCTTCTTCTACTACAGAGTTAGAAACAAAGGAAATTGACTTCTAAGACTGGGTACACAATGTGTAATCTTGGTATGAGGGATTAAAACTAAAATAATCAAAACTGACAGCTGGATACTAGTTCCCATTAAACACCAAAGTGTCATGCAGACAGTCTAAGTCATTGTTCACAGGTCAATATTTACACTTGGCCTCATCTGATCCTTTGGTTGTTATTTGAAAAGCCAATATTTAAAAGTTCATGTTTAGAGCATTACTGGTGCAGTCCATAATTTCTCATGAACTGTGGAAACTTAAAGTTCTACCTAGAGAGGCTTGAAGTTTTCAAAAGTAGGTCAGGAATGAGGATAACTTTCTTGAAGAGTAAAAGCAACATGTTGCATTGACATTCTCAATCAATGTGATTCAAGATATATAACTTTTTTTTTTTTTTTTTTCCCCCGCATCTGCTATGGGTTTTGCTTTGTTGTGTTTTTAAAGTGTTTTCCCAATAATAAAATTCAGGCAGAGCAGTTAGGAACAGAACTACTACACTTCAAATGAAATGCCAGGTCACCATGGCCACAGTTAATACAATTACCTTATCTGTGGTTTCCATTTCTTTGCTAGTGGCTGAAACACCTGGGACATTATTTGTCACATGAACAGCAGCTCTAGTCAGGTTTTATCCTTGCCATGTTGCAGGGAACCTCTGTCCTTGTAGGCAACCAAACCCAACTGGCAAAGGCCCTGAGTAACCTGCTCCAGCTGGACATGCTTTATGCTGGAGGTTGGCACTGAGATTCCCAGGGGTCCTTTTCAGCCTCTGTGCTTCTGTGATTGATTTTGTGCACCTCTCCTAAGCTTCATGGGCATTTTGTCTTCTGACGTGTCTTAGTAATTCCAAAAGGTTTTATTTTTAATTTTCTTATTTTTTTAAAAATGCTTCTTTACAGTGTGTGATTAGTATTCAGCTTGAATACACTGAAACATATCATTTCATATGGTAATTCATAAGGAAACTTGAACTCTAGCAAATGTCATTGGAAAAGGGGATTTGAATATATGTGTCTGAGTACCACTAGCAGAAGGTATTCCCCATTCACACATAATCCAAGAGTGGTGTACTGAGAAAATAGCTTTTTTGGAGTCAAGGTGAAACTTAAGTGGAAACATGTAGTGAGATACAGTTTATCCATCTTTCCTTCCCAGGACTGTCAAAATGTTTGCCATTTTTCTTAATAGATACAGCTTTTGCTAGTGTTTCTTTTACTTTATTTCGTTGTTCCTGCTATATAAATTAATGGACTGCAGTCTCTTTTACATTTCTTTAATACCCTTAAATCACTTCCACATTTTGCCATTTCATGTCAGTAGCCAATCTTCCCATCTCCAGTTTTAAAATCATGTTTATTGTATTTTCATCCTTGTATCAAACAGCTTGACAAATTACTATTATCATTCAAAAATCTAGCCTCATTTCCCATGTTTTTTTCTCTGGCACAGCATGAGATAATAAAATAATATGATTATGGGTAGCAAGAATTCAACGATAAAATATTCATCATCTGCCCTATTTTTTCTTTTGTATCTGGGAGTGCTATTCAGAATCTGATCATCCTGGAATTTATGACTAAGGGAAAAGGAGTTGTGTTATCTGTAAATTGGGTATCTGCTGTTCTATGTTGTTCATTTCCAAATTCATTTTCAAAAGCTTTGGAAATCCAGATGACATGACTTTGTCCCTGACGAGTTTTAGCGACTCTTGCCTCTGCTGCTTGAATAATTTGAGAATCCCAAAGCAGCATCCACAGTTTTGTTGTCTATTATGCATTGCACTTAGCCACAGCAGGTTTCTTTATTCTTGATGCTGTGGCTGGAGATCCCTGGGACATGTCTGCGCATGCTTATGCAGTTTTGGTCCTCAGTTGCATTCTGGGTTTATGTGTGCTGAGGGGAAGGGAAGGAAGCAAATGGAAATGGAAGGAATGGAAAATAGAGGCAGAAAGCTAGGCATGAAAACTAGGTTCTGAAGAGTTGGAGCTGAGACAAAATCCTGAGGCTGAGTGGTGAGTGTGCAGCAGCTTGAGAATCCTTTGGCAAATAAACCTGATCTGCTTGAAGCGATCTCTTTAGCGTGATTGTTTCTGTCAGCATAGAAAGAAAGAACATACTGACAGGTGCTGGCTTATTCCATAGAAGCTCTTCCTAGCGCTGGGAAATCACCTAGGGCCTGGACTGTGCTGAGAAGAGCACAGTCTTTCTGTGCAAGCTCACCTTGTAGTCTGGCATATGCTCGTTGGCTCCACACATGAGGACTCTGGCCATCTGCCCATGATTACTTTAATGTGGTAAGTGGACTTAAGTATCACCCTGTCAAAAACACATTCTGTTTAAGCATTTTGCTATGCTGCTTTGGCATTTTTGTGGTGTTTAGAGAACTGCAAACAGGGCCACTTATGGGAGAATTTCCAAATCTGTAAATTTCCTGAACAGGCACCCTTTAAAAAAGCAGTGATGGATTTCAGATAAGATACTTGGGAAGTGATAGGGGTCTTCATCTAGTTTCTAACGGGTGTTTGCACCATGAGAATGACTTCTGCACCTGGCAGACCTGTTGCAGCCACTGACAGGGACTTGTAAACCTGAATAGGGAACATGACAGTGAACAAGTCTCTTCCTTCCTCTCAGCTCCCAGTGCTGCCCTGTCCTGCAGAGATGAGAGGTCAAAGGCCATTGAGAAAAACTGTGTAGGACTCTCACTCAGCTGTTCCCTGTGTCTGAAAGGCAAAGTCCTTTCATTTAACTGGTAGAACTTAATTCTCACAACTTTTACTACTGTTTTTCAGAACTAGAGCTGCGGAAAAATAAAAGGCTAAGTGTAAGAAGGTTCAAGTAGCCAGTTACTCTTTTCCTTCTTTGCTGAAGTGTTAACTATCTGCTGGCAAGCTTCATGCAGTCTGTTTCCTACCTCTCAGGACATCCAAGGT
Organism: Hylia prasina; assembly: GCA_013397195.1. Taxonomy (NCBI): domain Eukaryota; kingdom Metazoa; phylum Chordata; class Aves; order Passeriformes; family Sylviidae; genus Hylia; species Hylia prasina. Next base: position 1,394,253 of record VYXD01009094.1, on the reverse strand, counting down.
GGCAGTTGACATTTGCTGTGTTTTTCTGCCAGCCATCACTGCAGCCAGCCAAATTCTTCAGTATTTGATGCAAAGGAGTTTTGCTCATTTTTTTGTTCTTAGTCCCACCATTAAGAAGGCATTAGTGTGTCATTTTACAGTCTAATCCTCCAGATGATTTTTTTTTCAATACTGAAGTTGTTTCATTCCCAAGCATAGACAGAACAAACTGAAAATTGTACATCAGCGGCCCAAATGGTATCCTGAGAGGATCACTTCTGATCTTCATTTATCACGGGATTCACCTTAAATTGCTGAATCTGGGATAAACCGAAACTTGTATTAGTGAGTAGTCACCCAAACAGAAGCAATAATACAGGTAAAACTTTGAAGAGGCAATACAGTTGGCAGAGATGGCTTCTGTTAGTCAGCCAGCCCCACCTCTATTCATTTGCACACTCCTGGAGTGTCCAAATACCAGGTGGTAATCTACAGTACAGAAATAAATACAGAAGGAGGGGAGGCAGTGGGAGGTAGTGGATCTTGCACACTTTTTGTTCAGCGTAATGAAATCAATTAAACCCAGAAATACAAAGGATTTTTTTAATTGTGCTCTGGAATCTCTTACTTGGGAGTAGGCTGATCCAACTAACCACGTTTCCTCTTTTGTTTTGCAATGCCGTTGAAAGCCAGTAGAAATCATGGGCCCAGTGTAGCCACATGCCTAATGTAGAAGGGAATACAGGTGACCTTGCCTCTGATAAGTAACAGCTGTGTTAATTACCCAATACAGCCTCACCCCTGATGAGTCACAGCTATAGCCAATAAAGATAAGTGTGATAAAAGGGAGTGAGTTAGCTGGGGGGGGAAGACTTATGAAAGAGGAGGAACATTGATGAAGAAGGCTCAAGAAGGCTCCTGGGGTGAATCACTGCTGTGAGGTCGGTCTGCAGTTAGAGCCTGTTGTTAGAACCTGCAGTCACAGTCTAGCTAGGTAAAAGCCTGCATTCAGAGTCTGCAAGCTAATACATGAAGTCATAGTTTGGCAGGAAATAACCAGCAGTCAGAGGCTGCAAGGGAAACCTACAGTAGGAGCTTGCTGCAGGCAGAGTCAGTGAGTGGTTGGAGTCAGGATGGCTGAGCTGTAAGGAGGAATAAACCAGGACCCTTACCATGCTTGGATAAACTAGAAGTCTGTGTCTCAGCTCATTTCTACCCTCTAACAAGAGGGCTGCTGCAACAGCCTACCACAGAGAGGCACATGTAAATCACATCAATCACCAATCTGTAATGTTGGGAAACTCCATCCCACTATGTGAATGGAACCAAATTATTGATTTATGAAATAAACCTTATAAACTGCTAGAGAGCTGCAGCACATTCATTCTTTAAAAAGAAAAATGTGGAGCTCATTGTAAAGTGTATTTTTCTTAAAATGTAAAGTGTTTTCAGATGGTAGCAAGGAATAAGGGAATTCTAGTTTATACCCGGATTTGATTTTGCCTTTCATCAAATGAAGTAAAAATTTTGTTTGAACCAGGATGTATCTTTGCAGTCATTGTGGCTAATAAAGTGGCATAATGTAGTTTTACCCTATGGAGTTCTTGTGCTCCAACTTAGAATCAAACCTTTTCTCTAATACTTCTCTAAAAGGTTTTGTGAATTTCTAGCATCAACTATTGTGACTTTACAGAGTTGGTTGCCGGCTGGTATATTTATGGAACATTTTTAATTATGTTATGTAGCTTTTACATTTATGATTAACCATTTGATATATGACCAAAAATAATGGTAAGTTTTTGGCATAAAAATCACATGGTTTTCTTCACCATTTGTATACTTATAATGTAGTGACATTTGCTATAAAAGGGTGAGATTGGCTTTTTGACTCAGATGGTATTTACAATATACAGGTTCTATTGAATTAATCTTAAGGGATTGATTTACTTCAAAGAGCAGGAATTAAAGCTTTTTCTCTCTCTTTTTACCTCAAGCAGTTCTTAGTAGCAGGAATTGCTGTAAATACTCCACGGTACAGTATATAATTAGTATAATGTTCTTTATTTGACTCCTGAAGTCTCAGAGACAAAAGCATAAGCTAAGGCAGACATATGGAAGAGCTGTAACTACTGTCAGGGGGTCAATTTAGATATTTAACATTATTTTAACCTAGTTTTTTATGTGCTCTGAATCCTCTGGCATATGTGTGTGTGCTTAAATACTTTCCAAAGTGATGCTGAAATTGTTCTGAGTTGGCTGCTGTACAGATTTTATGTTTTGGTGAGTAAATGAGTCCAAACTGCAGGATCCTGCTGTGCATGGCTGCCATGCCACCTAGTCCTTCTGCCAGCTGGGTGGACTTTGCACTGCAGAATAGGACACCCAGGTCCACATGTGGATTCAAGACTCATATGCGTGCATGCTCACAGCTGTGAAGATGTAGTTTAATTTCCCATGTGTGGATGAGAGCTGAATGCCACATGGTTCTCTGTGTCTGCATAGAGCAAAGTAACCAAGACTGTGAGCCCCACACCAATCCATTTGCTAGGGCTGATGCTGGTGCCTTTGCAAGTGCAGCTCCATGAAAAGCCAGGGGTGCCTCTCCAGAGACACACCTGAGGAGCAAGGTTGTCTGGCTGCACAAACCCTGCATTTTGAATCCTCTTGGTTTCAACCGTTTCGTCGTTTTCCTGTTGAAACCTTTCCTGTTGAAACAACTCAGGCTTAGGAGATAATACTGTGTTGGGTTTTAAAATGAGTAATGCACAGCAGTGAAAATTGTGGGGAGGGGAACCTGTTCTCCAATTCAGAAAAGGACTGAAGAATATGTATTTCAGTCAGTCTCTGGCTCAGAAAGTTCTCGAGCTTTAGCAGGGATATCAGCTTGTACTTTAAGTCAAATAAGTTTATGCTAATTTCATTGGTGTATTTCTGTATGGATTCTTTTGGAAGCAAAACTTTTAGGAAATACTTATATTTTCCCTTCTCACAGCAGTTCCTGTCCCCATGCTACTTATATGGATTTAATTTATTCTTTTTTGTGGACAGTGGGCAGAGGAACGCACGGTAAAGAGCTGGGCTATTAAAATCACTGGCTGAATGCCATCCAAATTTAGTTTGTCCAAAATGGGATGCGACTAGGAAGTTTCCTTTAACATTTTATCCTTAATGGAAATAGTCATTATACAATGAAGAAGTATATTCCTCTAATAGAAACTGCTGCTAAGGCTATATCAGGAAATGCCTGACTAAGAATGACAAAACATCTCCTCTATTATAATATACTATTATATTGTACTGTCATTAATTGATGCTAATCATTTTTGCTTACTTTTATTTGCCTAGTTCTTGCTTGCCTAGCAAGAAGGGACTAAAAATCAGTGGGTTTCAGCATGATGTGCATAAATCCCTTGAGATCCATGAACTCTGTAGAGGCTTCAGCAAAGGAGACTGAGACACCTCCATGTGGCATATCATGTGGCAATTGCAGATTTGATCTTTTGAAAGAGATCTTCACCTTCCCTGTTTTTGTGGCTTTTTTTTTTTTTCCTAGTTTGGTGACTTCCACTCAAAATCATGCTTCTAAAAATCCTTTTGGAATGGTATTCTTAATCAGACTTACATTTGTCAGTATCGTCAGGGATGTATTTTCATTTTTCCTGTCTAAATGACATCAGAATGCAAGAGAGCAAGTTGAAATGCCATAAAGGTTTGTCCATTTATAGCAGAAGACCTACAGAACTATCTTAAATTTAGTGACTCAGAGTATGTGCCTTCTTATTTGATACCCATATTATTTTATATTTTATTTATAGCTAAGCTAGAGGGAGCTACTTTTTTAAAAAAAGCTTAGTGTTCACTACCTTCCTAGTGGTAAAAAAAAGAGATATCTAGAAAAAGAGTAGTTTATCTGTTTGAATGACACCACTCAACCTAGTATTTGAAGATTACAAGTACAAGCACGGGTTTGGTCTAGGCTCTTTTTTTTCATCTTCTTACTAGTCAAATACATGCAAGAGTGCATCTGGCAGTTGTGCTCTTGGGAACCTGTGAAAGAAACATCTACAGGCTTCTCAAACAGATTTAATTTAGAAGAAAAAGGAAAATATTGATACTCTTGAGAAAAAGGGGTTTTACAGTCTTTCTTAACTTTCACATATAAGCAACGGTTTCCAGAAATGGAAATTCACAGATTTGATTAAACACTTGGCTGTCACATTTGTGTCTGTTCATGTTCAATTAAAAAATTCAGAGGGATTCTCTAGCATTATAATAATCTACTTGTTTAATATCTAGGCATTTATATTATCAAGTAACATCTGCTATAGCTTAATACCTGTGTCAAATGATTGTAACAGCTTTATTTTTAGTGAATTTAATGATAAGAAATTTTAGAGTTACAGCAGGGAAAGTATTTATGCTGAAAGGATTGTATCTCCTATTTCACACTTTATGGCAAACATTTTGTCATTATGTTTTCAGGTTGTACTCTGAAGTGGCCCTTTTTGTTTTATCTTTGCTGATGCAGTATAGATTTTATGGATTTTCTCCGTAACATACACTACTAAAAAGTGGTTAACATGAATCTAACTCTTCTTATCACTCATTGTGGCTTTATTTTAGAAGTGTCTTGATTGATCTTAAGTTAGCTACACTAATATATGACCAGTTTAAGTGGGAAAATGGTGTGATGATTTTGTCAATGGCAGATCTGGCAAAGTCTGTCCTCTGAAGCAAATCACTGAATTGATGCCAAGTAACAGGAACCCAGTTAACCCTTCCTAGAAAAGAAAGTTTTGGGGTTTTTTGATTTTTCTGCTGTCAGTATATGAATGAAGGCACCTGCTTTGAAGCTTTCATCAGTATTAAAAAAGGGTGTTCTTCATGTCATACCATATTTTGGTCTTGGGTTTTCTGTATATACGGTTTTCTGTGTTTTGTCATGAGGGGTTAATTTAGAAGGACAGTTTCAAAATAAATAACCAGAGTCCTTGTTAGCCCTAGATTTTTTGACTTTGTCTTAAGAAGGATAAAAGATAAACCTTGCATGAGCTTTTATCCAACTGGGCAAAGCATGTGTACACATATAAGGAATCACAGAATATGCTGAGTTGGAAGTAACCCACAAGAATCATCAAGTCCATCTCCTGGCCCTGTCACGCATGTGCTTGAGAGCATTTTCCAAATGCTTTTTGAACTCAGGCAGCCTTGGTGCTGTGACTACTTCCCTGAGGAGCCTGTTCCAGTGCCCAACCATCCTGTGGATGAAGAACCTTTTTCCAATATCCTACCTAAATCTCCCCTGTCACCGCTTCAGGCCATTCCCTCAGGTCCTGTCACTGATCACCACAGAGAAGAGATCAGTGCCTGCCCCTCCTCTTCCCCTCATGAGGAATTTTAACTGTGATGAGATCTCCCCTCAGTCTCTTCCAGGCTGAACAGACCAAGTGACCTCAGCTGCTCTTCATTTGGCTTCCCCTCTAAGCCCTTCACCATCTTTGTTACCCTCCTTTGGATGCTGTCTGACAGCGTAATATCTTTTTTATGTTGTGGCACCCAAAACTGCACACAGAATTCAGTGTGAGGCTGCCCCAGAGCAGAGCAGGACAATCTCCTCCCTTGTCCCCACTGGTGATGCTGTGCCTGATGCCCTGCAGGACAGGCTCAGCTCTCCTGGCTGCCAGGGCACTGCTGACTCATGTTCAGCTTGGCACTGACCAGGACCCCCAGGTCC
>VYXD01009094.1:1291629-1387359 GCA_013397195.1 Hylia prasina | reverse complement strand
CAAATGCTTTTTGAACTCAGGCAGCCTTGGTGCTGTGACTACTTCCCTGAGGAGCCTGTTCCAGTGCCCAACCATCCTGTGGATGAAGAACCTTTTTCCAATATCCTACCTAAATCTCCCCTGTCACCGCTTCAGGCCATTCCCTCAGGTCCTGTCACTGATCACCACAGAGAAGAGATCAGTGCCTGCCCCTCCTCTTCCCCTCATGAGGAATTTTAACTGTGATGAGATCTCCCCTCAGTCTCTTCCAGGCTGAACAGACCAAGTGACCTCAGCTGCTCTTCATTTGGCTTCCCCTCTAAGCCCTTCACTATCTTTGTTACCCTCCTTTGGATGCTGTCTGACAGCATCCAAATAATCTTTTAATATCTTTTTAATATCATAATATCTTTTTTATATTGTGGCACCCAAAACTGCACACAGAATTCAGTGTGAGGCTGCCCCAGAGCAGAGCAGGACAATCCCCTCCCTGTCCCCACTGGTGATGCTGTGCCTGATGCCCCCAGGACAGGCTCAGCCCTCCTGGCTGCCAGGGCACTGCTGACTCATGTTCAGCTTGACACTGACCAGGATCCCCAGGTCCCTTTCTGTGGCACTGCTTCCCAGCATCTCCTTCCCCAGTCTGTCCTAACATCCAGGGTTGCCCCATGTCCAGCATAGGATCTGGCACTTTCCTGGACTTTTGAACTTCATACAGTTGGTGATTGCCCAGTCCTCTGATTTTCTGAGGTCTCTCTGCTGGGCCTCTCTGCCTTCATGGGAGTCAACAGCTTCTTCCAATTTTGTGTCATTTGTTAACTTGCTTAGTATCCCCTCCAGTCCTTCATCCAAGTAATTTATAAAGATATTGAAGAGCGCAAGGCCTAAAACAGGGCACTGCACAACCCTTCCTTTACTGCCAAATAGCAATGTGTAGACACCAAATTATTTCTAATCATTTTAATGATAAATATTTAATATTTGTAACATTTTTCTAGTATAGTTCAAATCACATCTCTGTGTGGCAGAGATGTTTCAAAATAAGTTTTTACATGTCAGATATTTTAGCATAGCTCTTTTCTGGGACTACAAGTACTGTCCTAGCAAGGTTTTGCTCTGTTGTGCTAAAAGCCTAGGAGCAGCTTTTGCAGACATTCAAAAACATGACACAGTAAATGTGAATAGCATAAGCTCTCTGGAAGAAGTGTGATAGAACTGTTCTGTAGAGGCCTGTTGACCCAGTTCAACTGGAGACCTTTGGTTAGATTCCTTATGCCAATTTTAATCAAGTGAATAGATTTTTTTAAAAATACATGGATCTCACTGATTCTCTGCCTAGACATTTCTAGATGATTTTTCCAGGCACATTGCTGCAGAATTGGTGATGAACAGAAACATCACCTCTAACTGTTCATAACAATTACACTCGTGGCATTTAATGTGATGTTTAAATTAGAATAAAAATAAGCAGGACCTGATTTTTCTGAAAAATTTGTCATTTTATGTATATGAACATATATAGGGGCATACATAACCCAAAACCATGGTAGACTCACCAGTAGGCAAATAACCATGGAAGAATTCCTCTCTCCAAACTTTAACTGCATGTAAGTGTATGTTCTACATGTAACAAATTCATGCATCTATAACTCTTCCTGTTCTCTGATACCAACTGGTAGGATTTACAAGGAGTTTTACACAAAGAAGTGCAAGGTGCAATTTTAAATTTTAGTCTAGACTACATGCTGTGGTATTGCTAAGCAAAACTTGGTAAGGAACATGGCATGCAAAAAGTTTTAAGCAATAAGATGTAGCTGTTTTAGCTTATTAATGTGCCTGCATTTTAAAGAAGGTTGAGTTCCTTTGTCATTTTCTTGTTTGTATTTTTTATTATGTGTTGCTTATGTAAGTCCACAGCAGAGCACAGGTAAACATTATGAATGAAACTGCTGTAAAACTGTACTTTCAGCCAAGAAGTTTTGTGTGAAGAAATATTGTGTTCACCTTCTATTAAAAAATGTTAATCAAATTGGACTATTCTTCTCTTGGTAAAGTAGAATGGTTTTTGAAATTGTTAGTGTGCCAGTTTGTAGCAGACATCCTACATATTTTCTGTAAATCCTTCTATTATAGAATAAAGTATATGAAGATCAATGTCCACAGCATAAACACACCTGCAGTCTTCATTCATTTGAACTACGCATAGGAATGTAGATATATTAATTTTGTGTTCCCGAAAAGTTTCTCTAATACCTTCATGCTATTAACATTGTCACCAAATCCTTGATGTGATACTATGCCCACCTTAGTGGATGTACACCTTTTAAGATGAACCATATGGAATTTTCAGAAATTCAGATTATTTGACAAATCAAACTTAGAATATACCTAAGGTTAAAGTATAGCAAATGTAGGGTTTATTTCTGTTTTCCATGTGCAAGAAAATGTAAATTTACACATACTTCTCTCACGCAGGGGGCATGGAGTAAGTTCTCATTTAATCCCCCATTTCTGATGAACACAAATGCTTGGCAATCTGAATTGTGAATCAAAGATTTCTTATCCTAGCCTGTTTTATTTAAATTATGATCTGAAGGTGGGAATGTGAGTCTTGAAGCCATTTTGTAGTTAATGAAGCAGTAATAAGAACCAAAGAGACCAACCTTCAGCTGTTTAAATTGCTGCAGGAATGTTGGAAATTTATACAATCGTAAGAATTCTTAGCAGAATATCTTATTTAAGTAAACTTTTCTTATCTCTGCTGCTTTCCCAAGCTAATGATTAATAATCCATTAATTTAACATTCCTGATTTTTTTTTTCCTCAGGTACACAAAGAATTTATCAAACCCCAACCATCATTAAATATCATGTGGAGTTAATTCAGAGACTTTTTTTAATTTATAGTGGCATATNTTTTAAAAATACATGGATCTCACTGATTCTCTGCCTAGACATTTCTAGATGATTTTTCCAGGCACATTGCTGCAGAATTGGTGATGAACAGAAACATCACCTCTAACTGTTCATAACAATTACACTCGTGGCATTTAATGTGATGTTTAAATTAGAATAAAAATAAGCAGGACCTGATTTTTCTGAAAAATTTGTCATTTTATGTATATGAACATATATAGGGGCATACATAACCCAAAACCATGGTAGACTCACCAGTAGGCAAATAACCATGGAAGAATTCCTCTCTCCAAACTTTAACTGCATGTAAGTGTATGTTCTACATGTAACAAATTCATGCATCTATAACTCTTCCTGTTCTCTGATACCAACTGGTAGGATTTACAAGGAGTTTTACACAAAGAAGTGCAAGGTGCAATTTTAAATTTTAGTCTAGACTACATGCTGTGGTATTGCTAAGCAAAACTTGGTAAGGAACATGGCATGCAAAAAGTTTTAAGCAATAAGATGTAGCTGTTTTAGCTTATTAATGTGCCTGCATTTTAAAGAAGGTTGAGTTCCTTTGTCATTTTCTTGTTTGTATTTTTTATTATGTGTTGCTTATGTAAGTCCACAGCAGAGCACAGGTAAACATTATGAATGAAACTGCTGTAAAACTGTACTTTCAGCCAAGAAGTTTTGTGTGAAGAAATATTGTGTTCACCTTCTATTAAAAAATGTTAATCAAATTGGACTATTCTTCTCTTGGTAAAGTAGAATGGTTTTTGAAATTGTTAGTGTGCCAGTTTGTAGCAGACATCCTACATATTTTCTGTAAATCCTTCTATTATAGAATAAAGTATATGAAGATCAATGTCCACAGCATAAACACACCTGCAGTCTTCATTCATTTGAACTACGCATAGGAATGTAGATATATTAATTTTGTGTTCCCGAAAAGTTTCTCTAATACCTTCATGCTATTAACATTGTCACCAAATCCTTGATGTGATACTATGCCCACCTTAGTGGATGTACACCTTTTAAGATGAACCATATGGAATTTTCAGAAATTCAGATTATTTGACAAATCAAACTTAGAATATACCTAAGGTTAAAGTATAGCAAATGTAGGGTTTATTTCTGTTTTCCATGTGCAAGAAAATGTAAATTTACACATACTTCTCTCACGCAGGGGGCATGGAGTAAGTTCTCATTTAATCCCCCATTTCTGATGAACACAAATGCTTGGCAATCTGAATTGTGAATCAAAGATTTCTTATCCTAGCCTGTTTTATTTAAATTATGATCTGAAGGTGGGAATGTGAGTCTTGAAGCCATTTTGTAGTTAATGAAGCAGTAATAAGAACCAAAGAGACCAACCTTCAGCTGTTTAAATTGCTGCAGGAATGTTGGAAATTTATACAATCGTAAGAATTCTTAGCAGAATATCTTATTTAAGTAAACTTTTCTTATCTCTGCTGCTTTCCCAAGCTAATGATTAATAATCCATTAATTTAACATTCCTGATTTTTTTTTCCTCAGGTACACAAAGAATTTATCAAACCCCAACCATCATTAAATATCATGTGGAGTTAATTCAGAGACTTTTTTTAATTTATAGTGGCATATCAAAAGATGTGAAAATACTTGACAAGCCTGTGAACCTTGCTTTTTGTGGATGTCCTGGAGGGGGTGGAGGAAGAATATTCACTATATTTATGTCTGCAAATTGCACTATCAACNATTTTTTTTTCCTCAGGTACACAAAGAATTTATCAAACCCCAACCATCATTAAATATCATGTGGAGTTAATTCAGAGACTTTTTTTAATTTATAGTGGCATATCAAAAGATGTGAAAATACTTGACAAGCCTGTGAACCTTGCTTTTTGTGGATGTCCTGGAGGGGGTGGAGGAAGAATATTCACTATATTTATGTCTGCAAATTGCACTATCAACTCATTTTCCAGGTGCAAATGATATGTATGGAAAGGAAAACCATACACAAACAAGCAAGGAGAGCATGCTACTGGCTTTTTTATGGAACTACTTGCCAAAGAATGTTTAAGCCATAGGGATGGATAACAGCCTATTGCACGACAAATATTTCTTTCTCCATCTTACATTCAGAACTCATTCTTCTTCCAAGACTGCCAGAGAGTCAATACTGTAGTTAATACACAGAGTAACAGAGAAGTGGGACCCTCTGTCTCGTGACAGGTTAATTTCCCAGTTCCACATGGTTCTATGAGTAAGTTTTATCTTACATCCTTTGCCTTTGAATTCTGTCTGGCCAAACTGTGTCTGAGGCAGTGACCTGGCAAGCAAGAATGATCTGTGTGCACCATCAGAGGATGATCAATAGCTACAATAGTCTCTTCCTAACTATTTCTAATCTTGCTGGATGATTTGCCCTGCCTTGCTGTCAGTATGTCCATAGGCTTAACTGTACAGAAGGTAAAAACAGAAGCCAAGCCTCTTACTTGCCTTTTCTTTGGGCTGTGCTGAGGTACCTGTTGATTATGGCTACAGAATAAAGGTTTGAAAATGTCAGAAGAACTTGATGTTAAAGAACACATCAGCATATCAACTCTGCAAATTGGTAGTGGCTTGATGCTTTTAGGGCTCTTTGTGATCCAGAAAGTCTGAGTGATGCTGCCCTGAAGAGTAAATAATGTGAATCTTAACTATGTCTGTAATAATAGCTGATTAATCACTTCATTTCAAACTGCTAACTTTCCAGGCATACACTGCTATTTTTTTAAAGCATTAATATGAGATTATTTAAGCATTAATGCAGGATTGTTCTTGTGTCTGTTCAGTTTCTATTCTAAAGCTAAATACATGAAAATGCCTCTAATACAAAGTTGTCACTTAGGGAAGAGGGAAAACCCAAACACTGAACACATCTCTCCTTTTTACAAGTGGAAGAGCAGCTGTTAAGCCTTCTTCTGTGGTCCAGGTAGTGCACAGTGCTGTAATCAAAAGTGTTCAGCCAAATTCTTGCCCCTGAGTCTCCAAGGATGTGGGAATTGTAGTTGCAGTGTCTAAAATGCAAGTGAGGCAAGGCTCATGAGTTGGAATAACCTTATTTATGGGACCAGCCACTACAGCTAGGAAATCTGTTTACCTCTTTTTATAAAACTTTCATTACAAGCTTTAGACACCATTAAATCAGGCAGTGTTTGTTGGTGCTCCACTGAACATACAGATGTGCAGATGTTTATCCTCTGTTCCTTGTCCATTTCCCTCTAAGTCAAAACCAGAACTCTAAAAATATTTAATTTCTAGGGAACAGCCTTATTGGAGGGGGTGAAATCTGGTTCTTAAATTTGAAGGAAAGAACAGTATAACTTCATTTGTACTGGAACATTCAGTTATCAATTGCAACAGAGACTTTATGGCTTTACATACCACAGTGGTTTGATAACCCATGGCGATATAATTGCTATATGCATTGCTGATCTGCAGGAAAAAAAAAGTAAAGCAATGACAGTACCATTTTTCAGATTTCCATATGGGAAAATATCTGGCATCTGTTTCAGTTTGCAGAAAAAAATTTAAAAACATCCTTTTAAACACTCTTTGCATGACTTAAGCTAAATTGCTCAGTAAAAGAAAGACAGTCTCTTTTATGAGATACTGCTGAATAAACCCTAATCCTAAAAGGAAGAAAAAAAATTAGCATTAGTATTTAGATCTGTGATTTTTGTTTGGTTTTTTTTTCATTCCCTTATCCTTAGATTTTTAGACACCATCTAACATTCAAAGATGAACTTGGTTCTGCAACCTCAGGCACCTAAAAAGGTGAGGCACGGTGTCTGTTGTGTTTTCTTTATTTGTTTTATGATGTATCTATCTACAGCCCAAATTAGATTTGGAAGCTGAGGTCCCTCCTGGGTCTTCTTGCAGTGTCTCAGCAGATCTGAGAAGACAGTGTTACCTTGTACTATTTCCAACGTTCTGTCTTAATATTTTTATTTTAATTACTTCCCCGATTGCAGGGAAAATATAGTCAATGGAGTGATAAAACCATGGATCCTTTTGATCCTGGCAATTTGATTACCATTTAAAATAAGAATTTCTTTATGACTGAAAAGTTCAAAGTTTGTCTTCTCCCTTTCAGCATTGCCTTATAGCAGCATCCTAAGAGAATAAAGCTCCTTGGCATATATGAGATGCATCAGTAATAATCCTGTTTGCAGAAACTCTGCATGGGTAGAAAATGTCAACATTCAGACTAAGTGTGACTGTTTTGCAGGGTTTTTTATAAATTACATTTTTATGATCTTCCTTGTAAGATTATTCTAAGGAACTATTGACTCATTATTCTGTTTTCACTCCATTGTTTTTTCTGGTTTTGTTTTGCAATCCCTTGATTATACTTCACTCTTAAGAAAAGCTTCAGAGAACGCTCTGTATTTACAGTGTGAATTATGATTCTGCCAGTGTGCATAACAATTACATTATAAATATTTCCTCAGCCATTTGATAAAGACACAAATTAAGAAAAATAATTACCATAACAATTATATATAATTACACTATATTCAATTTATACACTATATTCAGTTTATCTCTAACCTCCTCTTGCCATAATGTGGTCATTGTTGAAGAATGACATTTTAGCTGTGTTGGAAGTAAACATGGATTTTTCTGTCAACTACAATGTATTTTTTTTTTGGAAGAAGAGTTTTATCACCAGCGTATAATACAGTTTAGGTGGTTCAACTTAAAAGCAGCCTCCTAGATGAAAATTTTGTGTGTGTGTGTGGAGTTTTCCCTTCATTAAGTTAGAGAGACTGTTTGCTCCTAAAAATGCTATTTCCTTAAATACAAATGATTTATACCTGGGCAAGCATAGTTAATTTGTACTTGTGCAGTAAGAGAGATTTATAGTTGCTGGATTGACTAAACACAGCAGGTGCTTTTCTAGAGATGCACAGGCTTCCAGAACATTGAATGAGGACCCATTGTCTCTAAGAGTGAGCAGTGCAGAGACTTACTTAGCATTATGACCTTATTTGGCATAAATATTAGCCTTAGGCTAATCAGTGTGTACCAAGACACCTGAGGAGGTAGAACAGCTAAGATGTGCCAGCTTGCATTGTTTGCTAAGAGCAAGCATGTACATACCTGCTGTTCACAAGAACTGTACCTACACTGTCTTGCTTTTGAAGGATTCATTTCTGAAGAGGAAATGAGGACAAGCAACCAGAAAAAAAGAAGAATGTTTATTTTTTTCATTTTATGTCAAGAAATGCTCTGTGGTCCTGACTGCTGCTGTTTCTGACACAAAGTACTGAGATTATATTAACAAGACCATATTACCTGGTCACGTCTCTCAAATGGTACCATTTTGCTGACAAAAGAGGCTACATGCAGCAGTCTGTATGGTGCTATTGTTGTTTATAATACATTTATTTGGTATCTTCATGTTGCCTTCAAAAAGTCCCTAGATACTTTAAGCATTCCTCACGTATGTTAAGCAGTCACATTAATTTGTGCTTTTCAGAGGCTCTGAGACTAAATATTTTCATTTCTCTACTCACTTTAGGGAGTTCTTGTCCTACTCCAGATGACATTCTGTTTTTAGACAGTCCCTCTGTGCAGCTTTGTGTCTTAGATGTACACAATACTGATTGCATGCTCTTCGTTATTCAGCCTGCAATCTGCCAGTGTACTGTGACTCCTGAAAGGAGTAATAGCCTATGATTCAGTCTCTTTCTCCCAGGTAACAAGTAACAGGATGAGAGGAAATAGCCTCAAGTTGCTCCAGGGGAGGTTTAGATTAATAATTGGGAAAAATTTCTTCACTAAAATATTGGCCAGGCATTGAGATAGGCTGCCTAGGGGAAGTGGTGGATCACCAGCCCTGGTAGTGTTCAGAAGGTGTGTGGATGTGACACTTGGGGGTATGTTTTAGTGATGAACATGGCAGTGCTGGGTTAGCAGTTGGATGTGATGATCTTAGAGGTCTTTTCCAGCCTTTATGATGCGATCATTTTGTGACTAAAGGAAATCATTAGAATTGATTTATATATATGCTCATCTTTATTTTTCAATTTCCATATTCTTTTTGTTATAATTTAGGATATGTATCTTTGCTGGTTAACATAGATTTTGAAAGTGGGCACAGATTTTATTTTCCCCAGACTGTTGTGTTTAATGTATTTAACACTAATGCCTTTGTTAAACTCTGAAATCCAGCTTTGATCAGTTGGCAGAACAGTAGCTACTCCCAGCACTTGAAAACAGAACCCAAATGCAGTTCCCATTTTAGTATCTCAAAATCAGAGCGGCAGCTCTTGTCTGCTTAAGCTCCAGCTCCACCTCTCCTGTAAAGCAGGAGAGCAGTATTTATTTTTGGTATGTGTATGCAAAAAGTCAAAAAGAGCTTCACTAAGATTTGGTTTTAAATAGTGGCTGAGGAAAACATAAATGAAGATAAACTTAGAGTAGCATTTAGGTTGAGTACAGTGCTTGTATTTCATTAGCATCTCTCTATGGGAAAGGTGTCTGTGGAATACCAGGTATTAATTTATAACCTGCTTACAGTGGTTAGCACTGTGTGTGAGTAATGTGAGGTAGCTGGACAAGCTGAATAGTTGAATTTGTTCCTGAGCAGGTGCTGGTGAACAATTGTTTGGAAAGTGCCTTATTTATTCTAATCAGGATAAACATTGATGACTTACATCTCATAGTATATAGGAAAGGAATCTGAAATTACTTAACTCACATTTCTTCACATCAATGGATGACTTGCACAATTTAACTTGGTTGGAAACTGAACTAAGTGCCATGTATCTGCCCAAAAACAGGGAAGTCAAGATGACTCCCATACCTTTAATGAAAACCTTTATTTTTAATGTTACTTTTTAAATTAGAAAACAGCTTCAAGATTTTGGATGAAGAAGTGCAAGTAAAGGCAGCATAGCAGATGGCACCTGTTAGACCAAGGGAAAGTGCAAGTTCTAAAGGACAGTGAACTTGGCTATAGGCACCAGTACTCCATGAGAATATCTGGTGGTGGTAGCCAGCAATGTGTCTCTGCCAGTCTCCAGAAATTTCCCCAAGCACCTTCTCCCTCTGTGGACATGAGTGTTATAAGCAGAATAAGACAGCCTGGTCCTCTTTCTCAACCTGCAAAAACACTCTTGGTGACATCTCCCCTGCAGAGGGAGAAAGTAAGGGAAAAGAGTCACAAATTCTGATTACAGTACATGAAAAATTTGTCCACAGAACTTGCTGCTGCTAGCAGGACTGTCAGAACAATTCAAAAGCTCTGAGGCTCAACTTTAAATTAGTAGCCAGACTCTCCAAGCCTATGGGCAAGTGCTTCTTGAGTTGAATTTTGCCAGGATCTCTCTTACTAATCAATATCCATCTCTATGGGTAGTCAATGTTATCTTCAGTCAGTTCCATCATTTGTATTTGTTATTATGCAACAGAAGATGGTAAAAAATGCTGATTCTTTCTGCATTGCCTAAAATTTGCTGTTTTGTTTTGATAATAAATGCGCCAATATCAAACTTTATACCTCTCAAAAATCTATTGCTTATCTCACTGATTTATTCTGATTTTCTCAAAGGAGCCTTTGAAATGGGTCCAGTGAGTTTGAACACCAGAATTTTAATAGATGCTATGTTGGTTAATTGAACAAATACATTAGTCAAGTTGTATTAAACATCATCTCTGCAGAGCTGAATTCCAATAACAAACGTAGTTTTAAAAACATTAGCGAATGCAAAATTGCATTAGGTGTAATGTTCTTAACAAAGTATTAGCAGATACATCCCTTCCCTCAAAAATATAAAGTATTGGCCAGAAAATAGCCTAAAGAGCACTAGTTTGCTAGATACCATAAAAGCTAGAGAATATGCTTGCTATGAAAACACAGTTGTTTTCATAGGTTATAAATGAAAGGAATTTTAGAGTTTTTGCAGTTCTCGTATGTCAGCAAGATATTAGTAATATATATTTGTAGGTTTATACTAAAGCAATGATAATTTAAATTTCTTTCTACAAGAATGGCAGCACTTCTAGCATTAGGTTTGTTTTCAGAATACTTTGTGGAGAGCTGCTTTTTAATCAGAGCCTGGAATTGTGTTCCTCAAGTGTGTTTGGGCTTAGAAGGATGAGATTACAAGATGTTAGTAAATTTTATATGCATTGTCATATGTCAGAATGCTATATGGCACAGTGAGAAACCACAACAAAATAAACAAATTCTGTTGAGAAGTTTGAACTTTATGTATGTTTTCAGCATGCTGCAACTTGAAAACAATATCTCCAAGTGAACTGATTTTCTATGTATGTAAAGGTTCTCTTAAACTAGACATTGCATCTAGATTTGGACTGAATTTTAAATTTTTTTTCACTTTAGCTATGCTAATTACAAAATTAATTAACGTGTTCTTGCTTCCCACCATGCCTGATATTTTCCTGGTAAAAACAAGTGGTAATTAATTACCTTTGTCTAGTCATCACAGGGAATATATGTAAAACTACTGCTTTCTTTTTCAATCTGAGGTCATGTACAGCAGCTCTGTGCTGTGCTGGGACACAGCTCCTCAGGGCACACTTGCACATTCATTGCAGAAAAAGGCCCCAGGCCAGTGACAGGATTCACACGCATTCAAGAAAATACACAATGGGGGCCCCCTGACAGTAGAAAATTCTTAGGGCCATATCTGAGGTGAAAAGAAAATTAATTTAGTGGTTACAAAGAGAAAAAAAACCCAACAAAAACAAACCAGCAAAAAACCCCCAACACAACAAACTAGGACAGCTAAGACTTACCTTAAAATACCCTGAGCTGTCTGTCTATGGCATCCAAAGTTATTAATTTTTCTTCCCCCCAGGATCTGAGGTTTCAATCAATGTGTGTATGTGCACATTGAAAGGGAAGATATCTCTTCAGAAATTGTACCAGAAAGAACAAAGACTGTTTATTCCCTCATATGGTTAAGCTGCCCTATTAATGTCAATTTTTAAATTTTATCCTTTGGATTTCTCATTAGCTTTACAACATGTCTAGATTATTTAATTATTATGTTTCAGCTTGTAGATGACATAAGATTTAAGAGCTTTTGCTGGGCTCTAGCAAGTTGTCGCTGTATTTTGCCTGAAGCTGCATTTGTATAAAATAATCTTTCCATAGTTAACATTCAGGATACTCTGCAGAGCATCTTAAGAAGAATTAAATGCTAAATAACTGTCACATAGCAAGCCTTAGTATTATTGCACTAAATTACATTGCAAGCAGTGTGATAAACAACATCATAATACTTTGACACATTCATCATTAATTATAACTGAAATCTAATCTCAACTGGATTTTTTTCAGTAATTATAACCAGTAAAGCAAACATTAACATACATGGATGGGGAAGGGAGGGTGAAGGAAAGAAGTCTTCTGAAAGAATAGCTGATATATCAAAATACTGAATGGGCTGACAGTCTTATTAGGTTTTTATATGGCATTTTCTACATATATTAAGAGATTAAAAATCTGAAATACATTTGGAATTCATTATGTGAATAATCATTTTGAAGGGAAAACTTTACAGAGACCTATTGGTTGTGTCATTTTAAGGTGGTAGGTGACATCCAGATTTCTGCTGTCTTACATAGAAGACTAGTACTGAACTAAATTTAAAATCAGGGATCCTTCTGACCACCAAAATGCTGTCTGGGTGGTATTTCAGCCTTCATACTACTAAATTTCCTATATTTCCCTAAAAATTGTATCATGTATTTTTGAATGGCAACTTTACATACCTTTTCTCTCCAAATTCACATTTATTTTCCACTGTGGAATTTTCTGCTTTTGGGGAGCTCTTGTTCTGCTGGTGGAAACTCTTTTCCTTTGTACTGGGGAATCTGGGAGTCTGGCAGCCAAGCTGAGGGCATCAATGCTTTGTGCTGCTTCCCACTGTGCAGTGATGCACCACCCAGCACCCTGTTGGCCCAGTCAGAGCTCATGGCAACTCAAGAATGAATTATTGCTCTCTTTGCTATCTTTTTAAGACTCTGTTTTAGCAAAGTACTTTACTGCTTATGTCGTACTAAGCATACTTTCAAGTGTGATTATACTTTCCTCTGTATATTATGAATTCCCTGCATACAAAGCTACCTGCTTCCTACCATTTCCAGTGGTTAGCAAGTCAGAAGATAAGATATGTACTTTTTGTCAACTATACATACTCTGTTTGGAGCAATGTCACCTGGTTCTCCTATTGGATATTTCTACTCACACCAGATATCTTCACTGCCTATTACTTTACAAGCATCAGTAACCTGGCTGCATGTCCCTGAAATATCTATATGCTGTACCTGAAAAATCAAAGCAGTGCAAGAGGAAGTAGGTTCATTTCAGCCCTGCATGGTCTTTGGTTGTAAATGAGCTATGAGAATGTTTTTTTTCCAGTGGTATTTTTACAGAAAACATACCTATTTTTCTTTGGTGGCAGGTGCACCTTGGTGAAACTTGCATGCAAACATTTTCTCTTACACTTACCGCAACACTGTCTATAGCATTTACAAAGACTCAATATATATTTGTCCAGGAGAATTATAGACTTATTGAGGGCTGAAGTTTGAAAGTGCTTCTGTTCATAAGAGGGAATACATGACTTACTGTATTGCTCCATGTTGAGTTTTTGAAATGAGTGTTTTGTATTACGATGTTACTGTACAATTTTTCTTTTGTGTCTGGTAGGATTGAGACAGAGAGATTTCCTGTACTTACTCTTAAGTGAAAAAAAAAAAAAATTAATGGAGGTGGGTATTTCCATTTTTACTGTGTTAATATCATCTTGTAAAATCGTACAGCTGTCAAGATCACCTTTTAGTTCCGTGGCAATCAATCGAAGTAAAATTATCTATTTATTCCTCACCACCATCACCAGAGACCCTCCTTATAGAAGCGTAGGGAACTAGCTAATGTGCCATACTCTCAGGCTGGTAGAATCTGTGCACAAATTTATAAGAAAAAAATCCAAATTTCTTTTGCTCTTGTCTCAGTAGTCTCTTATACAACTGATATTTAGCAAGATGGTGTCACCCTAATCGCATGTCAAATGGAACTGACTTGGTCACAGGAACGTCATCAAGAGGGATGACTCCTGGTTTTCAGAAGTTCCCAAAGTAACAAGCTTGTGCATTTGTGTTGTTTCAGAAATTAAAAGGAGTTACTATTTTGGCATTTTCTTTTTTTGTCTTTTCGGACGTGGGCAAAAATGTTCTGAGTCATGTAATCAATCTATTTGTGGTCAAAGACACCCACACTGTATAATCCCCTCTTTGTACTGAATTTGTGTGCAGAATGAGAGGGGTACCTTTGGGACAGGGAAAGGTTTTGGTTTGTTCCTGCTTCTTATGTTGGGAAATGGTTCTATAATCTCCTGTCTTGGATGTTCACAAACTTTCAGTCTGCAGTCTATGCTACCTTGTGGTCAGTTTGGTCATTTTATCTGCATTTTGTCCTGTAGCTGTTTTTCTTTCCTGGTTATTACCCACCTTTTTCATCTTTACATCTACCAAGCAATTCTACTTAGCTTTGAATTTCCATATTAAGTGAACTGAACACTTCTCTAAGATGCTCTTTCCTTTTCTCTGTTCATCATATACAGCCTGCGGCAGAAAATCTTATCAAATCTTTACTAATGGTATTCTTATTTTTCTATCTGTAAGTCCTAGCATGTTTTCCTGTTTGTCATCCTGATGGCTGATAGTTGATGTGATAGACTGGCAAATCTAATATTTTGGATGACAGTCCTCCAGTTAATGGCAGAAGTTAATGTCAGTAATCCCTAAGTGCATAATAGGGCTTATGCATGGTGATGTACTTATCATACATTATAGCATATTATACATTTAATCTTGTTTCTGTTTTTAGGATTTTCAATATTATCTGTTTCTTACTGCACACATTATACAGCTCCATCTCCTGCACTGACAATCTCCAGATTTCACTTCAGCAGCCCTATTTCATCTTCACATTCCTACTTTATATGCCAGGATCATTACTGAGACAACTAAAAGAGATACTTGTCCCAAAGCCAGTGCTCAAGGAATTAAATGAGAAACCTTTTCCTAGCATAATAGTTCCCCTTTCAGGCCAATTGCTTGGCCTGCTGTAACATTCTTCTAATATTCTTTGTTCTATAATAATTCTTCATATGACAACTATAGGTAATGTTTTACTGAAATCCAGATAAATTAGATCTGCATTTCATTTGCCTAGACAAGTAATGTGCTTTTAAAATGGCAGCCTCTCTGGGACTGATTTTGCATTGGTACAATCCATGCTGCACTTGAGCATGCTTTTATTTACTCATTTATTGTGCTTTCATTCAGAACTGGTTTTCAGAAGGTTCATAACACTGAGGTCAAGCTAACAGATGTGTTATTCCCGGGATTACACTGTTTCCCTTTCTTCAGGAGAAACACTGTGTTTTCTGTTTTCCATTCCTGATTTGAAAAATTTGCTTACTGGCCTGTGTTATTTGGCCTAGGGAGTTTTTCATGCCAATTTCTTACAATTCTGAGACATAGTTCATCTGTCTGCTGGTGTTGAACTACATTAAAACCTTTGAAGTGAGTTTCCACACCAGCTGCAATAACTTCATTTTTGATACTTTCCACACACCTTCAGCCATGAGTCACCCACTCCTGACCTTTGTTTTTCATCAGTCCTTCTTAAAATCTAAGTCCAAGTACTCAGGTAGTTTTCAGACTTTTCCACCAACTCTTTGCTTCTTGAATAACAATCATAGTCCTTTTCTTTTTCTTTCTATTTATACTCCTTTCTTGTTATATTATATGTTATTATATATCCTTAATATTTTCCATTGTTTGTATAGAAAGAATAGTTTACTGTTCAGTTTGATTTGTTTTGTCACTGGTTGGCTCCTGGGAATATCACTGTGCTTTCTATCTTTCCATCAGTTGCTTCCTTACCTGAGAGCACTTTTTCTGATTTCATGTCATCGTTAATAAGAAGTACTAACATTTCCCACGTAAGGGTTTTTTTTTTTTAGTGCAGGTTATTACTGGAGGCATTCTCTAAAAGTTCATTTTCTTTATTTCTTTCATACTTTGGGGATGCAAATTCCACATCTTTTTTTAACCTTAACTTCAAGAAACTATCAGTCTCCTCTTTATCTAAGTATGTGAGGTTGCTTATCCATCTGTGACACGTAAACTTGTAATTCCTCTGACCAGGGTTTCAATCAATCAAGGTCTCCCGCTGTGTATTGTATAACTGTTTGTAAAAGCCATTTTCCAGGTAATTATTTTATTTGTAGGAGGTTTTGTTTGGATTTGGCTCCAATATAAAGTAATAATTGAACCCAACCATTTCTGTTATCTTGGTTTTGCTTGAAGAAAAGTTAGTTATAGTTATTTCTGTGAGAGTGATAGAAAAGTACCTGTTGGACCCCAAAATTTTTTTTCCTACATAGCCTATAGCAGAATCTTAACAACTAGTCCTTCTTGTTTTGAAGGTCTCACCAAAGCCATTTCAATTCAAAACATTTCAGTTTTCTTCACCACAGTCTCTTCTATATTTGTGTTTTCTTTAGCATGATTTCTGTTTGTGATTGTTTTTCTACCACATACTAATAAGGTAGTGTCCTGGAGTGGCTCTAATCCCTCCATTTTGTAGCCCATGTACTTTGTCTTAGCATTTAAACATCTCTGCTTTTTTCACCCCCTCATTATCCTGTTTTCTATTTGGGTGATAGCTGGGATGATATTGCTTACATAACAAATGATTCTATGAATATTAAGTTTTTTATTTCTCTGTTGATGCACACACTCCTAACCCTCTGCTGTTCCTTTACCCCATTGTTTCCTCACCTACATAACTCATGCTCTTTTCTGTCAAAGCCAAGGACAGGAGTCATCTCCCTGAGCTCCCCACTTCAAGCATCAGCAATGCCTGGTAACATGCGAGAATTTTCTGACTTCCTGAAGGAATTGTTAATTCAGGTGATCCTTTCTTCTGGATTAGGATTATTGGAGGATTTCCAGAACTTCCTCCAGTTACTGACCTTATCAATGCAGGTCCAGGACAACTTTGATTATATGAGCACATGAAATTCCTGGGGTCACCATCACTCACTCCTGTTGAAGAGGAGAGGCAGTTGTATGGAAAGGGTTCTTGGCTTTCTGCAGTATAAGCTGCAAACTACTTAAAACAGTGAGAAATTAGGAGTACTTGCTAATTCAGTATCACTGTTGTGAATTTAATTTTCTGGAAATTTGGTAGCTCCCAATACCCAGTCCATGTTTGGAAAAATCAGTTAGAGTTGGCCCTTGGAACAAAAAGTTGCTTACTTCTTCAACTTCCCAGTCTTCACAGCTGAGGTACTACCTGTTGACCTCACAATATAGCAAGCCTCACAGAAATGCTGAAAAATAAAAAAGCATTGGAATAAATTGGCGTGTTATAGTCCCAAGGTGGAAAAATACCTTGCAATAAACCCGGTAGTTACTGGGATGCACCCGATTTGGTGTAACAGACCTTACTATACATTTTTTAAATTTCTTTTCAAGCATGAGAGTGGTGCAGAAGAATTAAGGGTTTTTTCCTTGTGAAAGTCTCAGTTGATTGTATCCCCTAGGCATAAAAAGGCTACTCATATACCTTAGAATATTTTATTAGCTGAAGTCTTCCTTGTATTTGTCTTGTCCCATTCTTCTTTGATGATTTTACTGTTATCACAAAGGTCTCAACATGCAAACTAGTTAATAAGACCTTATTATGAACCTAAGCTGTTTCATAGCAGTAATTTAATAATGCCAGTTCTGTCAAGCTGCCAGCCTTTCTGGATACAGTGTTGTTTCTACATATATCATGCATTAAACTGAATTTAGCTGCTTAGTGCTCACTTGTTCCTACTTGCAGTTGGTGTATGCCACCAACCACAATAGTTTCTCATGCATGCATATTCACATCAGAAGTAAAAGACAACAGCATTGATAACATGTTCTTGCTGACACCTATGAAATATTCATATGCATGAAAGCTTATGAAATCCACTTAACATTCACTCCATTTTGTAAAAATGAAAATTATTTCCTGCTTGTACTTTATCTGAGTTAGTCTGGCACCTCCAAGTCCCCCCCTGAACTATGTCACTCAGTGTCACATCTACACATCTTTCAAATACCAGGAGTGGGGGCTCCACCACTTCCCTGAACAGCCTGTGCCAAAGCTTGACAACCCAGTCCATGAAGAGATTTTTCCTAATATCCAATCTAAACCTCCCATTGTGCAACTTGAGGCTGGTTCCTCCTATCCTGTTACCTGGGAGAAGAGACTGACCCCCACCCTGCACCAACCTCCTTTCAGATAAGTTGTAAAGAGCAATAATGTTCCCCCAAAACCTTCTTTTCTCCAGGCTAAACAATTCCAGCTGCCTCCCTTTTCCACGGGGCAGCTTTCCAGCCACTCTGCCCCCAGCCTGTAGCACTGCCTGGTTTGTTGTGACCCAAGCACAGGACTCAGCACTTCACCTGTTAAATCTTAAACAATTGGCCTGTCCAATGAGATCATGAGCACACACTGGGCTTCTGTCTTACAGACAGGAACAGTATTTGAAGTTCTTTAAGTTATTTTTTGGGTTGCCATGAAGGAAGAGCACATCTTCCCCAAATGGTGGCTCAACACAGAGTGGTTTAACATGATGGTCCTAATTCACAGCTCCCAACATATTCTGCTAATCTTGGGTATACATTGCCTCTGAAAATTACCTCTGGAAAGAATTTTTTTGCTAGAGAAAGAAGCTTTTTGGATGGCATCAGAGAAGTCTTTTCACATACACACACACCACCCCCAACTGTGGAAATAAAATGCTAAGAAGCCTTGCTGAATTCACTTTTCTCTGTAGTGGAAACAAAGTTCATGCATTGCCACAACCCCTTCTTCAAGGCACAGATCTTTGTACAGAAGGGAGATCACCCATTGCAAAGCACTCATAGGGATTTTTCTCCATTATCTGATGATAAGTTACTGCTAACCTTATCTGAGGTCACTGCTCTGGGCCTGCCTCACTGGCACACACGATTAGACAGTGGTATTTTTAGGTGTAGGTTTTTAAGGCTGAATTTATGTTCAAGTAGATCCTTTTTTGACTGCCAATTTTTAAACTGATATTTCAATTTAAATCTTTAGCAGTTAATCACAAAGTTATTCTTTGTCCTCAAATGTACCTGCTTAAGGATGAAAGATTATATCTCAATCTTCATAGGAAACAAATCTGTTTATACAGAACACAGAAAAGTGATTACAACTGGTCAGATTCTTGCCTACGAAAAATTTACTTCCAGCATGTCTTTCATCCTTTCCTTCCTCCTAAGGAGAAAATCAAAGAAAGGGCTTTGAATTTTTTTTAATGATTCATTACTCATAGCTGATCAGTGAACAGTTTATGCAAATACACTGTGCAAATTGCTCACTTTAACTATTACTTAAGGTTATATCTGGATATTGCTTTCCCATGGGAAGCAGAGGTGTGAACATTTGAATTATTGATATATAATCATCAGAGTATAATGCATATCAAATGTTAAATACTCAGATACAGAAATCATTTGCAATACGCCTGCTCACACTGAATTGCACCTTAATAGGGTTCTTGTTGACATTAATAAGTTACAAGTTAAGATGAATGAGTATAAATTGCTAGCTAACTAGCTGATAGTTGAACATATTATTCTTTGAGGGTAGTTAACCAGCAGGCCTCATGTTCCTAAAGACATTTAAGATATCTCAAGGAAATATCCCTTTATATAATGGAATTTTAAAAGAGAAAGATTATTTTTGTTTCTCCCACTCTGCCACAGCAATGCAATGAAAATATATTGGCATGTTTTGTTAATTTGGAAGGGAACTTTTGGCCTCTGACATCCAGTGCATTGGTTGTTTTGTGACAAATAACTTCTAGTGGGCGGAAAAAAAAAGGCAATTTTGTCATTATTTTACTTTGGACAGTCCTTGTAGGGGTCAGTGGGGGGAATATGTTATCACTGAGATGTAATTTATTCACTGTTTCAGAACTCTGAGGAGCTGATAATCTACAAAATCACGATGTGTCATTGAAGCCAATTTGAGTAACAGGTTTAAGGTTTGCTAATCTTTTCCATGCAAATGGGGAAGATTTTTCTAGATCTATATATATGTAGTGAGTAAAGTTACCAGCTAGGAGTTCATCAAATTGTATGTAAGGGAGAGATGCACAGAGACATTTGAGAAATAAAAATAGATTGATTTATTAATTCAATTTTCTCCTCCACAAGTGGCTGGTTTTATGGCACTGGATCCCCTTTCATTGTATGAGAAGCGATCACTGTACATGATTGTGTAATGTGCTACTAACACAGGTAAAAAGGAGCTGCTCAAGTGGTGAGAGTAGGTGTATTATTCAGAGGTCTAACATTTGTTACTGCCGTCCTCCCATTTAAATTCTTGGCTTACTGTAGTATGCTCCTGTGCAGGCAATTACACAAATGTTAGACAATTACTAAAGAATGGTTTAATGATAGCATATGTGTCTGTTATAGCAGGCTATCTCCTAATTTTATTTGCTTCAGTGGCATTCACTGTGTGAAAGACATTTAGTCAAAATGGAGTGTGTACCTGAGGTTAGTTGTCTGTGGATCATATTGTGTTCCAAATTTTACTAACAGAGGATCGAAAAGCCCACAGACAAATGCTTGGTCTTGGGAAATGCTACCTTAAAGTTCAGCTCTTGGTGTTAATGTGACCAGGATTTCCCTGGTTAAGAAAGTGACTAATATGGTCAACTAGCAAATTGCTGAAAGAGTATCACCTGGGCGAGACAAAGCCAAAGGGAATCATGTCCTCTGGATACACACAAATACCCTGGAAAATAACCTGAGAACTTTGTCTCAGGAGAAGTTGATAAAAGTTCTAAAGAGCAGAGCAGGACCCTAAAGGTTTTGTAACCTAGTAATTATATATTTTGAATTAAAGAAAAGCAAAACAAATATAGCTCCTTCTGCAAATGTTGGGTTTTGATGTTGGAAAGCAGTGAGACCAATTAAAATCTGTTCCCCTGCTAATATCAGAGATGGCAATTACTAACCTAAGAGCATGAATATGACTGAAAACAGTCTGTTCCTACAGCCATGAGCTTTATACTGTATACCCTTGGTGCTGTTATAATTCCAGAAAATGTCCCTTTAGAATAAACACGAAAATGTATAAAATGTAAAAATTGAATTTGCCAGCACAGATGTTTCATGTGGTGGTGATTTGGAATACCTCTAAGAGCTGAAAAATAAGATCTGAATGAACTACTTTTAAATGCATACCAAGAACCTCTCTGTATTGTTGTACTTTTTAATTAGATGAAAATAAATGAATTGAAAAGATGAAAGAAACTCATGTAACATCTCACTTCAAAGGGCAGCTCCACTCTTGAGGAGTGTTAAAAAAAAAAAAAATAGACAAGCAGTTTATTCAAGAAACATGCACTCTCTGTGGATTTGCTTTCTCTTTCACCTGCTTTAGAAACTCAGGAATGACTTCTGTTCATTTGACCTAAATGGAGTCATTACCCTGGAGTAAGGGAGAGTGGCAGCTGGCTGACAGGGATGTTCTCCCTGCGCTCCCTTGTTGCGCTTTGCATTGATTCAGCAATGCTCTCAAATGAGCAGGATTATTTTTGACCTTGTGACAGGGTTTGTATCAAAGTTTCAGTGCTGTGGCCTGTGTTCTGGATATAAATTGCACATGTGGAAATGTTCCTTAGCTGCCTCCCAAGGTGAGAACTAGAACACCAACTACCTCAAGTGTATGCATATCAGTGTGTGCAGCCTGGGAAAGAGACAGGAGGAGCTGGAGCTCCATTCCTAGTCAGAAAGTTATGATATCGTAGGAATAACTTAAACATGGTGGGACAGCTGGTGTAAGTGGAGGATTATAATAGATAGTTAAAGGCTCTTATGTAAAGACAGGCAGAGAAGAGGTGGAGGAGGAGTCACACTAAGTTAAAGAGAGCCTTGAATGGACAGAAGTCAAGTACAGTGATCATGGAAGCCTTATCTAATGCCTCTGGCTGAAGATCACAGGGGTCATCTCCAAGGAGGATCGTATAGGAGGCATCTGCTACTAACCTCTAAACCAAGACAGTAAAGCCAACAAAACAATATTTGGGTCTCCTAAGCAAGCTTCAAATCACCAAGAACCCTGTTCTTATGGGTGACTTCAACCACCTAAGCATTTATTGGAAGAATAAACAGTAGCTAGCTTATCATCTGTCAAGATCCGGAAACGTGTAGAGAACCACTTCCTTATACATATGTTAGCTGTGCCAGCCAGGAAAGAGGCACTGCTGGATTTGCTACACACAAACCAAGGAAAACTTCTTTCATTTAGCTCTTGGTTAGCAATGGTTTGTCTGCAGTGATCACAATATTGTGGAGTTTGGGATCCTACTGAGCATGCTGAAGGTGACTAGTAATACAAATGGTTTAGGTTTTAGAAGGGAAACCTTATCACCATATTCCAGTATTTAAAGGGTGGCTACAAAGAAGATGGAAAGTTCCTGTTTTTCAAGGAGTCACATGGGAAGTATGAGAGGTAATGAGTACAAGTAACTCCTGAGGAGATTCTGACTGGATGTTCCCAAAGAAAACAATCAGCCATTGGAATAATCTCCTCAGGGATGTGACAGACTGCACACTTTTGGGATTTAGCTGCACAAGATGTTGTCCCATCTTGTCTAGACCATGCTTTTGCCAAGAAAGTTTGGACCAGATGATTCTTGAAGTTCCCTTTAACATGGTATTCTATGAAACTGTGATTCTATGCACAGATAGAATGTCTGTATATCTGGATTTACTTTATCTGGACAAATGAATTGGAAAAAAAAAACCCAAACCAGAAAACCCCATCAAACGACTCAATCACTCATCTGCCTGCTTAACAAGTCAGCATTCCCAATCCAGAAGCAGATGCTTCCACCCAAAACAAGTCATGCCTTGGATACTTTTTATATGCAGAATAGCTTATATTAAGAGAGAAATTTCACCACCTCAGCATTGGTTGGTTGGTCTTGAGGGACTTTCTGGAGTCTTAAGTCAGTGCTGTCCCAACTCCAGGGTAGTAATTTTGCCTTCCACCAAATTTCCCCCAAGTCCTATTTTCAGCACTTTATTTCCAATTGCATGTGTCCAGGATAGAATTCTTGTCATCATATTTCTGTGTAAAGGTGACCTAGCTAAGGGCAGGATGAATTGAAACTGCCCAAGATGTCACAGTTTCCTTCTGTGTTTCTGTTGCCCTGAAGTGTGGGATGTTGACTTTAGAAAATAGAATTTGTATGCAGAGGTGTAACAGAGAAGTGTCATAACCAGTTGAATAAAGATTCAAAGAAAGACTGGCCCGTCTATCCCTTGGAAAATCCTAAAGGCAGGACTGCTCACTGTAAAGCAATTATTTTTTTTCTTGTGACTCAAAAATTTTTGCTTCTAAAAGCAGAATTTGTGTGTGAATTGGAAAGGGAGAGCAGCTCATCAACTTCATAACTCCTGGATAGATTTTAGGCACGCTGCTCTGTTCTTTGTTGTGCCATGAATTGCTTAGCCAGTTTGTCAGGTAGCAATTGGATGTGAAATGCTATTAGCACTTCACAAACACAATCAGCTAAGCAACTGAGCCTCATCCCAGATGTGATTAAGTGAGATCAATTATAATAAGAACTAGATAAGAGAGGTAAGCTTCTTGTTTCTTGGGTTGGTATTCTGCAGTATTAGCCTTTGTAAGTATCCTTTATACATCATCAGCTGCAAAATCTTGATTACTTCAGGAAGTGGCTTCTAGACCAGCATTTAAATGTTTTTCCTGAACTGATTATTCTAACACTGCAACTGCCACTGAGTGGAGAAACAGTGTATTTGAAGCATCAATTGCACCAAACAGAAAAATAGCCATTGAAGCCAACGTTTTGCAATTCAAGGAGCGTGTTTCTTCTCAATCTTAAATATTGTTAAATAGTCTGAGGGAGAGCTCTTTATGTCCCAAGAAGGGAATAGCTGCCCTTCCTAGCATCACGTTTTGCCATGGCACTATTGCTATAGCACTTAAGGCTCAGTGTGCTAAATATTAGAATTTATACATTATTCCTTAAAATTTTGACATGAAGTTGCACACCAGGTGTTCACTAAATCTGAAAGATACATGTGAGGATCAAGTGCACCAGAAGTAGTGTAAATATATATATTATAGGAATCAAAAAAATATTCTTGCTTTGTTAATCAGAACTGGAAAGCTGGTAAATGTATGAATAGAAGGGACCATATGAACAAACAAAATACAAGAGAGGAATGTTGCAAAATTGTAGAAAGAGAGACTTGCCCATATCTATGAGCAGATATTTTTACGATTATTTTCATTGCTTTTGTGGCTTCTGGTTCTTGCCATGGAGCTCCCAGGAGGTAATTTTTTTTTTGTGATACAGAAAGACTAAATGCAGGATGCATATCTTGCCACAACAGTTGTGCTGTCATGATTTAAGAACATAAAGGTTCTTAACCATAGGAGCATAAGGTTTGACCAAAAGCCCACAACTCTGTTTACTTGCCTTTTTTTTTTTTCCTAATTTGAGTGAAGATTCCTAAACTCTGAACTATTTTCATAAAAATATTTAAGATCTTAGAAGAGTGACATGGTCCATGCATCTCTCCTATTGTATAGCATTGGATGTACTGCATTTTCTGCTAAGTTAATAATCATATCTGATAAACAGAAATACAATTGTTGCCTCCCTTTTTACTATGGGTAGGACTCATATGTCTTTGACGATCTAGGCTGTCACCTTTGTTGCCATTTAAAGTGTTTTCTACAATTTTATCGCTATGATAGTGAGAAAGTTGTTGGGGATTATGCAGTCTCCTGGATGGGCTCAGTGCCAGTGTCTGCTCTGGTCCAATTCCCAGTGTTTTTTTTGCTTTGCTGGCCACTGGGAGTAACTGAGCAGAGCAGGTCAGTTCCCCTTCACAGATCCTCTCTCTAATCTCTCCTTGGCAGACATGTGGGACCTCTGTGACCTTTTCTGCAACCAGCGCAAAAGGTTTCTGTATTCAATACCAAAACAACTGTTACCCTCTGCCTCATCTTTTCTTCCTCATCCTCCCACATTTTTTATGGCTTTTTGGGTAGAGCAATGCTTCCCTCAGATACTGGTCCACAGGTCTCTGTGAAAATATTCTGGCTGTTAAGTCTCTTTCAAATCACAAATGGCCATTTTTACATTTCATCACTGACAACCAGCAAGATTTTTCCTCTAAAGTTCAAGATCAATTATTAGTAGGCCAGATTCAGAAATTTCTAGGATAGATCCTTTGGCCTATATTATGTTAAAATATATGAACATAAGTGGTCTCTTTTGGTCCATTCATCCTTGTAGCAGTACACCACTTTTCTCTTACCACTTGGTTTATAATCATTTGCTGCCTCTGTTTTCTTTCATTGCAACTGAATGTATCATCGTATATACACAATACTCTTGCATTTTTTTTTATGTGGACCTTTACCAAAGATTTTTGGAAGGTTAATATGTTCTTCACCTGATGATGTTACTTGCAGTGTTGAAAATATTTGATAACTATAGAAAAATAAAATAGGAAGTAAGAAAAATTATGACAGAAGTAGGAGGTATTATGTTATTCTATTGATGTTTATTTTATTAAAGAAAAAGCATTTGATATTTGACATTTTTAAGTGTTGAGTCTTTTCACAAGACATATGTAATTGTGGCACCAAAAGCATTTAACATGCATTATGAAAAATTATGCATCCAGGAAAAATATACAATCCCCTATTTTCTGGTCTAAAACATGTATTTAAAGTATTTTTGCCCAAGAGTGTGTCTTATGTTCCATCTTATCCACTAATTTTTTAATGTAGGTATCACCTGATCTTTCTGAGAAAGACCAAGGAACACCAGGTCCATTTGGAGGTCTCATCCTCATGGTTGGAGTTTAAAATTAAACTTGAACCATGATTCCAGCATTAACTGTTACAGTTTTGGGCATAGCTCCTTCCTGAGAGACTTGCTGTGACCCCAGGTTCAGCCATGCAAAGTACTGAGTTCTGTTCACTTCTGACTTCAACAGCTGCATTATTCTGCATTCTTCTTTGCGGCAAAGCAAAATGAATGACTTCTCCTTAAAACTTCTTGTGGAGTGTGGTGCATACAAAGCCCAAATGAAGCATTTTGATGCTTCCCTGGTGTCCCTTTTGGTCCCTTGAATACTTTTGTGTATCAATTCCTGAATACTTTCTCACCTTGGAGCTTCACTTTCTCCTCTTGGACTGTGGGAATGGCTACAGTTTTCAGTTTTGAAAAATCCAGTTTTGCTTCTATTTGGTGTTTCTTTTAAAAGATGATGGTAGGGGATGCACCCCTCCCCCCATCCTTGTATAATGCTCTTGTTACAGGTCAGTTAAAAATTAGTTTATGGGAGAAGCACACAGAGGGAGATTTGTTAGTGATCTCTTTGGTTCCTCTTTGCACCAGATTACTGGAGCCGCCTAACTCAGCTGTGTCAGGTGTAATTACATCGGGGGTGGGGGGATGGACACAAGCCTCCACCTCTCTTCTCACCTATTCCCTAAATTCTCAGAAAGTAACTTAGGACCTTGTGACATTAGCTCATGACACATTACTGTTAACCATTACTTAATGTAGGTTAGTACATAGTTACTTCATGTAGGAGAAAATTATACCTTTCTATGTGCAAGCAACTGTTTATGTGAACCTTCATTTGAAGAACATATTTTTCCTTCACAGGACACTACAATATTGGGAGATGAATCCCTAAGGGAAGAGTTCCCACTCTGCAAGTTAGATTCACTGAATATAAAAATAGTGCTCTTAAAATAGATTTAAAATCGGTACCACAGCTGCATGTTGTATTTACTGTGCTCATTTATTCCATTCTTTAGGTTTGAAGATGGTACTGTGTCTTTTCTTGATATCATTGCACTGAAACATGGATTTGATGTTCTGGAAAAACTCACAGGTCAGTTAATGTAACTCATACTGAACACTGCAGTTTTGGATTTATGCTCAGGGCACAGGTCTTTATATTTATTATGGCTCTAGCTTAATTTTCCTTTCTAGTTTTATTATCTGTATTCGTCATTGTGAAGATGAGACTTCAGTGTAACTGGCTTATTCACATGCTCCCTATTGGATTATTCTGGCCTCGTTTGAAAGAAAAAAAGGGGTCTAGACTGTTCTGGATATGCAAGACTTGACTACATGGAGCACTTCTCATCTGCCTCACACTCAAAAAGATGCTATAGTAAAGTAACACTAAAAAGTAGCTGAGTGACTCACGCCGTTTGAGTCAAACTTTGAAGCCCTTGATGTGGAGCTAACACTGAAGTCCCAAATAAAACTTCAAGCTGATCTTCAGGCCAGAACCTGTATGTGAAGGGTGATACTCAAGTGCTGTGTTTACTCCAGGACGGATTGCTGCTTGTCTGGCTCAGCACCCCACGAGCACAATCTTTCTGTGTTTGCTGCCATGGGTCAGGGAGTCTCCTGAAAAGGGCAGGAGATGACAGCTGGCCAGGGAAGCTTGCACCACGGGCTGTGCAACAGGCTTGTACCATGGCATGTTTCCACATGTGGAATGTGCCAGCTTAACAAAGGATCAGAAACCCTGAAACAGGTTTCTCGATCAGGTATGTGTATTACTTAATGTGTAATGTCTGAACCTCCCTTCTCCTGTGCACACTTCGATTTCCTATACAAAGTCATAAAGTTCATCATGATGTAAAAGAGGCCTGAGTCCAGAGAGATATTGGCTATGTACTTCTCAGGTTAGTGTAATTTCAGATAGTGTCAGTGGAGGTTTATTGTCATGATTTATTTAAAGGATTCTGGTTTCTTCTTCCTCACAGTGCAAGGTTTCTGTGAGGAGTATTCTGTTAGATGCTTCAGGTCTTGTTCATGTGGAAATCAATAGCAGTTTTCATCCACATCAATAGTCTGACTAAGCTCAACAAGTAGGGATGTTTTACTTTGTGTTACTCTACATGGAGACCAGGGATCAGTAACCAGCCTTTAGTATATGTTCTTGTAGTACAGAATGCTTCTCAAAAACGTGCAATCTTAAACAAACATGTTCACTTGTAAAGAGGGCTTTGGTTTAATGTGTAGGAGCATTGCCTGCCATGAATGTGAGAGCTGATGATAGCACCTCCTCTGTTGCATTTCTCATTCATCTTGACCTGTTATTGGTACCTATTTTAGCTAAACAATTGAAAAATATCTTAATCCTGACTGAGGGGAACACTCACCCTGAATCTGAATGAAGTGAATATCAATGGATGACACGGTAGAAGAGAGACTTGAAAGAATACTTCGTTGAGATCCTTCAGTTGTCAAAAGTGTGAATTGGCTTCAAATTTTCATACTTACAATTCTTTCATTAAAAATGAAAATCAAGATTTTAGGAATATTTCTATTTTAAAATTTTAAAAACATTTTTTCCCCATGGTGCAAAAATGTAGAAAGATGGGAAAACATAGACTGAAAGAGCAAACAAGAAACCGATATGGAGGAGAAAATTTAAAAATTAAATTTAAAAATGGTTTTGACAAACACAGGAATTTTAAAACTTCAGCACTGCTGGTATAGTCTAGGTACTTTAGCAGTCTCTAGTCAGATTCTGGAATGCCACACTGAGCAGCAGAAGTGCCAGCACTGCCTTTTTACAGATATAAGAGACTGGAGAAATCCGTAGTGGAAGAAAAAATGGAATTCTGTAAAGGATTTTAATCACCATATGATCCAAGAATTTTCTGCAAAGTTAAGCTGGTCTTAGACCATTATCCATGACCAAAGATGAATTAAGCTTTTGTTCTAGATAAGTAGGAACTTTGAACATGTTCATGCTAAAACTTTTGTGATTATATTTACATGTATGTGCATGTAAGTAGACAAATTTCCATGTGGTGTGTTTTTGTTAATTAGAATTTAATCATAAAGAAGGGCAATGAAACAAGCCACTCAAAGGTGATAATAGAACACGGCACAACTACAGTCAGATTTGGATTTTTTCCATCATAAAATGCATTTTTGTGTGTTGACTTTTCAAAGCTGATGTGAAGGGTGGCTCAGCCCTATCAGGTCTCTGTGCCTTTTCTGTGCTGGTTGTGAGACAAAGGTTTTGGGGGCCCTGCTCTACAATTTGTGTAGGTATTGAATGTTCCTGGTACAACTGATGCAACAAGATATTCAGGGATTTGCAGTTGCCAGTTCCTCTCACCATTGTTTTCTCCCCTGAATATCATTGACATCATGGAGTTTTGCAGGTTATTTAATTTCTGTCAAAGGCACAGTGTTGCTTTTGAACAGAGATTATTAGCACTTGGGTGTATAAAACAAAGCTATTGCATGCTGTAGAAGCACTTTGTAATCCAGGAGGACTGCAGATTTGTTTTAAGCCTCTTTATGCATATTTCTTCCACCTCAACTCCCAGAGTTTTCAGTGG
Organism: Hylia prasina; assembly: GCA_013397195.1. Classification (NCBI taxonomy): domain Eukaryota; kingdom Metazoa; phylum Chordata; class Aves; order Passeriformes; family Sylviidae; genus Hylia; species Hylia prasina. The sequence goes on along the minus strand of VYXD01009094.1, from coordinate 1,357,936 downwards.
CAAAATGCACTGTCAAATGTGAATCACTTTTGAATCTCACTTGGCTGTAGCTGCTGGAGCGTTTGCTTTGCTCTCCCCAAACACAAACAATGATTCTCATTTTGCATTGCAAATAGCCTGGAGTAGAAACAAGTAAAATAAACTAAATGTTGTTGTTGTTATTAATCATGTCTTAATGTGTAATAAAAACACTGCTGAAGGTCTTTGGGGATGTGCTCTAGCTGGATTATTCTTGTGTAATATATTGAAGATAGGGAGGGAAATCACTAATAGAAGGTAACTCAGAGTTTTGGTGTTAGTGTTGTGAAACATACAGATCAGTTTCTGACTCTGGTATCATCTGAATACACCCTTCACAGGTCTAACTTCCATTTAGAACGAGGTCTATTTCTTGCCAGAACTGCATAATGATGTGCATGTGTATTTAAACCATTCCCAGAGGTCTTACATCTATATGATTTTTAAACTTATGGTTTATGGTATGGATTTTTATTAGTAAATTTTCAATTGCTTTAAAAATGAAACTAAGGCACATCATTTTTGCCTTATTGTTATAGGGTTTATTTTGATTATAATGTCTGTTCAGGAAACATTAATTCACTTCAGAAGAAAATATGTATGGGAAGAAATTTTAAAATGCAGACTAAGTCTCTTAAGGATGATGAATTGAAAGCTGGTTTTGAATTCACCAGATGCTTGATTGGTTGTTGGAGAGTAAAGGTTATTTTGGCTTTCATAAAGACAACTGTACCACAAAACAGCCAAAGCAAAATGTAGTGCAGGATGTTAAATGGTGTTTCTAACTTAGTTTTTGTTGTGTTTTGCCCTGCTCCATCAAGGACTGGCTGCAGTCAGTGATGGGATGTTTGGCAGCCTGCATTTAATGGTACTGCACAGATTCTCGTGTGTGTTGAGTTTAAACACTTAAGGTTATGCAAATCATCCAATTTAGGGGCCAGAAAAACAAAAAGTTCTCCTAAGTAAGATTGTCAGGGATTACTGGGATGTCTCTTGTGTAGAATTTTTGGCTTCATCCTACTCTTGTCTGGTCACATCACCTAAACTTGGACCATGGGTCTGATGCTTGTGTATTTCACTGCTTTTTTCCTTAGTGCTGCTTTCATTCATAATTTTACTGGATCTGGGGGTTCACTAATGTGAACACCAACTGTACAGTCTAAATATTTTTCAAGTGTGCATGTCTGTCTTTCTACATGTGGGATTATATAAGAAAGATGGATTTCCTGCCTTACACCAGATGGTTGCTGCAAAACTAAAGCATGACCTCCTGAATCAGAGCCTCTATAGGGGAATTACCTGTGCTTGTTCCCTTTCAGATTTGCAACATTGTGTTTCACTGTGAGGACCTCATCTATGTGGACACTGCTGAATGCTTCCATTGAAGTCAAGGTGGCCATTAAAAGTCTAATATAATGACCAGGGAGTTAGGCGAGGAATTGAGATACTTGAGTTCTTTTCCTTGGCCAAAAAATTTACTTGACATTTATTAAATCACATAAATACTAATCTTAAGGGGAACAGGGTGTTAGGTAACAGAATATGTTTTCATATCTGCATTTAACCTCTGAATGGCATTTACCTTATCTTGCTGTCAACACTGATGTCCGGGATACTATTTTGATTCCCACTGAAATCAGTGGAACAGGCAGTGACTTCACCAGCCTGATCCCTCTGAATTTTTGAAATTTGGAATGAGAGGAGTTACAGCCTGCAATAGCACCTCTTTTCTTTGTCTATTAAAGGAGCTTAGATGATTAGCTTAGTTTGGTGTAGGGCATTTCTTTAATTTTATATAACTTTCCTGCTAATGATCCATTTGGGACTAGAAAGCTGAACTGCTAGATTAGGTAAGGTGGAAATAGTGTTTTGGGATTTTTTTTGCTTCCCTTAAATCTGCAGCTTCTTTTGAGCAGGGCAGGTTCTACATTTCCTGTGGCTGAAATAAACCAGTACAGCATAACAGGAAAGATTCTGGAAGAACCCTAAGGAGCATGAAGTGAGGTCTTCTATTTGTGAAACCTTTCTCTGTCCATTACTCTAGGAGTGATTTCTGATTTCCAATATATATTTCATGCTTCAAATCCAGGTTTATTCAGGTAGATGTTGCTTTCTCTGAGGGGGAAAGGCTCACAATCTGACAGCAAACTATCCTGCAAAGGCAAAAAAAAATATTTCTCCAGGGTGAAAATGTGCCTGTTATGGTAAAAAAAAAGATGCCTTATATAAAGAATTTATGTGTACAGCTGATTTCAGAAGCCTGTGGTGGTTTTCATTTTCAAATGACTGGTTACAGCAGATTAGGAGGAAGGAAAGCTCAGGTGGTTCTTTTGCATCAAAAGAAGCCTTTGTTGAGACTGTGGTTAATTTATTAGGAAGAACTTGCTCAACTGAGCACTCATTTAATAATGACTATGGATGAAATTAAAACAATTACAGAGTCAGTATTACAAAGTGATCAAGGAGGTGAGGCAGTCTTGTGCAACTGCCTGGAAGTGCAGCCAAGCACATACAATGTGTTTGGAAGGCAAGTTTGGATTAATAAATGGGGGCTACTTTTTATACTGTAGATACAGAATCTGTTCCCAGTTCTACCTAAGGTAGCGTGGTGAAATCTGTCACTTCCAGGAAATAAAGCAGGAGAAATAGTTGTACCCCCCATTGAGAGACAATGACTGTAAGACTGAGTCTTCAATAAAGGCCATAGGAATATTAACACCAGTCAACTGTAATGAAACTGAGATCTACTCGTTCGTACAATGATGCAGCATTGCCTACATTTGGCCAAAGGATGTCTTGGAGAAGAAGCACTTTTTGTCTGTAATATCTTTTTCCGAAGATCATTTTCTGTGTCAGATATAGTTAGGACCTGAAGGACTTGTCATTTTCATTACAAAGTTGTCATTATCACTGCTAAGAGATAAAGTCCCATGAAACCATCTTTTTCAAAGGAGAACAGAAGTGACAGCTCTTAGGCTTAGGTGCAGATCTTCCAATGACTTTTTGATGCCTCAGGTGATTGATTAGGTGAGGGACCTTGTTATTCTTAGAATATCCTTTCGAAATGGGGGGAAAAAATCTTGTTCAGCTGTATTCTTAAAACATGCATATGAAATATTCCAGAATTTTTTCTGTGTAGTTCCAACTAAAATCTGGAAGGGAAGTGGCAAATAAAATTACAAATATATTAATTCCATTACATTTTAAACCGGGTAATGTATTGCTAATTATTTTTTTGCCACATCTTGATATACTAACAAGGAATGTTACCTAGTGGATACTAATTTCCTTATCAGTATAAGGTGAACAATTTTCTTATTAACATGCACCTGGAAAATGAACCTTGGCATGGTGGTGAAATGATTCTATTTTATGAAAAACTAAAATGCACTGGGACTAGGGAAGGATCAGTATTTTGGCATTTGCGGAAATGGTATGGCTGGTGCTAAGGATGCTCACTTTAGCCATCCCTCAGATCTCAGAGTCCCACTCTAGTGTGTGCTGGCTACCATGGCAAGGATTACCTTAGTTCTTTTAGTACATTTTTAATTTCCTGGCTAACTGGATCCAGCTGTTTCAGCCCTTCATTCAACACAGAGATTTTATGCTAAATCCAAAGGGGCTAAATTAAAGCGAAATGAAATTTGCATATCATGTAAAACTCTACTTGTTCAGCAGATCCAGATTATATGGTGCTAATCACAGACACTAGACAGAGTAAATCCTCTTGAAGTCACCCTGGGGTTAAGTCAAATGCTTTACACTCTTTGACACATACCCATGAAATATGTAATCAAGTCTGTTTGACGTCCTCTCCTAATTATGTGTGTGTATTTTAAGCAGATGCTTTTCCAGCTGATCTGTGCCTTTTGAGATTTTTTTTTTCATTATTAATCAGAAAATCATGCTGTATGTTAACGGCAAGTGCCAATTATGAGAAACTAATATTAGTTTCTTTGCTTAGATGCTGTGCTTTTGCAAATAAGACCATTGCCAAATAACATATAGGTGTAAAGAAAATGTAAGAACCTCTGAATGTTTTCCATCAGGGGCATAATTATTCTACCATGCATTGCACTATTTTGGCCTAAAACTAAAATTTATTTTTGCATATAATGGTTTTTCAGTTTGAGGCAAAAAAAAATTAATAATGAAGTTCTCTGTTGGAAGGAGGAAGGACTGCTTGTTTTCACAAAAGTTAGTATTTAAATGATAAAAATATTTTTCCTGAAGACTTTACACTCATCATTTCTATCAAAAATGTTAATGTATAAGCTTAGCCTTTCTTGGGTCTCCTTACTCGATGAGATAATATCAGGAGACAAATACAATATTTAACTAAGTTGGGAGTCATTGAGTTTTAAGTAAATACCATTTATACTGTGACTATGTAAAAGCAGCCTTCAGAAAGGACTAGTGACCTAGTTGGTTCTACCCTGCTCTTCAGCTGAAGAAAACTTCCGCTTCCATTTCACTGAAGTTTCAAACTGAGTATTTTCCCTTCAGTGTGTTTAGCAGAGACATCTACTGGCAAATTGTTAACTGGCATTCTCCTCCTCAGGTCCTACAATGCCATTTCTTACATCTCTAAAGGAGAGACTTGCTAATATGGAAATGACTGCTTTGAAGCTTTTAGATGTGCTGCAGCATTAAGTTTATATTTTGGGAAGAAGCGTTAAGTAGTATAGCAACAGATACAAAATCAATAGAGGCAAAATAAATTTTTCCTATTTTCTCACTAATGTTGCTTCCTGTTGAACTGCCAAGCTACTTCTAGCAGAAATGTGCATATCAGAGAAAAGGAGTTTATGATCCATTATAGATGAACAGGACTAATTGCAAATCACGTAATAATTGTCATCAGTCTCCATTGATTTTGATTCAGTCAATATAAAATGGAAAGAAGGAAGCCACAGGATATAATTGGAAGAGCTGTGTTGCCTACAGGGACTGGTTTCATGTCTAATGCTTGCTCCACACTCTCAGTTTATTTCTTCAGTAAGGATCTGCCTCAGCTGTCACCTTTGCCCAGTTGTTAATGGCTCTCAATAGAGGCATTCTAGATATGGGTTCAGCTCTTGTGCACCACCTGCTCTAGTTGTGGTTTAAACACTTAGAGGCTGTCAGGGTGGAACAAGACTCACACAAACAGAGCTACCAGCAAGTCCCTCTTGGGCTTAGGCCCTGAAGGAACCCCTGGGAATGCACCTGGCAGCTTTGCCTCTTCTGCAGTCCAGCCATGCTACGCCCCAGGAGACACTCACACACCTTGGCGTGGGCATAGCCTTGCAGAGGTGCAAAAGCAGAACTGAAAAGACACAGATGATTGATTACATGGCCCCAACAAAAGGTCTTTAATATGTCAAAATTAGCCTTTGCATTTTTGGGTAACCTGTTCCTACAATCATTCCTTACTCTAGGTTTATATGCATTTGTAATGCCATTTCAGGTCTGTTATGCTTTCAGGACTCTGTGTGTACCTTGCCTAGTTCCAGATTTGAGATCCAAACATCTGCTCCATATCACACCCCCTATTCCCCCATTTTTATTCACATCCCAATTTCCATGAAAGGCAATAGATCTCCAATTGTAAGCTGCCTTAATTGCAGTTGTTGCAATTCTGTAATAGCTGGGAAAATATTTTTTTTATATTTTCCTCTCCTTTCTCCTTTCCTTAGTTGTTTCTGCAAGCAAACTAGGTTGAGTATTGTCACAGGTGCTGGTGTGAACCATCTTTATGTTAGAAGAACTTTGCTACCATAACTACACTGGCAAAACCGTTAAGGAAAAAAAAGCTATTTGCTTCTGAATGTCCTGCAGCACAACTCAGTATTTCAGTCATGATGTTCAAGCATTTGAACAGGCTGCTTAGGAAAGTTTTGTTATCAAAAACTGCAAGTATTCAAAAAAGGCTTAGGTATGGTGCTTAGGGATGTGGTTTGGTGGTGTATTTGGAAGTGATGGGTTAATGGTTAATTGATCTTGGAGACCTTTTCCAACCTTAATGGTTCTATGATTCTATGATATGAACTGCCATAGTTTATTGATGTCAGTGGAAACATGGTAGTTGATGCCACGTATTCCTAAATCTTTGGCAAAAATCATGGAGATGTTGCTTGAAAAGCTGTCATTTACAGGTGGGTTTGATAGATATCTTCAGAGTACAGACCTGTAACAATTGAACTGGTTTCACTCCTTGGACATGGCTAATTCACACCTTAAAAGAACTTCATCCCAGAAAATAGAGAGCGAGGCTGGGGATCAGAATGATTGAGCTGGTTTTATTTTTATAAATAAGCTTTCATAAATTTTGGCAACACTCTATAATGGTATGATCTTCCTTCTATACTGTACGAAGAAAAATTGGAGCAAATTGGTTCTAGATGAATGAGTAGACAACACAGAAGGCTGGGTTCTCACACATTTGTGTTTGAGCCTTTTTCGGGAGGAAGGTGGAAGTCTGCCGTGAAAGGGGTTTTTTCCAATATAGCTCACATAATTACAAAAATCACTTCTTTTACTTCTTTGTGGCTACATGTTAAGCTGTGAAATTCACCTTCTAATTAGTAGAGAGCCAGGGCCCAAGGGTGAGTAATTTAATTTCTAAAATATACCAAAAATTTTATGTGGGCAACTGAAAGCAACAGGCCAATGCCTTTCCAGGGTGCTTCCAGGCACCTGTTTTATTTTTTTTCATTTATTTTTCCCTTTTTCCCTCTTGACATTAGTGGAAGTTTTGTTGTTTTCATTTTTGTAGGGTTTCGGATATGGCATCATGTCTGTTAATAGAGATGTCTTCAACTAGTTTTTCAACCCAGTTTCAGCTGGAACAAGTGTTATTAGATTTTTTGTTGTTGTTGTAGTTTCTTTCTTCTCCACTGTTTTGATTGTCTGGTGTGAGAATATCTACTTTTTATTTTTATTTTCAGATAAATAAGGTCTTCTAGAGAGACGTGAAACTCAGATTTTACTTAGGCTCTGGTTTGCATGATCTACTAATTTACTATCCTCACTGCTGATTAAGTGATTAAGAGATTTCTGTTTCCAGACCCCTCCCCCAAATCTTGGCCAGAGTTGATGCCTAGAGGCGGAGTTGTCAGTGTACCCACTTCTGAGTTCAGGCAGGTGGCAGCCCAACCTGCTAACTGAAGTTTCATCCACGTCTGTCTCCACAAATAAAAATCATGAAAACCTCCAGCAGAATGCTTGAATTCACAATCCTTGTTAGGGCTGTGGCTGCCAGAGTTTGCCATTTTTGTCTGCTTTTCCGTTGCCAGAGTGCCATGTAGGCTGAAAGAGGCTGCTAAGTAGAGGCTTGAATTATATGTCAGTAGAAACTAAAAAACATGAATAAGGTCCAAAGGCAGTGGAGACATAAATCCTCTGGTAATTTTATATTAACATGGTATGGGTGGAGAACAGAAACTCCATGTGCTATCTTGGAGAATAATGTGGAAGATACTTAAGTGCCACCATATAAATCAGATGTTTCTTATAATCTAAAATGTGTAATGTAAATGTATAATCTAAAATGTGATTGCCTCACCACACGGAATTGGAGGGTGCTCATCAATGGGCAGCAGCACAAATGAGTGCTCACATAAACAGAGACTAAAATAATCAATGGCACCCTTTAGGGATGTGTCTCTGCTTATCAAAAAGGAGAAAAAAAAGGATGCCAGTATGAGCTTAAAACCCTGTTTAGCAGAACACAAATCTCTGTGTTTTCCAACATATCTTTTGTTTCACAACATTTTCCATATTTGAAGCATTCCCATAATGCCTCCTGTTCCTGCTGTTCCACAGGGCATTTGCTATTCTTAGAAGGAAGTCACCAGCAGAATTAGACCAGTGTTCAAGAAGCAGGGAGTGGAAAGAGGAAAAGAAACTGTGAGGACAATCCAATTGTTCCAATGCCACTTGATTCAATAAGAACAATAACATTAAAAGGATTTGGGGTCTGCAAGCTGCTGTTGTCTGAATAATTTACCATGTGTGCAAAAGATCGATGAGGGGGCCTTGAGCTAGCCAAAAGGCACTGTTGCTCTGGGCAGCCAAACTGCTGGGTACATCCAATTATTAGGGAAAACAATGAAGTTCTAACTCCAGAATATATTTCTCTTGGTGTGGGTAATGCATGTGGATGTTTGGATTGTGCAAGTTAATTGTGAGAAACATAATGTGAAGATAATGATTACCCAGTTGACATATTTCTATTAATCACTTTCATTAAATTACTAAGCTACTTATCTGTCTTTGGCATTAATACACACTACATGACTAGTAGACATTACATTGGTAACAAGTCTGGAAGGAATTCTTACCCTTTTCAAGAAGTATCAGCTAAGCAAACTAGATAGCTCTGTGCATCCATCACATACTGACTATATGAAAGGTTGAACCACCCTCACTGTAACTTGAGCAACCCCATTAAGGGGTGCACAATTTGACCCAACATCATGAGATTTTGAGAAGAAACCATAACTTTTTCATTATGTTCTGAGATTTTCGCTCCTATATAACAGCAGTTCTATATAGGTAATTTTGTGTGTCTATGTTGTGTGTGATTTGCAACTGTGTTTTATCTTTTACATTGCAGCAAGCTAAAATATAACTGGCAATTTTCAAAGCACTGGCTTTGACAGGCCTCCAAATTATTTCATTGTCCAACATGAAAGGTCTCAAGTCATGCTGTATGTTTAGCAGAAGGTATTGTGAGAAGAGTACGTGGCTGGCTTCCTAGCTGTGGTTGGAGAGAGCTGGGAAGGAGCATCTCTTGTCAGCTAATTAGGGGATAAAAGGATCAGGCCAATGGCTGCATCCAGCACAAAAAGTTAGCAAACTGATAAAAAGATATAATTATTATTTGTGTTATGTTTCTCCCTCACTATTTTATGTGTAACAATATAAAACCTTAAATGTCCCCCTTATTTTGTACCAGTATGTGAGACAGTACTGGGAGGCGATGTCTTACAAGGACCTATGTCTGCCACATGCTGCCTGTGGTAGGGCTGAGCCTCGGGTGCTGGGTCACTGCTTGAAAAGGTGCCCATTCCCTGCTTGAAAAGGTTCAGTTCCTTCCTTTTCACCCTGAGCATAGGCACAATTGGTTCAGCAGAGCGGCTGTGCTTGGGGCAAGAGGCTGTGTGTTCTCCTGGGTCTCCATTCCACAACTGGTGTTCCTGTTTTTCCCAAGTACAGAAGATGAGGTTTTCTACGAGTTAGTTGGTGGAAGCACCAGCAGTAGGTGTTTCACATCAGTATAACAGAACAAAGGAGATACTGAAGTGCTGCCAAATGGTTAAGGGGCAGGAAGTACATCAGACATTCCAAATAGAAAACTGATGTTAAAATGGTAAGAGTAGAGTTTTGTTCGTTCTGTTTTTTGATTTTTTTTTTCATCAAATTCCAGAGGAAAAAAACTTGCTGTGATTTGATTCTCATAAAATCTAAAAGTAGTTGGGGACACAGTTAACAGATTGCTGTGATTTGTGAGGTGAAACAAGAAATAAATTTGGCTCATGGGTTTTAGCATCCCAAAGATGTTTTTATGTCATCCTTTCTTGTGCTTGTGATGTTTGATAACGGCTAGACAGAATGAGATAAAGTGTGGTAAATTTTTGCCAGTGTGAAAGCTGCTAGAAGTTTTTCTGGGAGAGAAGAGCATATGTAATACCACAGTAACAAAGGGCAAACAACATCAAGGACAAATAACTCCATTAGACAACAGAGGCATGTGATCTTTAGTAAAAAGCATTGTAGGTAGAGCAGCTGACGGAGAAAATGAGAAATACCAGGATGGATCTGAATAAAACCTAGAAATTAGATCTATTACTGTTTCTCTGAAGTATTATTTACAACACAAAGTCAGATCACCAACTGATGTAAGGTGATTTATGGTCTGAAAATATTAATGGAATTAGTACAGCTGAGCACCATTAGGAATCTGTCCACTAAAGCCTCCACCCATCCTGTAAAAACAAGACTGAATGCATTGTTGCATTAAGCTTGCCTAAGCACCATGCATCATCCAAATGGCAAGCAGTGACTAAGCAATGTCGTATTTTAATGAATATTCAAACATAGATACATTATTTTATTTCTGTTGGCTTCTTAATTTTCTAATGCCTTTCAAGGTCTATGCATCTGGAAGGGGGAGAGAGACGTTTGCTCTTAGAGGAAAAAAAAAGGCACATTGCCATTTCATTTCTTTGTAGAGGTTCGTAATGCGATTACCAAAATGTGAATAACAATCAAATAATGCAGAGGCTTATTCCCTATGGATAGCAAAAATAAATTTCAGTCAAACGTTTCCGGCAGAAATCTCAAATTTGTCATGCAAAGTACTTCTCTGCATTCAAACATAATGTATTTATGTGACTCAGAAACATCAAACATTAGGATAAATAGCCAGATTATAAGTACAGTCCGCTTATGAAATGATTGGAATAGAAGTACAATTAATGAAACTGGCAGAATGGCTATGAAGCAGTGTTAATGCCTTGAGATTTAAAGAAAGCATCCAGATCTGCTTTACAGCACGGGGTTGAAGAGACACTTAGAGATTGCTTGCCATTCTCTCTGTTAACAATCTTTGACTACCTTTTTGTGTTTGTGACTTATAATCACATCAAAAGGAATTTAGAAGCAATTTTTGCAAGATTCTTGTGGGCTCAAATTTTAAAGGGAGCTGACCCCTGAGGGGTCAAGGGGAAGATTAAAAGATTGGCAACATCATCAATGCTTTCCTTCTACCGAAAAGCCAGTGTAACACTACATAATTTAAAAACAAAAACAAAAACAAAAACAAACCAAAAAAACCCCAACCAAAAAAAAAAAACAAAAAACAAAACACCAAAAACACCAAAAAAACCCCCAACAAACAAACCAGGGGTAGGGAAGAATAGTGAGTTCATATATCTGAGAAAAGGGCTGTTTTGAACTCCTTCTGCCAACTTTCCCAAAACCACTTACCTGGCAGAAGTGTCAGGAGTGTTCTCTTAAGTTGCTGCAGGATTTCTTTCCCCCAGATGAGCTGTTGAGTTTGTCTCCTCACTTTCTTTCTCTGCATCCTTGAAAAGGAGTGCATATAGTCTGAGATACCTGGATTGGATCTACTGATATTTGTGAGAGGTTAGGTGGGAGTGGCATAAAGCATATGAAATGACAGGTTTTAATAATTGTGTGGATCCTGTGTTTCTGGGGCTGAAAGGGTGCATGTTTGGGAAAAACTATAGGAATAAGCATTGCCTGCTCTGTGTTAGTCTGTATGGATGTGTGGATGTGGTTCTTTATTGGGCAGATATTTTGGAGATGTGCATCAACTGTCTGTGATCAGTGGATTGATTTTTCAGCAGATTTTGTTAGTTTTCTGTGTCCATCAGCTAGTGGTGATGAAATAAACATTTAAATTTTGTAAAGGCCTTGGAGAGAATGTTCAAGCAGAGGTTGCTGAGGGCAACACTGGGCTCAGTTACCATTGTCTGATGTCAGAGGCTGACATTACTTTTAAGCAGTGGGAAATGCTGAGGTTCATCTTCCTGTTTCTGGAACCTCTGACACTACCTTTATGGAGAATTTGTTGTGGCTGTTCTTATTGGTTTGGTCTTTTTCTCCCTCTGGTCTTATTATTAGTATATCAATGTGACTTGATTAGCAGTAGCAGAAAGTTTTGAATTTACCATACTGTGCTATTGCAGGTAAATTATAACAGCCTCCTCCAAATAAATATTAAATTAATTGGGTATTCAAATCTTAATTAAGTCTGCTCAACACTGAGGTTTCATGATACTTTGAATACATTACTACTTATTTGAGTAAATGAATGTAAAAATAATAAACCTCATGATGGATTTCATGAGCTGATGCAAGTCTGAGTGACCTGTGCTTAGTACCTGTGCTTAGAATTTAGAGCATATGAAAGTTTAAAAAAAAAAAAAAAAAAAAAGGAACAAATGGGATTAGGACACCTATATTTTGAGGCTCTACAGGATTTATTACAACTTATATAGCTTTGGAGCTAGCATAGTTAATATCCACTTATCTATAGCTTACAGATCTTTATGAGAAGGTTTTACCAGGAAATAGATATGTTACTCTATAGTTCATCATAGGGGAAGACTCCTCTATAAAGGAAGGAGTTTTATTAGTCTCAGAATTTTCTTTTCCTGGCCCTAACAGGATCTGCAAATGTTTTCCTCCACAAAACCCTTTATAAACCTTCCCCTTTAAGTCAGCAGTAATGATTTCAGGTGTCCAAGCAACCTCTGTGCACTGAAGCTATACTTCCAGTAAATGTGGAAAATTCACAAGGGCCACATGAAATGTCATGAGCTGGTATCTTACACCAGGGTTTCCCTTCCCCCAGAAAGTTCATAAGAAGTCCTTATGTGCTCACATACGAGCTTTGTTTCTATCTGATGGGCCTCACAGACTACAGCTAGAAGGAAAAGTTGGCAGTAGTCTTCCTTGTCACTCAAGCAGTGCCCATGATGGTTTGTGATAAGGCACATTCCCAAGGAATTGTAAGACCTTCACTTCAACTGTTAAATCCTGAAACTGATTTTTGTTTCTCTGTTGAGGCCAACTAAGAGTCTACCAAATTTCAGAAAGGTAACTCTGGAAAGAGATGAGTCTTCTGCAAAGCTCCTTGATGATATTGATATAGCCTTTGCTTGCAGATGTATTGTACAGCAATGTATTTACTAACCAAATCATTCTCTGACCTTTAATTTTTATGAAATTTAAACCCTTTTTGGAAATGTGCCATTTCTGAGCTTCTGGGTTTGTTTTTCTTTTCAAAGAAATGTCATTGATCTTGTACCTGTGGAAATGTTTTCATTTGTTATAGGCTTTCTTATATTTTAAAATATACTAATTTTTATACATCTTGTTAAATGCTGTGAAATAATAATGAGATGTGGAATTTTTTTACTTTAGAAGTTTTCAGAATTCAGAGCTAACCAACATGGTGAGGTTTTCAGTTACATCATTCAGCAGGTACTTGGTGAAAGACACTTCTCTAGAACAATGAGTTCTACATCTTCAGCAACTCCAGCAACTGCTTTCTTGAAACCTCTTTATAAGATACTGAGAAGATGTTTGTTCATGGGCATTAACTCTGTGGTGATTTTTGAAAATTTTCACTTTACAGGAATTCCATCACTTTATATTTGCAATTCAAATCTGAATTACTTTTTAATATGTTAGAATTTTATATAACAGGAATTCCATTTTTGAGCAGTTGTGTAGAAACCCTGCTTTCCCTTCAAAGAGACTGAATTTTATAATAAAATGAAGGGAGTCATAATCAAGTCTGGCTGCTCACAGGTTATTAAAGCTGTTAGTCACTGTGTCCATATAAGAGAAGAATGAATATATCATTGAAAAACTAAAGTAGCAGCATAAATAGGCAGGCCTTTTTGCTTGAATGACTCTATGTGTCTCTTCTAGGCTCACAGAGGGGCTAAATGTTTTACTCAATAGAATGAAGAAAAATAGCTCTCCCAGTTCAAGGGTGAAGGCATTCTGGCAACTTTTTTTTTTTTTAATGTTTATCTGGAATTTCCTCTTTTTCAGTTTGTGTCCATTGCCTTTTGTCCAGTCACTGGGCACCACTGAGAAGAGCCTGGCTTCATCTTTACAACCTTCCCTTTGGGTATTTATGCACATCAGGAAGATCCCTACCTGAAATATCTATTCTCCAGACTGAACAGTTCCATCTCTCTCAGCTTCTCTTCATATTACAAATGGTCTAGTCCCTTATTCATATTTGTAATCCTTCACTAGACTCACTCCACTATGTCTTGGACTGTGGAGCTCAGGACTGGACACAGCACTGCAGATGTGAACTCACCAGTGCTGAATAGAGGGGAGGGATAACCTCACTTAATGCAGCCCAGGATACCATTTACCTCCTTTGCCACGAGGTGATCAGCTTGTTGTCCATCAGGACATCCAGACCTTTTCTAACAAAGGTCCTTTCCAGCCAGTCAGGCCATGACCGATACTGGTGCCTGAGTTTGTTCCTACCCAAATGCAGGACTTTGCATTTCTATTTGTTGATCTCCATTAATTCCTCTTTATAATTCTCCAGCTTGTTGAGATCCCTCTGGTTGGCAGCACAATCATTAGCTGTATCATCTGGAAATTTGTTTGCTGAAAGTGTGTATGCTGCCCCACTGTCCGAGTCATTAATAAAGTTTTTTGATGGCAAAGGACTCATTATCAACACGGGCTACATCACCAGTGACTAGCTTCCAGCTGGACTTTGTGCCATTGATCACTGCTCTCTAAGCTTGACAGTTAAGCCATTTTTCAGTTCCACTTCATTGTCCACTTATCTAACCTATACTTCATCAGATTGTCTGTGAGGATTTTATGGGAGAGAGTGTCAAAAAGTAATAAAGTCAAGATAAACAGCATCCACTGTTCTTCCCTCATTTACCAAACTGGTCATCTCATTGAAGAAGGCTATGAGGTTGGTTAAGCATATTTTACTGTTTGTAAATCCATGATGACTATTCCTGATCACCTCCTTCGTGTATGAAAACAGTTTTCGGACTCATTTGTTGTATCACCTTCCCTGAGACTGAGGTGAGGCTTGCCACCTGTAATTCCTTGAATCTTCCTTCTTGCCCTTCTTGAGAATGGGAATGACATTTGCTTTCCTCCAGTCCCAGTCTTTGGAAAATTCTCACAATCACCATGATCTTTCAAAGATTATCAGGATTGGCCTTGCAAACAACAGCAACCAGCTCCATTGGCACTTGTTGGGAGCATCCCATCATGGCCCATGAAGTTGTTTATGCCCAGTTTATTTTAACGGTTCCATAACATGATCCCGTTTCACTGATGGCAAGTTGTCCTTGGACTTGGCTTTTCCTCTGAGCCGAGGGCCTGGGATTCCCGAAGGCGAGGCTCACCAGTGAAAAACGAGTCACAGAAGCCATAAAGACCTTTACCCTTTCCTGTGTCCTTCCTCAGCAGGGCTTCTGCTTGTAGGAATCCTTCTTGTGTACCAGGTACATTCCTTACCAAGTTCCTAATTGCATCCATGCATGTTCCGACCATGGCTCTGTGTTCCTCCCGAGTCACTTGGTCGTGATTTCACCGTTCTACTTCTTGTGTTTTAGTTTAGTGGGGAGCTCTTTGTTCATTCATGGAAGTCTGCTGCCTTAACCATGTTTCCTGCTTGCTGGGATGGACCACACCTTAGCTTGAAGAAAGTGATCCTTGAAACCTATTTTTATTTACCTGAAATTGAACTTTTCTTGTCAGGTTAAAACCCAATTTTGGCAGTCACTAATCCTAACTGTGCTGGGGAGTGTTTCTGAAAAGCTGGGCAAGGATGTCAGTGAGTGGGTAATAAAGGGCATTTGGGTATGTAGACAATGTATCTGTTTCAGGAATAATTTAAATCACTACCAAAATTTCTCATTTTTTTCCATGAGCACAGAATCAGGAACCATCTCATGTGGTTCATGAGATCATTGTACCATTTGGAGAAGAATCCATCTATGGGTATGGTAGCAAGGGAAGAAGATGGAGCCTGTAAGCACTTTATGGGCATAGTAAAAAGTGGTTGTTGAAACTAATCTTAAATATTTAGGGTTTAGCCCTTCCTGAAAAAGCTATCAAGGATTTAATAGAAAATAAAAGCTTTTCTATTACATTTTTAACCATATGCTAGCAATTAGAAGAGAATTATGAACTGGATATAGAATCCCAAATGAAAGCATGAAATGCCTCCAACCTCGAAAAAGGAAAAATTCTCTTAAAGTATGTGGGCTTTCACAGTAATTGCAAGACAGCCCAATAGATTTGATTTTACTAGGTTTTCTATAAGTAGTCTCTTACAGGCATATAACTATTAATGATATTTAATTAATTACTGCCAGGATTGAGGTCTTAATGAAGTTTTTATTTTCAAGCAATTTAAGAGGCTAGTGCTAATGCAGTAATTTCTTTAAGCAGAATATCTTCATTTTAGAGCAAACTTATTAAATCTTTATCTGCAATACACACCTGTTTATCCATCAAATTTAAAATTTCTTATGTACATCTACATAAATATGCTTATGTGCCTTTCACAAATTCTTTTATAGAAAAGAGTCTTGCTAAAAGAAGTCCAGCAGATCTTCACAAAACAAGTGCTGTCATCTCTGTTATTGGATTTTAGTGTTTCCCTCAGCAAACAATACTTACACACATATGTTTTATGTATTGATTCTTAGCAAGAAGTGGTTTAGATCAATGCTAATTTTGAATTGTCAAAGTACTGAAGAAAAGCATAGCTATAACATGTTAGTAGTCAATAGCTTTTCTGTGTTCTGCTAACATTAGGAAGTGGACTTTATGGGATTTTTTTTTTTTTTTAATGGAACAGCAGTTCCTAACAATCAAAGAAGTTCAGCAGGGTATATTTTGTTCTCTCTCTCTATCATGTGTGGCATTCCAGCTATGCTTGCAATTTTGGCATATTTAGTAGGCAACACATAAACTAAAAGAACATTCAGTAATTTTAAAAATATTATTAAATCATTTATCTCTGGAGTTTTAAACAGAATTCTTGTTTATCTCCAAAAACATTATGCTTTAAATTTAGTTAAAATTTTGGGATGAAAACTCAAAGCCTTTGTTTCATATTAATAAATATAATTGTCATTTACATAGTGTCAAATTTCAGCAGTTGCAGTTACAAAGACAAATTTTGAAGAGGATTAATAAAATGAGGGAAAAACCATTGAAGTTTACAGAGCAGAGGGAATTTTCTGCAAGGCTCTAGAGCCAGGAATTCCTACAGCAGTATAGTTCTGCCTCACAGTAGCAGTGGGAGCTGAGTAATTGAGTCATTCACCCAAAGCTAGAAGACAGGATCAATGCCATCCAAGGGAGAGCCCCCTCTGGGGGCTACAATAGCATTGGGAAGGCAGCTCTTCAGCCATTTCACACGTGGGAGGAAGTGAGGTACTTTCTCTCAGAGATGCCCACCACACGGCATGGCATTCATGTTGAGCTGTGGATGGGAGGATTTGAGCCTAATTAAACAGTAGCTGTTGACCTGGCATGTTCTGTAAATAGGCATGAGACCATTTGGTACTTAGTTGTGGTCTAGCATCAAACAGCTCCGTTGCGCTGCAGATCCGAGCACAGCTCAAAGAATAATTCCGTTTGCCTGCGACAAGCCAGGCTGGCTGACAGAACAAGTAGCATTAGCGAGGGTGGAGACTGCCAGCATCAATAATGATTATATGTGCTCCTTCTGCCTGTGATGAGCTGCCAGCTTGTAAATGCTGAACAATTGAGTGACCTTGGACAAACCGGTCTCAATAATGATATGGCGTTTGTTTTAATATGAAAGCGACAAGGAGGAAAAGATCACAGTGTGTCTCTCTTTCATGCAATCCCTCATCTCCAAAATGGATGCATCTCATGTGAGTTTAATAATTCGTTTCATATGCAAAGCCTCTTTCTCTGGTATTAAGAACATCTTCATTTCAAAGCTTAGAAAAGTTAAAGACTGAAGGCTGGAGTCAAGAAAGGATAGTTCTTATACCTGAAGTGGCTGTCACCTGCTTAGAGATAATAAAAATACTTTCTGAAATTTAAAACTGTGCTTTGTCTCAGCTTAGGTACTTGCAAGCATTTTGTACTTGGGAGCACTGGCAGCCTGTCCCCCTGGGAGGACGAGGCCTGGCCGTGGCTGTCGTGAGGCATTGCATGTTGCTGCCCATGGCCCATGTGCGGGAAGAGGAGGAGGAAGAGGCGTGGGATGAAAGTGGCTGCCTTGGCACCACGTGCCCCCCAGTGCTGGCAAGTCTGGCCTCAGCATCCAGGGAGCTCAATGTGGCCCCATCCCACCACTGGGCTCTCCCTCCTGCCCCATCTTTCTCCTGGTGCCTCCTCTGAAGGCTTGGCAGCCCCCCAGCAGTTGGTGTTCTCCAAAAGGATCTCTGTGGCTGCCTTTGGCATCCTCTGCCAAATGCTGTCTCCTGAGAGAGGGAGCTGCTCTCCTGGGAGCTGGGCACCCCAGGGCTCTGCGCTCCTTCCATCCCCCCAGGACCAGGATGTCAGCCCTGCAGTGTCATGGTGGTTTCTGGGCATCTCCAAGCCCTGGCAGCAGATCCCAGGCCCTGCTCCTAGCACAGGTGTCCTGTGGCAACAGGTTCTGGTGAAATTCATGATATTCCTTAATAATTTAGAAAAGCTGGAGGTGAGTAAAATGGGGAGCATAGGAATAAGAAGGGTGTAAAATAGAGTCTGAGGAACTTACAAATTGGAATTTTTAAATTGAGGGTAGCAATACCATTTCATTAATTGAATAACATCATAGCTTTTAAACCAATATATTTTTACGGCTGTGTTAAGTGGTTTTAAAGATATATTTTGCTCTTCTTTTCATAAATTAGTCTTGATAATATCATCCTGTTCATGGAAGCAGAAATTCTCAAAATCTGTCTCTTGGCATTTTGCCATTTTGTGGCAGTAATAGATCATTCTCTTCTGACGGGAAGAGTTTTAAATAAATGTCAGCTTTGTGAAGCAGGCTGATCCAGCCTCTGTCTTTGGGTCAAATACTCACTGTCTCTGCTGCAAACGAAATACAAAAACTAAAGAGATGAAGTCCAATGGGGTGCAATCAGTTAGCATGGAAGAATTTCAAAACACTTTGAAGGATGGACCTGCATCTCAGCATCACATAGGATATGGAAAAATGTTCTTGCTAGTTACTGCAGGAGAGCTTTACAGCTGTGGAGGATCCTGTCAGCTTTAATAGGCTCTGAATACATTACTGACTAACCTTACAAGCAGCTGACATTAAAGTGCCAGATGCCCCTGACACACACCTTCATCTCTTCCCTGCCTGTAGATGAAGAGACAAAGTCTGCAGGAAGGTAATACCAGTGTAGCCAAAATAGCCAAAATAGCTGAATAGTGATGTGTTTAAGTGCTGTCTTACCAAATTTATATTTCCACATAAACTTACAAACATTTCACCCATACCCAAGTTCAGTGAATATTTTCCATAAAGAGCTGTGGAAATGAGGGAAAAGAAAGAACTGTATGAGATGTGGGAAACAATCCTTTGTAACAGAGCTCATCATATGTTACAAGAAAGTGTGGTATGAGTTAAGTCAAAACTTGGGAGTTGCAGAAGAAAATAAAGACTGCAGTTGCTGTCTCTGGCTGTTGAACAAAGTGAGCCTTCAAGGTTCAGCTTTTAGTCAGAAATAATCAACATGTTGTCTTGTTACCAACACTTCTTGTTATCTGCTCTGATAAAGAAGGATCTAAGCTTTTATATTAGATCACATTCTGAACTTGACAGCATCATTCTGATAAAGAAAGAAGAAAGGGAAGAGCTGTAATGAGTACGTTTGGCAGGATTCACATTGGCAAGGCCTCAAAAAGAAAGGTTTTTATTATTTTGATTGACTGATTGGTCTGACCTTACAGGTCAAGTCTCTGCAGGACCGTAAAACTAATTTTTCTGACCCTTCAATTTATAGTACCTTCCTTTTTCCTTTTCTGTTCTGAGTCTAAGACAGGTGAAATGTTTCAACCCAGCTTCTACTGATCCTAAAAATTCTGTGATTCATCTTAACTTCAGGGTGTTAATCAATTTATTTCTTGCATGTTCAGAGACAGAGAAGGAAAGAAGTGCTTGAGCCAGCATTTCTTTATGTATCAATTTATTTATTTCTTCTTCCAGGTGTACAAGGGATGTTTTAATCCTGTGAAACATCTATCTTCAGATGGCATGTGAGAGAGTAGAACTCTCTGGGACATTAGAGAGTCTCACTTTAGATCAAAATATAAGCTTTTCCATCACTTCTCAAAACTATGTGGAAGTTTTGATATCAGTATATCTAGGAAGAAATTAAGAAAAACAGACAGAACACAATGTTATTACAAAGACTTGAGAGCAAGAAATATGTCACATAACCTCCTCATACTCTGCAGAGCATGATTGTCAAAGTATGTCAGAAGACAAGAAAAAGGAGAATTGCTAACTGGTGTAAAATACCTCGCAGGCCAGTTTTCCTGTTGGGTTTGCAGTCAAATGTTTGAACAGTTTGATTAATCACTCCACTTCTAATTGGTCTGGAGTTTGCTGCTACTTTGAATTAGGTGTCTTCTCTCTGCTGCAAAGTACCTCAGCAGAGTGATGTAATTCCAATAAGATCCTCACCTAGGTAAGACCACCAGAGGTTTGGTGAGGCCAGAAATGTTGAGCCAATAAAATATTAGAGAGGTTGTGTCAAGAGAAATATTAGAATCTTGGGCAACCTGAGACAGCCATTCTGGTTAGTTCAATTCAGACAAGAGTCTCTGTTGCCCTTAATAAATGAAACAGACTAAATAATAATCTTCAATAAGTAGGCCTAAGTCATTTCAACTGCAAGCCAGGCCTCCTGACTGGTCAGCTAGAGACTCCAAACCAAGACAATGTTATCTACGAGGGTGTCGTGTGCCATTGTAGCCATTTAAATTATCTCATTTATTGAGTTAAGCATCTTTCAAGAAGGAAAAAAGAAAGAAAGAGATGAACATATTTCATCAACAAGTTTTTTTTTAATTCAAGGCTAAGGTATGAAAACAGATTCTTTGCTTTGAGTATGGCATTTGCATATCTCGTGTTGTGCAGCACCTCTGTAGCCAAAGGTCATGGAGCTAAGTGTGTGCCAACTTTCTTTGCCAGCAGTAGTAACACTCAGTGCCTGTTTGGTACACTATGTCATTTCTGAGGGTTTTCTTTTCATGGTGCTTCAAATAAAAAGCTCTTTTCATTGTCATACTTTTCATTTACAATAGCAAGACTGCATTTGGTGGGGCAAGAATGAAATGGAAAGTAATAAGGATTATCTGTTCTGTATCTATTTCCTTAAATTGCTTCTTCCCTGAATTTTTCCATTTACAAATAAAGGCATTGTAGATATTTTCAGAAAATATACTGTGTCAAAGAAAGAAAGAAATACATGGTAGAATGAGATGTGGGAAACAAACAAACAAACGAAAAAACACAAAAAAACCCACAAGAAGAGCTGTTGTTTCTGATTTTTCTATCATTAGCCCTGATAGTGTTCTTTAACATCTTAAAATATGAATGTCATAGAACAGTCTGAAGAGCAGTAACCACTATTACCACTTTGGTGGATCTAAGAAAAAGCTTTCCAAAATCTGAGAGCTCCAAAGAAACCAAGGAAGTAAAATATATTGGTTTATTGTTATGTGTGGTGACAAACTAGAGTGTGAAGCCCCTCAAGGGAACACATAAGTGAATCTGGGCCCCTCCACGTCTCATGAGTGTTTTAGCTTCACCCTGCCTTGAAGGAAGGGAACCTTTGCTGTTTTGCTTTTTCCTTATAACCTAAAAATGGAATTTCGTGAACAGTGCCTTGAGCTGGACCTTCATTTCTACAGCCTTGCTGTTGTAAAAAAGTACCTTAAATAGAAATGATGAGGAAGATGGGGGTTTTTCAAGCCATTTGTTTACACCTTAACTGCAAAGGTTGTTGAGGCAAATGAGGATTTGACAGAGCTGCAGCATCCCCTACTCTTTTTGCCTTCCTTCTGCAGAGCTCATCATGTAATGAGTTTCCATGGGAAATTGCCAGGGCTTCCTCAGTGCATGCTGCCTTGCTTCTTTTCCCTGTCAGTGGCTCCCTCTGTGTTGGCAGCACTCATCCTTCACCAGTGCCTTGCTCACATCAGTGCTTTCTTTTAACCTTGCCCAAGTCTGTCTTCAGAGGCAGTTCCCGAGCTCACCATAGAGCTTGATTTACAGCCTGAGACAGCAAGTGCTGCACATAAGAATTGCTCATGTCTTCAATACTTCAACTCTTCTGCACTGAATCTGAAGTACAGATTTTGACTGATATATGGTGTTATAGCTTATTGAAGCTGATATAAGGCCAAGAGTAGTTATTCTTTTCAGAAGCACACTACATACAGTTTTTAGAAGAAAGCAAAAACTGCAATAAATTACTTCAAAATATTAACATTTTCTACCTTAGATTTTTCTTCTTGTCTTCTGTTTAGTAGATCTGCTCATTCAACTTACAGTTGAGTAAAATATCTATTCCATGCTTACAAAATTATAAGTGTTCAGTCTTATCCAGCACACTTACTTATTGCTGACCAGCCCCTTGACATGGAGACCACACAATCTTCTGGGTGCAGTGGGTTTCAGAAGCTCAAGGTAATGAGCAGTGTAATAAAAACCTCCCAAAAGTAAATTTTTACCACCCAACACTGCAGGACATTTTGCTTATAAAGAAAACCCATGCTGTTTTACAGGAGTGATTGCTGAGCATCCCACAGCAAGGCTATATTTTAAGAAGTACTGGCATCTCACTCTTATTGCATGAACTCTTGAGAAGTGAGGCTGGAACTGTAACATCATTGCTGAAAGCTGTGTGTTGAGTGTAACACTGTGCCAGAGTAGCCACTTTTTGTTCTCAGTTTTTCCTTTCACTACCTGTGAAACGTTTGTGTGCTCACACATCTCACAAACTCAGCAATGACCTTCAGGAGGTCTGAGCCTACCTCCAGTCAGAAAAGACAGCCACAGGAGGGAAGGTGTGTCAGTGGGTCACCTTTTGGGCCTCACAAGAACAGTGACTGATGTAAAGCAGACTTAATGCTGTAACCTCAGAGCAGATTATAGGTTAGCTACAGGTGTTAGTGTAGATAATTATTAAAATAACATTAGCATGCTTAAAAAGCCTGGGAGAAGCCCTGGCATGGTTCAGTTTAGCATCTCGAGGTTCCAGAATTTAGAACACTTTTTTATATTGGCTGCATGCTTCCTAATGCTTACGACATCAAATTAGAGAAATTTCAAGGCAGTTTTTATAATTCATTGTATTTGCTTTATTACCACTGTTTCATTAATGACACCCTTCCTTCCATGGTAGCTATTATTATTATTATTATTATTATTATAGTAACAGTACCAGCAGAGATCTAGTCTGAGAAGGCAATACAAGTGGCAAAGCATCCTTTAGGCTATTAAAAATTTATGAATATTAGTAAATCCAAAATTTCACTAAGAAAAATATTGTTCTTTTCATAAAAATAGGTGGGAACTATTTTACTAACTTCCTGTATTCTTGAATGTTGCAGAATGGGAAAATTGAATGATTTTTTTTTTGTTTGATTTTTTGGTTTTGGGGTTTTTTTGGTTTTTTGTTGTGGTTTTTTGTTTGGTTTTTGTTTTTTTTTTGCAGGGAGGGCCTTGTTTGGTTGTTTTTTTTTGTTTTGTTTTGTTCCATCACTATTCAGCATCATGCTCTAAGATTTGTCCTCTGGAAACTTTTCTTTTAATGTATTATGATTCTTGGTTTGATTAAATGAACTTGTGGTATTTTCTGCATTGCTGTGATGGGAAAGTTCTGTGGAGCCTTAGAAAGAGCAGGATACAAAGGCTGCACAAGAGCAGAGATGGAGCATCCCACTACTTCATACACTGGCAGGAAAAGCCTTGGTTCAGAGACTGTCAGACAAAAAGAGGAAAGCTGTCCAACCAAAATTATGAGTAAGGAAAAGGCTGTGCTGCAAATCAATATGGTGCCCTGGACACAAAGTATTTCACTAACAGAGAGATTCCAAAAACATTATGTTAAATCTTTTGCTAATACAAAACCTATAGGAAGGTAGAGTCAAACCAATGAGGTGTGAGTTCTGGGCACAGCATCAGCCATTCTTCTGCACCGAATGCACACAGGGTGAGCTTTGAAGCAGAATGGATTTATATCCTAGCAAGGCTTTAGACTGGGATCTGTCATCTTAGGAAGGAAAAGAAGGAAGCTGTCAGGGTTTGCAGAATATTTTAAAGGGTTCTCTTGATGCTGAGGGAGAAATTTCCTCCACAAACCCTGCTGAACATTTGGATTTCTCTTTATATTCAGTCTATTTTTGGTGCAAGTTGTTTGTATCCATCGCCTCAGGGGAAAACGAAAACAACCCACAAAACTGTGGAGATGTTAGAAAATCATGATACTGTCAAGTAGCACTGGTGGCTGGGTCTTGTAGAAAAGTTATTTTTTGGAAAAATTCAACTTCACTGCACATCTGATGATAGTATCAGTTTAGCTGGGCAGATGACAAAGGTTCTCCTCCAGCTATGTTACAGTGGTTAGAAATTTGCTCCTGACTCAAATAAGTAAGTTAAAAATTAATAAATAAGTGTTCATGCAAAATCAGGGTCAAATTAGTCTTATTGGCTGGAAAACCAAAGACTTAGTGCCTCATCTTACATTTTCCAAATTCCCATGATATAGCTGTGAGACAAAGAATGAGTTTTATGCTCTGCCTTATATTAGCAGACTAGTTGTGGACTGTTAAAAATTCCAGGGAACAAGCAGCAGTTAAGCTTCTGCATGCTGACTTCAAGGAATTGTGCATAGCAGGCTCCATTAAACAAAGGACAGAGACATTTCATAATAAAGAAGAAAAGAGGCCTATATGTAACATTCAGGTTTCTAACAGCTGCCAGGAGAATTCATGTGCTTTTATAGTACAAGCTTCTCTTGCATTTTGTCCTTAAGATGACAGAATCATAAGCAGAAGTTGTTCTGCTGGACTGAGAAAAACCTTGGGAGATAAAGCCTTTAGTGATAAAATGTGAGTATCACATAAATACATACTTTTAGGGATGATTCTGTTGTTCTCACAGAAATCTCTTTGGGCTCATGTCATCCAGCACTCTGGAGGTACAGTTTGAATGCTGCTTCCATGAGCTGTGCAAGGCATTCTGCCTTTTTGAGAAAGACTCCCCAGTCATCTTTTATGTTGCTGGTTTTATGGTTTGAAAAGTCATTTTTGTTGCTGGTTTGAAAAGTCATCCTGAAATTATTACCTCTGCTGAGAGTATGGCATGGGCACATGGAAGAAAATAAAGGATGGACAGAAATACATACCCTCCCCTCCCTCCTCTGGCTCAAAAAAAAAAAAAAAAAAAAAAACCAACCAAAAAAACCACAACCAAACCTCTTAATAGCAAACAGTAAATTAAATGTATCTTACTTGGAGCTTATTTGAATTTTTAGATAGCTATTACTCTAAGAAGCAGATAACTGAAATTGAATTGTACCTATAATTAAAATATTTATACTAAAAGTGAGTCAGACAGGTGGCATGTACAGCTTACCCACTTTCATGCAACTCCCAAGAAATTTTTAAAAAGGCAAAGTATTCCTCATTATGATGTTTGAAAATTAGGAGCTGCTTCTCTCAGAATATGCTGCTCATTTTATTTAGAACAGAGACTTCAAACTCCCCTCACTGTGTGAAAACAGAGCTTGAATTAGCTGCTCTAAAGAAGTGGGAGATGGGGCATCAAAGAGGCTTCTGTTCATTAAGATAAACACCAAATATGTGTTTCATGTTTGGTTTCAGTATAACATTCTGAATAGAGGATTAAGCAGTTGCTTCCCACAGTCTTAAACTATTGAGATGGTGTGGGAGAAGAAGGAGAATAAAAGGATTTAAGCTATTATGCAAAGAATTAGTGTTGAGAGGCTAAAAGGTCCCCCTATTACCCATTGAATTCTGCATGGATTTAGTTGTGTTGAGGGTATAACATGGCTCTCTGTTTTGGACACACAGAAACTACATAATTAGGTTGCAGGAGTCCATCTAAAGTTTTAGTCTGGACAATGATCTTGTGACATGGATTCTTGCCAGTTGATTATGTACTTTCAAACTACATTATGTACTTTTCAGGGAAAAAACCCCCATAGTTTCATAACTGAAATTTTCTTTTTATATAATGCTTTTTGTTACATCTTAACTTTAGACAGAAGCCTGTATTATTTTTTTAGAATTACCAATGACAACTGGGGACATAGATTTTACCCTTCTTGCTCTCAAATGCAGTCACCTTAGCTACAGAAACAGTCATAGTCCACCCCACTTTGTGTTTCCCAAACCAAACTTTGTGTTTTATAGATCAAGTTGATTAAACTTGTCATGTGAGTCAGAGTTAAAGATAGGTTTGCAATCTGTCCATGCCTTATGCCTTTTTTGTGAGTGTGGATGATAGATATTTTAATGAATTGGCTAGTAAGCCGTTTAGAGTGGTTTATTTTGAGTTAAATGAATGAGATTTTGGTAGCAGTTATGACCAGTATTGTAGTTCTCTTACATCAGAGGAGCTCTTTTCTGTTGACACCAAGGAAATGTTAATGTATTAATTGTAATGTTCAAGTTCCCTGAGTGGCTTTTATACCCTTAGTTCTGTGAGCCAACCCATTAGGACATTTTCACATTTTGGGGTTGTTTTTTTTTTGTTTGTTTGTTTTTTTAGTATATATATTTTTTGTTTACTTCATTTGTAGTTGATTAGAAATTACATACCATTTTTCATATATTTTTTCCTCTAGATTTGGTCTCTACTTAGGGCAGCTATTCTCATAATTTAAGGGGGAAACGCTTACCAGGAACGGGTATATTTGATATTTTTTTGATAAATGTAGAAGCTCTACCAAGGGATGACTGATCAAGTTGATTATATTTTCTTCTCTTTATTTTCTTTTCTTGTACTCTTTATTTTCTTTTCTTGTATTTAGAACATTTCAGGATTGCACTTTGGAGGCAGGGAGTTGCATCATCTCAAGACTATTTCATTTTCATGTTTGCAGCATTCTTTTTAAAACAGGAATGCTAAAGAATAGCAGTGGTTAGAATACATTGTTACTGTGGTTTAAAGCTGAAGCAGTCAAATTCACAAAAAATTACTGTTACTAAGTTCATCCTCAAGAGATTTTTAGTAGGGAGAATAACACTAAATAGGTGACAGACCTCAGTCAGAGACATCCAGTTCTATGCAAAAAAGAACACCAAAAAAGCTCAGAAATTAATCTTAATGTACCCTTCTTGGAGGAAGTGAAGGAAAGACTCCAAATGTTTGACAGGATTTTCAGGTTCCATGGCTTCATTAGCACATTGACTCACCGGTCCTGTGTGGTGATCTGTCTCATTTGGGATTCAGTAGAAGGTGGCTACATCTTGGTTTCATTCCCTGCTGATTGGTTTCCTGAGATTTCAGCTCATTATTTCTCTACCTTGTTGCTATCTATTAGGTGATGCTGACTAATAGTGAATCTTTTTCTTAACTAAAGATATATGTGAGATTGGATTTACTGGAGTGATAGAGAATTTGTCGAGCTTAAACCTCAATTTCTGTGGCTTTTTCACACCAAGTTAGAACAATAACTGTATATTTGTTTTATGTCTCTCTTCTTCCTTATCTCCAGTATTTAGCTTCTCATAGTAAAAAGAGATAAAAATGTATTTGAATGCAGATCACAGAGGTTTCTGAGTACAGCTTGAAAACCTTAAGCACCAGAGCTTTCATTCTAGAGATTCTTTTCCAGTCTCTGCTTTATCTTAATCTCTTTATTCAAAATCTTTTATAGGTGTTGACATACGCCTATTTGTCTACAGCTCTTTCAGGAAGAACTAACATTTGAACATTTGGGCTGCTGAAATCCTGGTTCTTTCAGAGAGGAGATGATATGCCATTACATGTGTGCCATTATGTAATGCAAAACCAGGTCCCTGCTAAGTCAGAGTCATTCTTCACTGAATACTTATTGGACATGTGCATATCTCAAACCCCTCTGATTTGATAAAATTCCACTGGAAAAATAAAATCTCATTCTATTTGCATAGAACAAGCAGCTAACAAGACAGAAGTAATGCAAATACATGATGTTATCACCAGGCAAGACAAGCAGTGGATTTACTATACCATGATGACAATTGTGAATAGTTTGAATGCACATAGGTTTTGCCCTCTTGGAAGTGTGACATAACTTCTCCTTCTCTTCCAGATGGCTTAACTGTCCCACAGGCTCTGTGGAGAGGCATATGCACATGTGCAATTCCTATGGAAGAGCTTTCATTATAAATTTATTTATGGGTTAGCCAGCAGAGTGGCACTCTGAATTTTCAGTGCTTGAACAGCATTAGTTTCCATAACAATACCCAGACTGAGGTATAAGATGCAACCACAGGCCTGAGATGGTGCTGACCTATCAGAATGCTGTAGTGTGCCAAAATACATCAGCAATATGAGGTGTAACAGCCTCTCCACAGCTTTGCTAGAATACTTTGGCAAGGAGGTTTGCACACAAAAGTACAAGCTTGCTTTGCAATCTCTTCTGCTTAAAAAGTTAACCACTGCAAAAGTATATGATATTCTTTGGGGCAACAATATCTGTGAAAAATCTGGTGCTACTGGGAAGGGAATTCATTAAATGATCATGTCTGGCTTAATATAATGTCAAAAAATGCACATGGAGACAAAGTAACAAGGGGCATATTGATCCACCAAAAAGCAGAAATTTCCCTTTTAACAGAGAAGTCCTTACAGTCTGCTATAGGAAGAAGCTACTGATGAGTGCAGATTGAGGATTGTGAGCATTCTTTGTGCTGAATGTGTTCCTACACACATTACACACGTAAATAAAATGGATGGTATTAGATAGACTTCATCTGATGCAATTTGGACATGGGATTAATTCTGATCCAAATTACAGAATGCATAAATTGTTCCTAATTTTAAAACAACTTTTAGGAGCAACTAGATGCAATTCACCTTAATGAAATAATGCAGCAGTAAGGAATAAAATCCCTAAACTGAGGAGTCAGGGCACTTGAGTCCTTCCTAGCACCTTCTTAAAGTGTTGATGATTTTTCCGAATTGTAAGTCTTACAAAAGGCTTATAATGTGTTACTACTTTTATTCTCAGAGATTTGTTCTGCTTTTTATTTTCTTCTCCTCACATTCTTGTCCCTAAAAGGGAGATGAGGTAAGAACTGGATTTATGTAATACACAGTATAGATAATTTTGTTGAACAAAATAAAAACAAATCACAGCTATTTTCTGAATATAGATCCCTTTTTCTGTCAGAATAAATTTCAGATTTTTGGCAGTTTTACCACAAGGTTTTCTGTGACATCAGACCTAATTACCACCTATTCTGCTACTTAAAAATATGTGATCCTGGCAACACAGCTTCCTTTCTCCAATCACGGGGCAGGAAAGCAACTGCAGGCTGTTGCATTTGGATTTGTCAGAATAAATAATTAAAAGACTCATCAGCTTCTCACTAATGAACAAGGAAATGTGATTAAGAAACTTTAAAGAAGAATAGCTGAAAACAATTTAGAAATGATAGGAGGATGATTGCTGTGAATGAGTGAAATTTCTGAATAAGAGATTTCTTCAACCAGGCACAAGGACAGTAGTTTAATCTTCTATTAAAAGATTCCTGTCACTTTGGAAAAGCTCTGAATCAGGAGATTAGACACATCTCAGAAGCTGACAAGGCAGTCACTTCTCTTAAGACAGCTACTTTCTGGCAAATGCTCAGAAAGAACTTTTTTTGTGTGTAGTTTTGGTTTTCTTTTTTGCTATTTCAAGACTTTTAACTTCTACCCAACAACTAGGACATTTCTGACTAGTCAATTTTTTATTCTTGGAGACTCTGAAAATACAAATCATCTTTCAGACCAAAATGTTCTAGAGATGCTTGCCAAGTTTACTGTGGCTAACATCTAGAAATTGCACTGATTAGCTGCTGGCGTGCTTCCTTGCAAATGCTTTTCATGTTAGTATCTCATTAAATATCTTATTCGTCTTTATTATTCTTCAGCACCAAAAAAATGTACTTCCACCTTATATCTAATCTGTTACTATGCTTTTAATGTATGCTCTCCCAGCTTGTCTAAAGGAGATAGCACATAATAAACTCAAAAAAAAGTGAAATAACAAATGCTGCTGCAGTTCTTCTGCATGTCAAGAGAAATATATCTTATTATTTTCCTTTATATGCATTCATAAATGACACAGTCTTTTTATGATTAAAGACACAGAAGTCAACAAGATTATGAAATTTCAAGCGTGGAAGTTTCCAGATACTAAGATATAAAAGTAATATGCACCGAAGTGTGAGATTCATATTTACAAAGGTTAATAAAAAAAGGTGAAACATGCTCATGGGCCTCAAATAGGATACTCAGCATTACAGAGAATTCTCTGGGTCTAAAACTGAGAAAGAGAAGTGCTCTTCTACTTCAAGAGGTCTTTGGTGATGCTTTACCTGTTTTTGTTCTTTCCGCATGATGTAGACCCACCACGGTGCACAGTGTGCATAACGCAAGCTCCTTCAATAGGGACATCTAGCAAAGACACAATCTCTCCTCAAAGACCAGAGATGTTGAGATCTTCGTCTGTCAGGAATTCTCTGCAGTTCCCTTTTCCAAACTGCGCAGTGTAGGAAAAAAAAAAATTAAAAAAAAAATTCTCTTTATGCTTTTTCCAGGCCAAGTTTTGTGAAAACTTGCCTGCAAAGTTTCTCTTGATCCCCCACATTGTATGGATGTAGTCAATGAAGCATTCACAATGTCCTTTTTTCTTCTACAGAAAGAAGCCTTGGAAGAATAATTCTTCATTATTCAAGTAAATTCCTTGTAAAATGACATTTTTATTTTGTCATTACATTTAGAATTTTATTATTTTTATTCTATCTCACATATAACAGTTTGCTTTCTGTGGTGTGTTCCCATGATCTCCAGAGTTAGATCTGGAGAAAAACTTGTTTTTCAATTTACTTGTACCAGAACATCTTAGTTTTATGTATAGACTGGAAATATAAATCTTGTAATTCCTGCAAACCATTTCAGTGAAACTTTACCTTTCTTCAGTAGATTAACTATAGATAAATCCTTGGTGCAACAGTACTTCTGAAACTTCTACATGAGGAAGGAAACATTTGAAAATTGTTTATGCATTTAAAGAAACACAAAACTACCAATTTTGTGCTAATTGCCTCACACTACGCCATTCTGAAAAATCATCCTTTTTTTTACAGTGCCACAAAAATAATGCACCTGACATGTATGTGCACTTTTGCTTTTGTAGGTGGAATGGAGAAAATAAAACAGCATACCTTTGCATTAGCTCACTACACCTATACTGTGCTGTCTAACTTAAAATATGCCAATGGGGCTCCTGTAGTACGTATTTACAGTGACACAGATTTCAGCAATCCTGATGTCCAAGGTCCAATCATCAATTTTAATGTGCTCGATGAAAATGGAGAAGTGCTCGGGTTTTCACAGGTATGTTTTTCTCTTGTCTCAACTTGAGTTTATGGTTGTAGTTTAAGCATTCATATGATTGTATTTTTCCAATTCACAATGAATTAGTTATCCTAAAAGAAATCTTTTCAGTACTGCTTCACAGTAGTTCTTTCTGAGGTTTTGGGTTTGTTTCTTCGTAGCTCTACGCCGTATATACGCACCATTTTTAAAGCAGTAGAAAGAGAATCCAATAAATAGTGCTAGCACAATACAAAATATCTAATAGCCACCGGCAATATTTTACATATTTATTACTCCACAAATAGGAAGTTTTGAAGTGGATTGTTTTAACAAGATACATTGACTAGGCAGGGGTTTTTTGCTGGCTTCTTTCTCTAGAGTACTCAAAATTGGGAATTGAAGAGCAAGTCTGGAAAAACTGATAAAGATACTGCCTTGGAGCTTTGACAGACAAGTGAAATTATATCTCAGAATATTGCAGTCACCAATGAAAGAGGAGTTCTCTTTTCCCTTCAGTTTTAACAACTCATACTTGTAATATTCCTGGGGAACCATGGAATAAGGTTGGATGATCAGTGTAAAGAGTAAGATTCAAGCTCAAGAAATCTTTAGATGCTGTCTTTCTCAGAGGCTTTTTGTAGCTTTTGTCCATCAGGTATACCAAGTATCTTTAAGATGAAGCTTCATTCAGCTTTTCTCCCTTCAGCAGAGAGTGACCATAACTGTGTGTGTGACTGTGCACCACGTAGGCAGTGGGTCACACAGGGGAGAGTAGCTCACTTGCTCATCAGCAGAAGCTCCTGGTTTGCTCACTTCTATTTTTTTTCCCCTTGGCTTCCTGAGAGAATAGGACAATGAGGGGAACATGGAGATATGTCCACAAGAATAGAAGAGATCCATTTCTCACAAGGGAGAACAGAAGAGAAGTCCTTGTTGTGTAGCCTGCAAATGTGGAGTTTTACTTTTTTTTAAGGCATTTACCCAATAAGCATGGGATGGCTAAATGTAGAGTACTCAATAAGCTCTTTTTCACATGCATCTTTTTTTAGACAGTGCTAGAAAATAGTGGCAAATGTTCACCACATTTCATTTCAAAGCAGTCCACATTTTAGGAATTAATTAGTCATTTATGTAGCCTTCAATATGTGTGACAATGTTCAGAAAAGATTTGAGATATTAATACAATTGTGTTTCGAAAACTCCCCAAATACTTCAGTGTTGCTTCTGTTCTTCGATTAAAATCAAAACCTTTATTCTGATTTCTGATTTTTACAACTTCATAGTAAAATTGGTTCATCCATGTTTCACTTTTTAAAACTCAACTGTACCCTCAAATTAAAAATTCTTTCATAGTCTTGTGAATCCATTGTGCCTA
This sequence comes from Hylia prasina, assembly GCA_013397195.1. NCBI lineage: Eukaryota > Metazoa > Chordata > Aves > Passeriformes > Sylviidae > Hylia > Hylia prasina. The sequence goes on along the minus strand of VYXD01009094.1, from coordinate 1,325,423 downwards.
TTTGCTAGAGTGGCTGGTCATAAAAAGCTTCTTTATTGATCTGTAGCATCTGGATTGTGCTGTTCACCAGATTCCGAAAATTTCTAGTGTATGTGGAATGAAGAATTATAAAATTTTCAAATGCATCCCAGTCTCATCTGCAGTGCCTGTTACACTACTTTGTTTAATAAAAATAATGTGCAATTTAATGACTTTTAGAAATTAACAAGAACTATTCTTTACAAAGCTACAATATGTGTGATATATATATAATTGGCTTCTTTGTGGAATGAAATTCTTTCATAGACCCCTTATAGAAGTTACGGGGGAAAAAAATCTTTGCTGCATCTTGTTTGTGATTACAAAGAAAATACATACAGCAGAAAGTAAGCTTCATCAAACTGGCAATGTAATCTTGTCACACCTGCATGCATGTCTAAATTTATATAGGTTTATTCAAATCAAAGTTAAATCCAATACTTTTGTTAATTGTTTGGAAGTGAAATAGTATCCTCTGCTTTGGTCATGTCTATGGTCTGCACATTCATGTGGATTCACTGTGCAGTCTCCAAATGCAATCCAGTGGAGTCAACAGAACAGAGTTTCATCAGGCTCCCAAAAAACATTTTGGGGAATTTTTTATGAAGGGAAAATTGGATGGTGTTTCTGTCTGACATACCTACTACTAGTGGACACCAGTTAATGACTCAGTCCAGGTTATCTTTGTATATTGAAAGAGAAATTACAGAATGTCCCATTCCTTTATAGATTATATACCTTCTATAATTAATTACTTACAACCAGGCAGCAAACCAGTTCTATTTCCCTTTCTGACAGGCAATTGTTATGTGCCCATTGTCTGTTGGAGGGCACAGTGTGACTGGACATTAACATCTGATAGCATGGAAAGGACAATATGGCCAACTGATTACAGAGAAAATATTATGAGGAGGATTGGAGCAGTTTATTTGGAACACTTGAGATTGGCAAGACAGACTTCATAAGTAGACACTGTCTTCAGAGGATACCAAGCTTACATTTAAACCTCAAGATTTGCATAATTGGCATGATATTCAAAACTCTGAACTAAGCCCAAGATATTTATGATGTGAAAGGCGTGTAGTGAAATACATGACATGTAATACCACTGCTGAAAAATGAAAACAGAAAAAATTGTCTTTCATCTGTGTAGCAATGGGGAAGAAAATTATTCTTACCTGCTCATGTGGTTGAAATCCATTTCTCAGCGTTATCAGCTTAATTACCAGTGCTAACAAGATTGTGCCAGTAAACACATTCTTGAATTACATACATAGGGTCAATTGCACCAAGAGGAAACAGACACAATCTCAGGTTCATCTTTGAGTAAAACGCTCATTGCAGCACTGAAGAGCAAATGAAGGCATTTCATTAAAGTGAGAAACAACCACACTATGATTGTACTTTCAGAGATGGCAGCAATTTTTACAGTCTCCTGTCCCAATATAGATGATATAGAGTATTCAAGAAGTGATAGGGTGGGAGTGAAATAATTATGCAAGTTAGTTGAATTGCTATTGCTTTTTTTGTTTAAATGTGTCTTTGTGACTGTTGAAGGGTAATACTGTCTTAGAATATTATACTTGGAATAAACTTGTATTGTATACGATATGTATCATTGGTTTAACTGACAGTTTAATTACTAGTTTAGGGGTTTTTGCTCTAAATGGTAATTAAAACAATTAAATAAGAGGGACTTCTGGACTCCGAACAACAATAGTCACTCAAAAGCTTTGGTTTTAATTTAGATTTTTCATGAAACATTCCTTTATCTAGAAATAAAACAACTACATAGTTTTGAAATTTCCATAAACCTCTCATCTTTGAGCACTAAAACTGCATTAAATTTCCTCCTTTGAGCTGCACCAAATACTTTCCATGAAAATTATTTCCTTCAGTAAAGCTGTCTTTTAGACGACTATTGGTTTGTTCTTGAAATCACTTGGGAGGACACCTGTATTTTTGTCATGCAAGATGCCTGTCCTCTGCAGTAGCACCTCTGTCATTTTGTTAAGTGTTTATTTGCACTGCAGCATCAAAAAGCCCCTGTTATGAACAGGGGTTGAATTATGACAAGTACTTGACAAGCCCAGGACATAAAGATGGCCTTTTTTGCCAAATGGCTTCTTCATATATACTTGTCTAGTCAAGAATGGATAATTCCCCAGCATTATAGTTTTTGCTGCTAATGAAGTGTGGACAGATGACAGACTGGTAATTTGGAAAGGTGCGAAAGTGCAGGGGTAGAGATGAAGGACCTCTGCAGGAGAGAAGCAGATGAGTTGACATTAAAGCAGCAAGCTGTCAATCTTCTTCTTCCTTGTGAGGCTACCAGAAAAAGAGAAGCAAGCAGCCCTAGACTTTAAAGAGAGCTTGAGATGTAACAAAAAATGGTGTTACAGATACATATACATGGTGCTGAGCTAATGCAGCAAACTCTTCATACAGAGAATCATCAGCTCATTTATTAACAATGAATATCTGCAGCCTTCAGCATATATGCATGTCATGTGTTCTGTCATCCCCAAGTCTTTTCCAGCCTCTTGAGCACTGACGGCAATGACTCAGCTTCAATTTGCATCCTTGTCAAAAAACTAAAAAGTTATTTTTTTGCAAAAACTTGCACAGGACTCTATGAAGTCCAACCTGATTTGAATGTCAAAGAGATGGAACAGCCATAAGAGAACAACCTAGACTTAAAGCAACAATCATACACACAAAAAAGTGTCTTTCTTATAAACTGGGTCAAAGTGCAAATGTTGTTGTATGTTCTCTTCACAATTTAGATGTGAAAAAATATCATCTCTGCTCTGGGAGACCTTTGATGCTAATATAATTTATAAAATTTTCTCTTTGTTTTGATAGCAAGACAAGACCTGTGAAGTTCTCTTCGTATATTCAGTAGATAATTGCAGAGTGACTTTATAATCCCTTCACATTTTATTCTGTAGAGTCATTCTGGAAGCCAGAAGAAGGGAAAGAGGTGGGAGACACAGATGGCCAGGTGGAATTTTACCTACGACATTTGTTGAATTGTATGCACTGGAGAGCTCTTACCAGCCACAACTTTCAGTTCAGTGTTATGCCAGTAGTGAAAAATAGCCCTTCCCTTATCAAACTTTTTCTATTTCCATTCTNGAGAATGTGATTGATAGTCTGATTGACCAATGTGGTTGAGAGGTGGGAATTTCACCTTCCAATCCATTGTCACCTTGGTAAAAGTATATATTTGGAAATTAATAAACAAAGGCCTCTTTTTCGGCTCAGCGCTGCATCTCAAAAGATTCCAGGTCTCTGTGTGATCATTTCGTGTCCGACTGCATCAGATGGCCAGGTGGAATTTCACCTACAACTTTTGTTGAATTGTATGCACTGGAGAGCTCTTACCAGCCACAACTTTCAGTCCAGTGTTATGCCAGTAGTGAAAAATAGCCCTTCCCTTATCAAACTTTTTCTATTTCCATTCTGATCTTCTGAGACAATATTTTTTTCTCTCCTCCTGTGTGTAATGGAGCCAGTAATGGGCTTTAAAAAGTGAGCAAACCATCATGGCTATCTTTTGAAAAATGGCCCTTATTCCACATTTCAGCTGTGGATTACAGCATACATCCCTACTCTGCTTTTTCACACTGCCTCCTTACCTTTGAGCTTGAACCTAAGCGCAAGTAACTTGTCATGATAGGCTTACCTGCAAAAGTTCCCTCAGTGTACATATATGCTTGCCATGTCCCCTAAAGATCCTGTCAGGAAGGGAATGAGCATCAGTCCATTAGCAGTCTCAGCCTTCCTGCCTACCACTTCACACTTGTGTGTGATAGACAAACTGCTATAACAGGAATAGCTGCCAAAGACAGAGAATGTAAACATTTTGGTTTGCCTAAGGAAGGCTCTTCCGCAGTGTTGCATATGAATGAGTTTTGCCTCTCAAGACTGAGAACCCTACTCACATAGCTTATAATCAGTTTTGCCTAGCAGTCTACATTAGCATGTCCTGGCTCACCCTTATCAATCCAGATAGAGTGAAGGGAGGTCTAGACTTTGAGTTGACTTTCTTCACCCATTTCTCAATTAAAAGGAAAAAAATCAACATTTCTCAAGAGACAACTTCTAGTGTGCAACCCTTCAGTTTACATCTATGAAATGGTTTGATAATTGCTCTTATTATGGCATGTGCCCACTGTCTCACTCACTTTCCTCCATTTCAGCCCCCCTTGAATCAATGTCATGTAAGGATTGACTCAATGACCACTGCTGGGTTTTTCCTTTTCTCCTTTGCTTTCTATCATTCTTAAGTGAAGACCAGGGTCTTCCATCGGAATGTGTGGCCTCAAATCACTTACATTCGACCACTCACTGCAGCACCTTCTGTACTCTGGTAGCCTGTTTCTGCTAGCAGTATATGTTCGGAGTATAATCTTTAGTTCCAGATCACAGAATATATTCTGAGTTGGAAGGGACCTGCAAGGACCATCAAGTCCAACCCTAAGTAAATGGCCCATACAGAGACAAACCCCACAACCTTGGTGTTATTAGCATCTTGCTTGAAGAAGGCAAAATCAAAATGAGGCTCCCCCAATTAAAAAAAAAAAAATTGTTTTACTTTTAACCCCATTTATCCTTTTATATCCAAAACATTCTACATTAGTGAATTGTCTTGTAAACAGCTTAGCAGCCGAGTTAAATTCAACCCTGTGGTTTGAGATGTAGAGGGGGAAAAAATCCATCTTTGCATGGTCATCTTTACTCAAACCTTTCTCACCAGAGGCAATTTGTTCTGGAACTTAGCTATATTCAGTACTGCAAAATATTTCCTGGTAATTAAACTAAATTTCTCACACTGCAGCTGAAGTCCATTATTACATGTATTGGGCAAAGAAAGAGAAACTAGTTTGTGCAGAAAAGCAGAAAAAAGAAGAGGATTTCAGACATCCAAGATGAGGAAGAATTGGACAAGAAGCATGAAGCAGTGTTGGGTGAGATGTGGTGAGGGAAGAGACAGAGCAGTATATACTGGTAGGTAGAAATTATTCCATCTGCTTGTATTTGGAGAGGTCTGCAAGCAAAAGTAACACAGGACAATGTGGTGTGAGGCAGGATGGGAAATGCACAAAAAAGTAGCTACTCTAGGTAAATATTGTGGTGGTAGGCAGTTCTGGAAGCCCTTTCATACTATAAGTACACTTTCTTTGCTTTGGTTTCACATTATTCTCTTTTTAAAGCCTCCTTTTCCTTTAGCAATATCTTAAGGAATTGTTTAGCTGGACTTAGTTTGTCAGAACCCAGAACATCCCTCTGGGTGCCTTGGGTGATCTGAGAGCCCAGCAAGGGGCTCAGAGACCCTGGCATGAGGCCAACAACAAGAGTAGCTTTGATTTTAGTCCATGGAAAAAATTACCAACTCTACATGAAGAATTACAAGTGACAAAAGTTTAATATATAGTTTTTAAGTTTCACAGGGTGCAAAAGTAGAATTTTAAGATTTTGAGATAAAGGCATGAGGGGACAAGATGGAGGGATTTGGGCATTTCCTTGTCCTTCTTCTTCTTTTTCTTGTTCTCCATCTTCTGCCTGGGGGGTGGCACTTTTGGATTGGTTTAGAATAGAAGTTGACTGCCTAACATAGGTGATAGGTATTGGTATGTAATTGAAAATATAGAAAATGTATTATGTAGTATAAAAGATAAGCACCTCCTCGGGGGAGGCAGAGTCAGTGTCTGACACAGCTGCTGTGAAGACCTCGGCAGGGCAGAGAAAAGAATGTAAAAGATAACAGAAAATAAACAACAAGAGAAACAGCAGCCAACGGACTCCTGACCTTTCTTCTGACGTGGGACTTGGGAAAAAAGACTTTCCATCATAAATCTCGGGGTTTTGCCAGCAGCAGACCCCAACATTAGATTAGTAACCAGAATCAGGCAACAACCAGGTGAAATGCCCTCCTTCTGCTGTAGGCTTTCAGTGTCACCTTGAGGGATTCAATGCTTTATCTTCCCAATTTGCTCTCACCTCACAGGAGTGGAGAGAAAATATGTTAAATACTGTCAAATCTTCAGATATCAAGTGGCGGATGCATTTGTATATACACACAGCTGGTTCAATACATATTCATATCACTGCTTATCGTTACCTGCTAAAAGGGACCAGCCAATACCTGAAGTGGGCAGATTTCTCTAAATAATTACTGCTTGTGTAATGGTATTTTTAATTTCACTAGAAGATCATCTCCAGCCCACTGTACATATAGGCACAGAATTAGAAAAATGGCAACATGTGAATTACAGGAGTGAAAAAAAGAAACGAGCTACAGCATTTCTCATGCACAGGAAGTTGATACCAGGTCAATTGGATCAGACTGACCGGAGCCTGGTACTACTTGTCTGGAAATTCATACCACATCCCTACAGGAGAAAGTGAGCAATGATGGGAGGAAGCCTCCTACTACATTTAACCTATTTGAAATAAATCTTCATAGAAAATTATTAAACAAGACATCTTGGTTGCTCTTCATATTTCATCCTTTTAGGGTTTGTTTGTTTGGGGTTTTTTTCAATCTATTTCTTTTTATTTCCATGTAAAACAATCATTCAGTTTTGTAAGTGCAGCATTTTTTCATTTGGGCCACAGAAAATAGAAATGCAGCAATTTTTAATTCCAGCTAAGAATGGCTTTGCAGCAATGGTCATATGACTCTGAGCTAGTTACACTAATGCTTTTAGAAGCATAACCACTCATTATATTAATTTTGATGACTCAGGGAAAGAAAAATGTTCTCTAACTTGCTTAATGGGATTTTTGGCCATCTTCCCAATAGCTACCTAAAAATTGCTGAAGTGATTACTCACTATTGATTTTAGCTATGGATTTAGCCATTGATTTCAGGAAGCCAGGAATGGCAGATGGACCAGCACAATAGAATGCAAATGAGATTATAAGGACAAAAAGATTTTTGTGAAGATTTCAGTTGAACATATACTGATTTCCTTGGTTCCAATTAGTTTCCAATTGTGCTCTGAATGTCTTGGACCAGGGAGATAGCAGTAATGCAGTAAACCACACTGGCGTGTCAATAAATGGCACCTTGTTTCTTCAAACTGGCAAGAAATCACTACAATCTCGATCTTTGCTTTTGTGACATGCACTGGCTGCTCAAAGACAGCCCTTCGAAGAAGGAGCTCACAGTATAGGAGGCAGCTTCACTGATCTAGGTCTGAACATAATCATAAGCGTTGATCGCTGACTGAACATGAGGAGGTGCTGTACTTCAAAGGCTCAAGGTGAGAAATGCAAACCTGGTTAGTAGGTAATGAAACTTTCTTCTTGTCGAGGTAGTAGTGACTGAGTGCAGGCTGAGTTCTTTCTGTTATGGCTTGTTGCAGGGGGACAAAGACCCGTGAAATTGCCTGCTATTAAACTGCACATCAGAGCTGATCAAGGTTAGAAAGCCTCATGAAAGACTAGACTGAAGGTGTTGTCTGACACTGTTTCTCTGGAGTGTCCTTGCATGTTGCTAAGGAAACAAAAAGAGATAAAAGAAAGACACTCATAGTTGTTCAGATGAAAGCATCCGAGATGAATGAGGGAGGCTAAATATTTTCTGTTTGGTAACAGGGCCAAACTGTGGCTCTAAACTACAGGCCTTGTCATATGGGAGAAATGTGGAAAAAACCACATGGTACCAAGAAAAGAACTGCACTTTTCACAGGTTCCACTGGATTCCCTTGTCCTTGATCTTGGTAAAAGCAGATCAGCTGCCTTTGAATGCATGCAGTGTCTAGTTTCAGTCCAGCATCTGAATCCTTTGAAGACAAAAAGAGACTGGACCCACCTTCTCTATTACTCTGCTTCCTTGTTTGCATCTGCCTGCCCCCACACCCCTCTACCCTACCACACCACTGTATAGGATCCTGTGACTATAATTAAAGGAATATGGGAATTTGACCCCACAACCTTCCTGTGTTCTATTATCCCTGTTTTCAGGGGTTAAATACAGACAGAAGAGGATTTAACTGCTTTAAAAGAGAGAGGAAAAGGTGAAGATTTTGAATGTGACATGAATTAAACGTATGTCACTGGACCTTCAGTAGCCTGCACTGCACGTTTTTATTCCTAGGGATTGTTTCCACTTGTATTAGCCTGTTACATTCCACTTTATCCCTCTTGATATGAGTTATAGCTTAGTGTGATTTTCCACTGGTTTCAACATTTCTGACTAGCAGCAATTTGACTGAAAGCCTGTAGCCTACAAAATAGCCGGGTATGCTCAATGGGATGGAGAGATACAGATGTTTTTCTATGACTCACAAAAGGATGCTTTGTTGAAGTCAGGAAACCACAGAGGGTTTGAGTTCCTTTACTTTGCTTTCTTTCTGAAATCCATTCTTTCCCTGATATCATTTTAGCAAACCAGATTTTCATTGTCAATGAATACAGTTTTAACTGGAGGGAAAAAGAAAAACCCAAAAAACCAGAAGAGAAGGTATCATTGGTTGGAGAGACCTATGGTCATTAAGATACTGAATCAAAGAAAGAAAGCCAAGGTTTAGCTTGCTCATCAGTCTGCTCCATTTCAAATAGCTGGATCTTGGACTCATGAAGTTTACATATGTTCAAATAGGTCCATGCCAAGTTCACATGCATATACAGAAGGGGAAAAAAAAGGCAGATGAAAAAAATGTTAGGTCAACCATTAACAGGACTTAATTTCATTTTAATAACCACCCTATCCACAAGAAACCTTCTAGCTTCTGGTTCTCAGAAATTAAAATTATTGTTACTCCTTTATGCATGAACCAGCAGTTCACTATATATGTGGCATCTCCTAAGTGAGAATTCCTACAGAGTGGCAACCCGCATATTTTGAATTATACTAATATTTCCAGCCTGCTTCTCTCCCATGCAATCTTACCTGCTATTTGACTGTCTTTAAAACTAGCTGAGAAAATTATCACATTGACTATAAAGTTCCTGATAAAATAGCATTTATACTGAACAAGTATATTCAAGACACGGAGCTTGACAATTTTAGTAATTTCGATATCTCTGTCTAATACTTCACTGCCTTCCACCAAAGAGATTTTACTCAGAGTAAGTGATGAATGGATGAAGACTGAATAGAGATATACATCCTCTCTTTGGTTAATCTAAACCATTGTCAACAACCAGAGAGGCAAAGAGAAAAGGATCAGATTACTCAATACTGAGGGAATCTGCCCACATAGAAATTATTTCTCTGAGATGGAAAAAAAAGCCTTTATTGCTGAAAACCATGCAGTTAAAACAGTTAATGATACTGTAACTCAACTAAAATCCCCCCACCCCCAAATTATTTGGAAACAAGTGCTGATTTTTTTTTTCCTTCTGACCTACTTCTTATTAAATTGTATTAAACAAGATTAAGTATGCATTTGCATCAGCAACAGCGTTTCACAGTCAAATGCTGGATGACAGAAAGAGCTAGCTTACTTTCTCTCCAATTCCATGCTATGAATCAGTGAATTAATTTACCAGTGGATGTGGAGAACAGCATCATGAAGCCTGTTTTATAACCAGCCATCAGTGGTGCGCAGTGAAATTCTTGTAATGAGCAAATCCATCAGACAGACAAACTGCTCTGATATTTGGGCACTGGTATTGTAGAAAGCAGAAAGAAAACTCCTAATCCCAATTCCTGAAGGACAGTACTTGCCAGTATTGAATTAGATGATTTCTTTTCAGAACACTTCATGACATATTATAAAAAGTTCATTTATTACTGTGAATAATTCTTGTGATACTCAGTAAGATAACTTACACAAATAAGTACTTGCTTGAATAAAAGCTACAGAATTGCATCCTCTTGGAATGACTTCATCAGGAGTTTCTAAAGCATTCATGACTCTTAGTGAAAGTCTTAGTTGATTAGGAATAATGCAAAATTACATGCTACTTGTAAATCTTTACTCTCATTTAGTATATACATACCTAGAGCAAGTGTCATTCTCAGACTTATTTCAGTGGAACCTGAAGCCAGACAAAGGCTTACAGCTTTCACTGAGTGCCCCAGAAGCCCTGAGGTGAATAGTTAGCAGAAGTCAGTCATTTAGCAAACACACAGAAGTCACCAGCACATTGTGTGACAGGGAATGGGAAAGCAGAACAGACCAGAAGCTCATTTCTTCTCAGAGCTTTCCAGCTGATGAGTGTCAGCTAAAATACCAGATTTCCAAGAGGGGACTACTGTAGGGTAATACATTAAAGTGAAAGCTCTCCACTTCAATATTTCTTATATTTAAAAAAAAAAAAGTGTTTATCAGATAGAGCACTATGTAAAAAAACCCAAATATGAGCATTTGGTCAATCTAGCAATGCTAAAGGAAGGCTCACTGGTGGAAAAAAATTAACTGCTTTTAAAAAACATTGGTTTAGGCAAACTTCTTTTATGTATCTTTATTAAATTTGAAGACTGTGACTTGGAAGTGTGAAAATCACATTTTGCTTGTCAAAAATCAAGAGAATGTGCCATCAGAATTGCTGGGGTGTGAAGCAGTATACAGGCCCAGACCCATAGTAAAGAGCTTCAGAAAAAGTAATGAATGCCAAGGGGCTCTGAGAGACAGAAGGAACTCTAAGATAGCATGATGGTTTGATTACCATGTCCTCACTGACTGAAATCACTAAAAATGCTGCAAGATTTCTGCATTTGTTTTGCGGTTTAGTTGTAGTCTTTAATCTCTAAAAGACCAAGGCACAATAATTCCAAGTATCAGACCCAGGGAATCACCAAAACTGACAATCCAAGTACATTAAACTGTGTACTCATCATTACATTGATGAATGCATTCCTGGCTCCCAAAAGTCAGCCTCTGCTGTTACAAACAGAGCTGTAAGTGACTTTCTGCATTTCATAACCCTGAGCTCAATATCCATTATTGCTCCTTATGGCAATTTTGAAGATGTGCTTTATTTAAGGAAGCTTTTTTTCATCAAAATAATGGTAACAGATGTTTTATGTTGTATTTGTTTTGCTATGTGGTAGCACTGCAGAGAGAGATTAAATTAACTCCCCAAGTAGTGTATGTCTAGGGTGAAACTAAATGAGAAGAAGTCAAAACATATGTCCAAGGGAAAACTAAGGATCTACTCAAGAGACAGATATTTTTGCAGTGCTCCCTTTACTGGTTCTTTACATGGTGTCATTGTTTCCAGTGAAAGGTGTGTATCACATTCCCAAGATCTGTGCATATTATCATGTTGGTGATAATGAACTTCAGTTAATACTAAAACTATTCATAACTTATTTTTTTCTCCTGAATCACAATTCCCGTAGTCCTCTAATTATCATGTTTTTTATGTCTCAGTAGTCCTTGCCTAATATACAGATTGATATATATTACAATTAAAGTATTATTGTAGGTGAGGATTGGATTTCATGGCTAGAATTAAATTACTGTTTGTTAAAGAGCAGTAATAATTTATTTGACAAAATTAAAAAAATTAAAAATCTTTTGTGCAATTCTTTGAAGATGTGTCATGGAAACTATATTACACTACATACATTTTGATAGACAAGGCTGCCCCAGGAACTTTCCTTATTAAAAAGTATTAATAGTAAAATGGTTATATATTTTAAAGGGTTTTGTATACAGAGTAAATAAGCCCAAACACTGTATGATTTCAGTAGTGAAGTATGTCATGATTTTTGCCTTGCTTGTCGTGATTAGCTGAACAAAAGATCCACCCACATGTCAGTAGCACCATGACAAACAATGCTATGGCAGAATGACAACTTTTCTCATCTAAATGAAAAAAGATGTCAAGAAAATGTCACTATTCCCATACTGAAGTCTTCTGACAAAACAAAGCTAGCGACACCACAACAGTCTCTCTTAACAGATGCCTTTTACTAAAACTTCAATTTGAGAAACATGCTTTAAACACAAGATATTCTCCAAGGCATTACTCATCAATAGGGATCTTGGAGCTGATTGTACTCTCTCTGTTCCAAGTCTGTATATATGGAGTTATTTTGATTATATCTGTGTTGGAGAATCAAACAGTTTGGAACTGAATTGGTGGTGCAGAACACATTTGAACTTGGGAACTTGTGCACTATAGCAATGTAGATTTTTGTATACAGCACATTTGTGTGCAGAGATCCTGATGCTCCACACATGACAAAAAAGCAAGAACTCTGTTTGATCTGTTTTTAGCAGACCTAAATACTATTTAGATTGAATTATTTTAGCATGGAGTAAGTCCTAACATAAGGCTTGGGTTTTCTAGCCACTGAGATAGTGACTTTAAAGGTGCTTGGTGCACACAGTTAACTCAGAGATATAAGATAGAAAATTGACATGTCAAGACAGAAGGTAGACTGAATTATACCAGAAAGTCTTTGGTGTATTTATTGGGCCTTTTTCCTGTACAGAGGGAATTTATGTTAAAAATAATAAAAGCCAGTAGAGATTTGGCCAACTACAAAAGCTAGGTTGAACATTTATACTGATAACCTTAGATGAAGCATGAGCTCACAGTTAGGGAAGTGGTTAGTATGGGTTGCTTGACACTCTCTTTCTTGCCCTTTTAGGCTGAGCTATTGCTGTGCATCCAGCCTGAGCTTCCTGCATGGGGGATTCTGTCCCTGAGTCTGCAGCATGGTCATTCACAGGGCTCTCAGCTCTCCTTTGGTAGAAAAGGAGCAAAAGCACAGAGGGCTTAATGCAAGTTGGGCAAGGTTGTTTTGGGAGTCTATGGTAGAGGTGGGGGCCAGATTTCATGCATTTGTCTTCCTTTCTTGCAGTCTTGACCAGGAATGCTCATCATTTTTTGTCAAAAAAATAACTGGTGGTACCTCAGCTAATCTTGTCAGCTGCTGCTGTTGCTTTTTGAGATCAATAGAAAGCATTTCCAGGTCCCTGCAGTGAGGTTCCATGGTTTCTTAGCTGTGCTAAGAGGATCCTTGTGGTGTGTTTCCCTTGTTTCTTGGCTGTGCTATGAAACCTTGACAATCCGTATCCCTTGCAGTGCTCTCCTCCCAGTGCATGCATATATATGTCTCCTTCTGAGGCACATATGGGCACGTTCTTCTGTTCTCTTTGCACATCATTTTCATTCTTTCCCATAATTTATTCATGCTAGTTTGTAATCAAGTATTGTGTTTCTGCCCATTCATTATTCAGTGGATGTTAAAGAAATGGTGTAATACTAAACAGCACGAGGAAGAAATGCACCAGGGACTTGGTAGATTGGGGGTTATATGTGCAAGACTCAAGGAGACATTCCAGTTCATTTCCTGTCCTGGCAAATGTTACTGCTTACTGAGGGGCTGATCCTTCCAGCACTTGTGTGCCAAAATCCCACAGATGCTATCAGTGTCTGTAATGAGGACTTGCAGTTTCAGATCCTTGGAGCACAAGGTTTTCTTTAGCTACCTGAAAAGGTGCCCTGGGCTTCTCTTCAGTCTCTCTTTGGAGGCAGTTGCAGGTGGTGGCTCTGCCAAGACACCGTGTAACACCTGGCTGCAAGTCTGTAATTAGTGGCACTGATGTGAATAAACCTGCTCACAGCTTTAAAATTCAGCAGATGTACTGGCATTTACAGGCTCAGGACCTGACTGTGTGTGTTTTGTGTGGAGTAGTTGCTCAATGCTGAGGTAAACGTCTCTACTCCTGCCACTGTTTTCTTCTAGCTGAAGTAACAAAGTTGAAAAATATTAAATCTGTATGGGAAAGTAAAAGCTACAGTAAATTGTTAATTGTTTAGAGACATAATTTACCTCCATTGATTTCTACCTTTAAAACACTGTATCTTGTCGACCACAACTTTAAAAATGTCTATTTTTCATTCTTCTCCTATATCTTCTGCTGGGTTGGGAAGGTGGACAGCATGGCGAGTCTCCACAACATCCATGTTCGCACAGGCTGCTTCTGTAACATGGGAGCCTGCCAGATGCATTTGGACATAAGCAATGAGGACATCCAAAGGAACCTGCAGGTTAGTTTCTGAATGTGATTTGAAGTTAAAAGCCAAAGTAAATGTATCACTTTCCATGGGTTTGAGTCTATGTGACTTTATGAATGCAGTTAAACTTGACTTGCTTTCTACAAACTTTCAAGTTCTTTGCCGTGTTAAAGAACTAAATTAACTGAAATTCAGTTCATCGAAATGAGGTATTGAAACAAAATCATTTGATGGATGCAAAGAAGTATGTGTTGCTTGTTATTATTTTATTGGAGAATAGGAAATTGGGCCTTCTTGTTTGGTTTTGGAATTGCATGATATCCAGACTTCCAGCAGAACAGAATTACCTGGACAATTCCTCTCATGTTTTTGTTTAATTATCCTAATTAATTATTGTACATAGTAGTGTTCAAGTCTTGTAGACCTGTTGCTGTTGGGTGTTACAATTTAAAATACATATGCAAATTGGACAGGAAACAATAAAGGCAAATGCACAGTGAATCTCAGAGAGAATAAAGCAAATTTAGATGACATCTACTTTGATTATTGGTGTGTTAGATTTTTAGAATATGAATGTAAAGACTGTTTTCAAGATTACTAATGTTTTCCATAAGCTGTCATTAAAAGACGTATAGCAGGATGTATTACTGTGAAGTGGAGGAGGCTTCCTGTCTGCATATTTGTCACAGTGTGAAATTACAGTAAATTAATTCAGAACAATCAAAAATTTTATTAATGGTGTTCTTCAAAAGGTAAAAAAAAAAAAAATCTGATGGTTGTAATTATATTATAGTTCCCTTATAACTTCACAGAGACATATAGTAATTTTGCAAACACATTTACATGCAGGACTGATTACACAAGTTCTCAAAGGCTGCTGCAGTTCTTTAATACCTTCCTTGGCAAAATGGTGCTTTGACTTGCCATGGAAGTTCTGTCCTCTGAGAAAACAAAAAAGGGTCTACCCTTTTGCTGAAGTGAAAAATGCCAAATAAGCAGTTGCAGTGCTCTTGGATCTCCATATACAAGGAGGATTTTGCTAAGGAGTGAGTGACTTCTTTTAGGTCTGTATCATTTAAATGGGTATAGGCTAAAGTTAAATTTATGGAGAGACACTTAATCGCCAAAGGTTGTATAATGAGGTGGTACAGTTAGTTACACAGTCGTTACTTTGGGACATTCCGTTCCCATCACTGTTTTGAGAAGGATCAGGATGAGTTATTGACAACATTACTGTGTAGAGGAAGGCATCTTTTATCACCTTATTTGCAAATATACTTCACTTTCGTCTTTTCCCAGGGTGCTGGCTGTTTTCTTCCATCCCTGATGGAGTTTTACATGATAAAATGCCTGTGAGGGAGGACTTTCTGTCTTCAACTGTCCCTGGAGAAGTGTGGTTAGCTTTCTTAGAATGTTATGTGGAAACTCCTTTACTTATTTGCACAGTAGGAACCTCTCTCCTCAGTCAATCAAGCAATACTTGGCAGAAGGGTTACAGAAGGGTATATTAACAGATGCAACCTAATTTTGCAAATATTGCTTCTGCTCTATTGTCAAGGATAAAAGCTACATCACACTGCATTAAAATATTTACTCCTGTGTTGCATGCTTTGACATAGATGTAGGGTTTTTATTTCTCCTTGTATAAATGGCACCTGTGTTCACTGTCCTGTGACATTTCTTGTTTTAAAAAAGCCCTCATGTAAATAAACTATTCACACATCCATTTTTAATGTGACAGAAATGTGTAAATAAATTAAATTCTGAGGAAAAAACCCCAAACCAACAGCTGCTGCACTTTAGGAATAGGATGCTGAGTTAGGACTAAATCTTAAGTCCATTGGTGAGCTAATATTAAGTGGATGAACAAAGCGGGACTCTAGCTTGCTTCACTGGACATGAGTGGCAGCACTCACTGACTCAAAGAATGAGAAACTTTTGCTCCTAAGGGAGAGTTTTCCATAGGGTCTTGTATGAGAGACGTATCAGATGGGTGTCTACATGGAGGTCACTTATAGGGCATTCAAAGAATTTTTCAACAAAATTTTTTCAAGTGGAAACTTGTGGTCTTCAAAGGAGGAATTGTTAGAGGAAAGACTAGTTCCCTTCATCCTGAATGCAATATGTTGACTGGATCAGCAAGACAGATTTGATGGATATTCCAATGTCACTTTGGTTGTCTTAGCTCTAGCTTCAAGTCTCTGCTTTGCTGCTATCCCAGATGAGTTAGTTCTTGTCTGTTTGGACTATTAAACACAAGCCATGAAAAAGCCACTGATGGTATAAAATGGCACTCTTCTGATGTGAATATCAAGAAAACTACCCCAGAAAAATCAACTGTCTCATGGTTTGTTCACTTACCTGAGCATAACATCACAGTTTGAATCCCAGTGAACTATGCGGGTGAGACTGGAATATCCCTGGAGATTGTCTGAGCTGACAGTCATGGAACATACAACCTTTTTGTGATTCTTGGTATATTTTTGAGAAGTATCTCTTTCCCTAGTGTAGAATAGGACAAGCAGCAAAATTATCTTCGTAGTCTGAGTAAATCATAAGATGATTGAGAGATTTTGCTTCATTTTCTCCTTGTACTGATGAGTTAGCCCTCTATTTTTTACACCAGATTTTCAGGTTAGAATCAAGAGAATGATTAATAACTAGATAAAATAGAGAGGAAAAAAGCAAAATATCATGACAGCTGTTGTTCTTCCTATTTCAAACTAGGCTGGCCGTGTCTGTGGAGATAACATGGACCTAGTTGATGGACGTCCCACTGGTTCTGTGAGAATATCCTTTGGCTATATGTCTTCTTTTGAAGATGCACAGACTTTTTTGAATTTCATCATAGCCACCAGACTCTCCAAATCAGACGCAGAGATGCCCTTCCAGACAGTTACAAAGCCGATGACAGAGTCTGTTCCAGATGACCACCTTTCTTTTAACAACGCAGATAAATTGTCTCCAGTACTGCAAATCTCTGACAGAGAGCTCAGGAATATTTCATCTGAGGCAGAGACAACTGGCAGGTGGCTCCCACCAGAGCCTGAGGCAGAAAGCATAAGGGCAGCTGTTTCTGAGACTGCAGTGCCAACATGTAGAAGAGGTGGCAAGCCCATCACCGTTGCCAACATTTACCTCTATCCAATCAAATCCTGCTCTGCATTTGAGGTATGTGCTTTGAACCATTCAAAAGTATTTGTTCAGCTCAGCCTTGTGTTGTTCCTCAGTAAGCAGCGTGTGGGTACCCTTTTTTCCAGTTTCTGGGATCAAGTCCCACATGTTAGGCTACCTTGAAGGATTTTCAATTAGGCTGAAGTTACAGGGGAGGGGTAAATGTGTCTTCTGCTCTCCCCTCCCCCACAACAGGCAAATCTGCGCATAATGTGCTGTCTTGAAGAAAATAGTTGGATTTGCAAAACCTGACCAAAATATAATCAAGTAATTAGTATTCTTTTACAGAATGACATGTGATGGACTTGTAGGCATTGATGGGTAGGCAGCAGTTGAGAAATAACTTGATTAAAATGTTATAATTGAGAGGCTCCTGATTTACATTACAAAGAAATGTTATCATTAAAAATACATTTGCAACAGAAATATGACATTTAAGTGTTGCTGTGCTATTTGAAAGTTCACTCTTTGAAGATTTTAATTGCTTTTTTACCAAGTTAATAATATTATCACCTTAGCTGTGACTTTTTTTTTTTTAAATAATGCATGATGAAATAGGTGTATGGCCCACACATGACCTAGAATGTCACTCTGCTTAGTACCATACTGGGAAGTGATTTAATGAATGTCAATAATGGTATAACTTTCCCTACGAAAACTTACTGGTGTAGGTCGGTGTCTCACATCTGAGAGAAAATTGGGGTCAAATCCAGTGACTAATTCCCTGCATTTCAAATAGGGCTTCTCAGCTGATTTGATCATGTTTTGGTTTTTTTATTTTTCACAGCAGAGATATTGGGCAATTAAGCACTACTAAATGATCAACAAAACATCTGTATTTTTAAATTTGGGTTGGCTTATGATGTCCTTAATTCAGAGGAACAATCCTGAACACTAAATGAGATCTGAACAAACAATTTCCACCCCTTATTAACCTCCCACTAGATCAAACTGTTTAGAAAATCAAATTAATTGCCCATTTCATGTGAAATTTTTTTAACCTTTGTTGAAGTGTTGCAGTTTTCATAGCTGTATTATGGTAGACCAGTATAGAAGCTGCTGAAATACGTTGTATTCATGGGCCTTTGGGGTTAAGTCCTATTTTTGACATGCAGGCTGGTGTTGTGAGATACATGCCACAACATTCAGCTCTAGGAAGGCTTTGAAGTGATTGTGCCCAGGAGCAGGTAAGACATACCTCAGCATGAAAGAAAGCTTATGCTTCCCCACAAGCTGAGCCGGGTTTCTCCTCTTCAGGCTCTGTGAGGGGAAACAGCTTTAGGTGATAAATTCGCAGAAACCTGGTGCTCCCCAGCAGACAGGACTGCAATTCTGTATGGAGCAGGGAAATCCCCAGGCCTCATGCCTAGTGCCTGTGCCAGGTATGTGTTAATGGGCCCAGAGTGAAATCAGGGCTCATCTTACCTCAGCTTCTACCTCTACAGTTCAACATTGTTCAGTAAGCAGTGAGAGATGGTTACCTGCTTATTCATTTTAGCATAAAATAGGCATCTGCAGTAGGAGAAATAAATTTTCCTGGATATTTCTGTTTCTTTTCATTGACTGCAAAAGAAATCTAAAGCAACTTAGACTATGCAGCTAACACTAGCTGATCTGAATAATTTAAAAATACATATGAAAACTGCAACTACATTATGAGGTTTAATTTTGCATGTCTAGAGTAATTTTTGAAGTCTGTTTTGATTTTTTTTATGACAAAGCCTCAGCTACATTAGAGCCCTGTAATCTAAGCACTGTCAGAGTCTGTATTGCCAAAGAGTACCAGAAAATTAAATAGTTACTAGATTTAGTGCATGGTATTGGAAGGGACCAGAATTTCGCTATAAAGAGCATTTAGCTCTTCTCCTCTACTTAAAAAAATATTTTGTGTGCATTTCCACATGGTCTCCGTGTGGTTTATAGAAGGCACATGAGTGCATATGAAAGAACAGGAGAAGCTGACCTAACAAATCCACTAGGAAAGGGCTTTCACTGCACTGGGAAAGCAGGCCAGGAGTTGAAGTCGAAAGAGTATTTTGATGGGGGTTTTATATTGAAGTAAATCTCTGCAAAAAATATGTTTGCGTTTGTGAACTTCTTCCTGTCCACCAGATGTTCTTCATGTTTTTTCTCCCCAAAAGTCTGACTGGCATTTCTAGACCTGTCATACAGTTATAACCAGCCTCTGAAAGACCTGCCAATATCACTGTCTGCCTATAGAAGAGATAAAAAAGCCATCTTACAGACCACCATTTGTAATATGAACTTTAAAACTCAGTTAATCCCATTCTATATCACCAGGTGGCTTAGTCTCTTCCCAATGAATAAGAGTAGAATAGAAAGCCATGGCTGCCAGGACCCAGACCCTGCAGAGTGCACTAGCCTCCAATATTATCTATATATATATGTTTTTAGATATCATTGCTGCAGCTTCAGCCTGTATCACCTTGAAACAGGAAAACAATATATGTCACATGCACTGGAGTTTGAAGCAAGACATACTAGAGAAGAAACCTTACCACAGTTAAATGGAGTCAAATCCTGAAAATCATTTTGCCATCTAAAATATTGATTATACCAGAATCTCTAGGCTTTATCTTGAAAAGACTGGATCATATGCAAAACTATTCTTTTGCCATTTGTTTAGTGGTTTTTTTTTTTTTCATACAGAATTCACACCTAACATTATATTATCTTCTTACTTCAGGAAATGCATAAACTTCTGAAGTAGTAATCATGTAGCTTTAGTCTTCATTGGAATCCCAGAATTGAAATTCAGTGTCTTGTTTTTAATCTAAAATAGTTTTAGATGCTTTGTAGTTGCTGGAAATATAGAACACTATTTTCCCATTTAAAAATCTGATCTCCATGTTTATCAGTTATAGGGTAACTCTTTTACCTTTTCACATCAGCTAGCTGATGTGAAAAGGTAAAAGTGGTTCAAATACTGAGCTGTAGTAAATTTATTCACCTTGTAATGCTTTGATATTTGAGATCAGAGGTTGATAGATTTGTAGGTTCAAGTGGAGGCCTCCCTCTGGTATGGGAGGTCAAATCTTTAGCATGTATAGTAACTAGGGTTTATTGTAACTACATGATCACTTGAATTTCCTAAAATAATATGTGCAGTGGAAAATTCCAGCTGACTGTGTGCAGGACTCAGCCCATCTGCCAGTGAAATCTGTCCATGGACTTGCTGGTTGCAGGATAGATGATTAGTGGCAGGAGGACAAACTTGAGGAGGATGTGAGTGCAAACTCACAGCTGTTTGATCTCCTCTTTAGAGTCACATAATCTCCTCCTCTCCTAAACTCTGATTTCTCTGTTCTAAGTGGTTTAGTATGAGAGGTTCTTGACCTCCAGAGAAAATGAGAGTGCAGAGTGCTTTGGCAGCTGGGAGAATGAAACTTGGCTTGGAGATTGTCAGCTCACTGCAGGTCAGGTGCTTTCTGCAGAATTTTATGGAGTATTCCTGACCACTGCTGTCCCATAGATTTTGTGCACAATGGTGCAAGAAGCAGAGGGCAGAATTTTCTAACTTAACTTCTCAAATGTGTTTTCCCTACAAATATTTTATTAAATGGAGAAAAGCAGAGGAGTAACCTCTATCCCAGAACACTTTCTTTTCTTCCAACATAAAAATGTGTTTTAAACATGCATTTTTAAACAGGAATATCTCTCATGTTGATGACTTTTGCATAATTATATAATGCAATGTGCCCAGTGAAAGAGGTTAGGAATTTAAACTAATAACTAATTAATAACTTTATTATTCTTGCAGTGGATTTCAGAGTATAAAAAAATTATATCTCAACAGAGAAGACAAACTAGCTTTTAATTTAAAATACAATGCAAATTCCTAGTGATCAGGGGATAAATTATATGTAAGGCCACTAATATTTTTAAACTTAGATAATTTAAAGCCTTTTCACTGATTCCTTTTATGTGTTCAAAATTTGTGTTAGCCTTCATTATACCATTCCTGTGATCTATGGGAGAAATGCAGCCCAAAATATTTTACAGAAAATT
The DNA here is from genome assembly GCA_013397195.1 of Hylia prasina. Classification (NCBI taxonomy): domain Eukaryota; kingdom Metazoa; phylum Chordata; class Aves; order Passeriformes; family Sylviidae; genus Hylia; species Hylia prasina. The sequence goes on along the minus strand of VYXD01009094.1, from coordinate 1,304,264 downwards.
CTCAAATAAAGAACAAACCAAACAACCCCACATTTTATCAGTGGATATTTTTATTTTGCAATAAGAAAAGATGGATGAAAGCAGATGAGACAATACCAAGTACTGGCTGTATTATGCAGTGATCCTTGTGACAGGTCGAGAAGATCTTACATTGAATGATCCTGAGAGGCATCATCAACTGCTGTGCTTGGAATGAAGGTGTATGCTGGTATCTGTGAGTGAAACCATGCTCTCCCTGCTTTCCTGCTGTCCTAGCACTTTTAATTTGTCCCAGTAGCCAGAGATGGCCAGGCAGGGGATCATATTACAGGCTATATAATGCACTATTGCTCACTGCCATATATGCTAACCTGCTCTATTTTACTTTATTTAACAATCCCTTCAGCCTCTTTGTAATAAGAGCTGGATAAGCTCTGCACAGGCCACAGGCCTAAGTGCTGAGAGAAGAAATGAATGTGTTCTTCCATGGTCATGTCTAGTGTTAGTATTAGCAGCAAACCAGCTCAGGCTGGTTTAGAGCTGTCTGTGACTCTCCGTCCAAGGCAAGGCATGATAGTTTTGTTGTTGTAACTTTCTTTACCAGCAACATGCAACACAGTGAGCTGAAAAGTGGAGAGGGAGCTGGGCATTTGACTGTGTACAGAGGACATCCATGACAGGACAGGGACTCACTGCAAGGCACATTTGTGTGACTCTCACTACAATGGCAAATACCCAAGAGAAGCGAGAAAAACGGGATGAGGACCTGTAGTCATGTGCTGCATCACATTTGTGGTGGGAGTGAAGCATGGAGTTAGTTGCCATTATTTTGGACCTGTCAGAGGTATCTTGAGTGGAAGGTGTTGATTATTTCCAAATATCTGCTAGCTAGTTAGATGGGCTTACCCTTTAATGCCTGTCAGCATGTAAGAACTACTTGAAGCTCTGCTTAAAGAGAGGTTTTGTTTTGTTCATAAAACCTCTTGCCTTGCATGAAGAGTAAGCAAATGCTCAAGCTATTTCCTCAATAAGATTGCTGTCCTGAAGTGGAGCCAAAACAGCTAAATGTTGCAATAGGGAACTGAGAAACTTTGTGGTCTTTTTCTATTTTTCTGCTTTCTTAGTTTATTCTGTTCTCTATATCTTGTAAATCCTTTAAAGATGTGTTGGATTCATGGGAGGATGTATTACCAATTAATGATCTTCTTTTTTGGAAGGGAGATTTGTTAGCAGGAAATTCTTGCAGCTCTCAGATGATCACCAGCTGTTCAAATGCATTTGGTAGTCTAATTATACAGGATAACCAAAAATGCTGGTCTCTCCAAAGAATAATTTCCACTAATAACAAAAGTGTGTTCTTCAGCTGATATTGCAGTCTTTGGACTATGATTCCTCTCCTAAAAAAGGCAGGACAAAGGTTCACATATAGCTGCAGTGCTGACAGTTTGAGGTACTTGGATAGTGTGATTTCAGATGACACTGTCATAATTTCTATTTATCACTGAATTTTTCACCCACACTTGCATTAAAAAATTGCCAAATAATATTATGAATCAAGTGGGTTGATAGAACACATTTCTTCTCTTAAATTTTTTTTCCATTTTTGTATTCGGTATAGTTGGGAGTGCTGTGGTGAAATTATTTTGAGTTCAGCTTTGATGCTTTAAGTTTTCAGTTCTATCATGCCTGCCCTTAGCTTCCAATAGTCAGGCTGTCAGTGTCAAACTGCTGCTGCAGGCTTTTATAAACACAGGAAAAGTTTATAAGAATGAGATATTTTAGGTTCTGTCAAGTTTTGGGTCAATCACTTGATAATCAAAAATGTGATTTTTAATTAATCTAGCCGGTGCTTCCAGACATGCTATTCTTCATAGCATCAGGCTATAGCATCTTTTACTCAGTATTTTTTTGCTGAAGTCTTTTGTTGGCTAATTCATGTGAGATGTACTCAGCTTTTCTATAGGAATTCAACGAAGTTCAGCTGTAAACTTTTCTCCATATTCAGCTGTGACTAGAAAGCATACGTGAGCTGAAGAATATGTTAGTGGCCAGCTTTATATTACAAGAATGGTATTAATATTTTAACATTCTGGAGAAGAAAGCAGATATTAATGTCACCCAAAGGCATTACTAAAATTGCTCTCTTTTTGGATTTCAAGATTACCATCTGTGTAGCATCAGAAGCAGATGTTCTATTCACCAGAAAAATGTATGTGAGAGCAAGGACAATATGCTTGTATGGGCTATTGAATGTAAAGACTATTATAGACGTAAGGAAGAACAGATAGCAAAGATGACAATGTGTTCTGTTGTAAGGGAATCTAAAGAAACTATTATTCTCCCAGCTAAACCAGAAGCTTCAGGGGTGGAGCTTTTCTCAAATGGATTAATTGATAAAGTGGTTCCGTTTTATGAAAAACAAGTTTTTCCAGAGTTTTGAATTTCACCATTTTCCTGCTTTCTGTTTGTTTGGTTTTGCCTTAATTCGTAAAATTCCCGTAAAATTCCCATAAAATTCCCATAAAATTTCTCTGCTTTGTATATTAAATGAAAATTTCGGGGGGAATAAAATTGGGAGTAAGTATAAAATTGAAGACAGTTTTCCGAGTGTTTCAGAAATTGTTCATTCTTATAGCTCTCTTAAACTGTGTGATAATATGTAACAAATTAGAACAATTTCAATTTTTTTTGTCAGCTTTGTGCAGTGATATCTTTATCTTTGGTTTCCAATTAAAGTTTCTTTTATAAAGGGCTGACGTTGGCTTGCATAAGTTTTCCTGATTTCAACAAGTTTCATCGCTGGATTCTTTTCTCTCTCTTTTCTTTTCAGCATGAATCTATTAATACAGCTAACATTTTTTCAACCCTTGTACTCCTCCTAATGCTTTCCCAGGTTACAGAATGGCCAGTAGGAAACCAGGGTTTGCTGTATGACCGAAACTGGATGGTTGTAAACCAGAATGGAGTCTGCATGACTCAGAAACAGGAGCCAAGGTTGTGTCTTGTGCATCCCTCAATTGATCTGAAGCAAAAAATTATGGTCATTCAGGCAGAAGGTTAGTAAACAATATCCTTTCCTTCCCTTCTTTATTGGTGTCAGACTTCTAGGCAGGGACACCTGCACACTCCCACCAAACTACTGAATGCTGTGCATGCTTGCTTGTGACTTTAGGAGCAAATTCTGTGCCAGCTGTGGGCAATGAAAGCCCAGCCTCTTATATGCAGCCCTGGGGGCTTCCTAACTTATTGTTGGGGTAGGCAGAGAGTAGACAGCAACTCTTTATGTGTAATCATAAAGCGAATGCTCCAGGATGGAGAAAGGAACAGAGAGATATGGAAATTTACTGACTAGTGTCTCTCCATAGCATGAAGTCCCATAGCTGGAACGGATTGTTAATGCTGCAAAGGTAAAGGAATAGAGGTCTAACATTAAACACCCTGGCCAAAAACCTTCCCATTTTGTATCTCTCTTCCTCCTTCCATCTGTGGGATTAGAGGGGTAGAGTCTTTAGTGGAAATTAGTATGAATTAAAATAAGGACCAGACATTATTTAACTCAGTTAAATACTTGCACTAGCAGGCAAATATTTCATGATGTTTGAGCTTCCTGGGAATTATCAAAATCCTTTTTATTCACTGCTGAGGGGGAAAAAAAAGAAAAAAATATGTAAAGTGTTACAGAAAGCCCTTTGCTAATCAGGGGTGAAAATGATTTATTTTCCTAACAGTGCCATTGCCACTGAATATTGGAGCAGATTTGAATTCCACAGAAGTCATTACTAATGCTGTGTTTGCATGTGTCTGAATGGTGTTCATCATTTCCCTGGGGTCCAACATTTACTCAGCCCATATGTCTTAACCATTAATAATATATATGCTTACATTTTCAGCAGTTAGAGCTAAACAAGGGAACCTATCTTCAGATTTTTCACCTTTTTATTAGAAATCCGAGTGGATCTGTAACCACAGTCTCCTTTCTGTGTGTGTTAGGGTTGTTGTTATCTCCAACTGTCTGAGCACTCTCCATAGAATTAGATCTGACTCATTGATTCTTTTTGTCTGAAATAGGTTTCTCAAACGTACATTTTGATACTTCTACTAATCATGTGCTATTTTCTGTATTTCCAATCCCAAACACAATCCACTCTTTTCCTAGGGATTCCAGACTTGCTCACTGGCACATACACTGCTGTTTTCCCCCCTTTCCTCCATACTATTTCTTTGAAAATCTATCATTCATTCATTTCAATTCTATGTGGAGCACCTTGCACCTCAAATTTCTGTACTACACTTGTACAGACAGCCTTCTCCCACATTTTTTTAAATTATCAAGTGCTTCAGAACTAATTATTTCTAGAGATTTATTTCCTTACCATCTCTCTCTGTCTGACCATTCTAAGTCTCCTCTTCATTTTTCTTCCTTGCTAGCACTTGTTCAGAGAAGTGCATACCCATTAGTGTGTTCACCTGTCAATAACACCTGTCAGTAACACCTGGCATACTTCAAGGAGTCAGGAGGAAGTTTTCTCAGACAAAAATGACAGTCAAGGTACCCATTTCAGACTGAGATTTACAATCTCTTGCCAGTTAGTGCCAGAGTGAGATTTGCCATTAAATTCTATATTTTACTGTGTGTCTTTTAGAGTTTTCACTGTCATTTGCCTTCCTTCCAAAGAAAGCGAGAAGCATTTCCACACAGAAGTGATTGTCCAAGTCTATTGATAATTTTTCTGCCCAAAAGTAATTGATCAGTGTGCTATAACAGGAAAGTCATTGCCATTTATTTACAGCCTGCTTTGGTACAGCCAGTGTGTAAGAATGGAATAATTTTATTCTTTATATAATGACTCTAGCTACCAAAATCCTAGCCCATGATGTGATCTGGGCCCTCTTTTCTAGTAGTCCTGATGTTTTTTGCTCTCATGGTGTTCTTGCAACCTGTGTCATTTTTTAAAATTCTTGATGGTGAGATAATGGCTCTCTTTTCCTTGGGGAGTCTATTCCAGAGCTTACTGCTCCTAATGATGGGAACACATACAAACCAGCAGGGTAAGACTGAGCAGATAAATCTGTAGGAAGTTGTTCCAATATTTATTATGTTTTCTTTCTTCTTACCTGCTATCTAAATCCAATATTTGTTTGTTGATGTTAAATTTTTAATTCTTTTATCCCTTCACAAACATGGGTCAGTGTTATATCTTAAATCATTTCATGGCAGACAAATTTAATTTAATAAATTGACTCTTTCCTTGAAAATCCCTTGTTAATCCCTACTGCTTTTGTCACCGCTCCTCCAGCCTGTCTGGAGGTGGTTGCAAATATAGGACCCGGAACCAAATGCTGCATGTGAGCAGTGATCCATGTGGTAGGGAGCAGTGGAATTCGGTGTGATGCCTTGGGAAGGCTGACCTGGAACAGAGACTGAACAGAGCTAGAGAATAAAGTAGATGTTTATTGAAAGGCCTTTAAGGATACACTTTGGTCAGGACAAGAGCCTGACCAGGGCTACACCCAAGGTAAATTTAAAATGGTCACAAAATGGACAACCGGTCACCAGGCCTCAAACTTTTATAAGTTTTGGTCTATTTGCATATTGGTGTTAATTGTCCAATTACGGCTTCAGGTTGTGATGTCTCATCCTTCTTGTTTCTCTTTTCAGTCCCCAGTTGTTTACGTATTTAGGCCTGAAACTTGTACTCCTTGTCCTTGGTCTCCAGCAGGAAAAGGATTTGTTTTGTCTACCTGCTCTGTGAAGAGAGCTTACTAACACTTAATACGAGGCTCAGAACTACCCCCCTGGGCACCACAGAATCTGAAAAATGTGAAAGCTAAAACTTAAGGCATCATTTCAACCAGCCACGTTTGTTGTTCTGAAGCTCAGAACTTTCACTGGCTGTGTTGTTGGCTGATGTTATTTCAGATCCATAGCTTCCATAGCTGTTGGCCTGCTGACCAACAGCCACCTCCAGGCCTCTTCCTGCTTTGGTCCTTCATCCACACGGAAGGCCACCCAGCCAAACTGGGTGCCACAGCAGCATGCATCTTTCCAAGATGAGTTTTGTTTCCTCCATCTCTCCTCCCGCCGCCCTCACAGTCCCTGTGCTGTTTCTCTGCTCTTTCCATTCCTGCATTGCCCTTGCTTCGGTGACCGTGCGAGCGCAGCGGCTCCAGCTGACCGGCGACAGGCGAGTCGGGCGGGCCAAGGCCTCCCTGCGCAAGGCGCTGTGACCCCGCGCTGCGCTCCCTCTGCGCTTCCCTTGAAATGATGCCTTTCCCGAGCGGGGCTGTGCTGCCCATCTCCGCCCAGAGCTGTGCTGTGCTGCCTGGAGGCGCCTCTCTCCAAAAGAGAGAGCCCAAGGCAACTGTGCTGCTGGAACAGGTGCCTCTGGTAAGTGCCTGCAGCCGAGTGGGCCGAATCCCACCCAGCTGAAGTACGCAGCCTTTTTTTGCTGTTACGCTGTTAGATTATGGTGAAGACTTTATCTGTGCTGCTTTTAAAACATGATGAGTCTGTTCTCTCTTCCCCTCCAGGCACATGCTTTCCTCTCCCTCTAGAAATTTTCATTAGCAGAAAATCTGTTTATGGTTGTTTTATTTCAGTGTGGCTTAATATCCTCTGTCTTCTCTGTCCAAGAAAAATTTGTCAGCATGATTTAGTGTGACTGTAACTACTTTAACACCTTTTGCTGAATTCTCTATGCACTGAGACACCCTTCCAGGGTTGTTCTTTTGCCCTTGCATGTTGGTGTCTCTGTAGCCTCAGCTGTGGATGGGCAGAACCTGCTGTCTGACTGACCCAGCTGTGCAATCCTTGCAATCCTGCCACTGCTGTGGGCAGCAAGGATGGCAGAGTGGGGCTCTACACAAGCCCAAAGCTGCCTGAAGGCTCAGGATCTTTGCCTGGCATGCCTGCAAAGTTAGTTGGCTTGCGTGGCATCTGGGCAGCTCCAGCTCCGGGTATTTCCCAGATCTTTGACAAAGGGTTAAGTGACAGCAGAGGGAGAGGAAGGGATTGTGTGTACTCTCTCACTGGCTGTACTTTTCTTCAGCAGAGAGAGTGAGATTTTAATTTTGAGACACTGCATTTATTAATTTCGTCAGAATTATTTTCTTAGGCTATGTGATCGTTAACAGCCATTTTCTATTTTGTTTACTGTTAAGAGTGTAATTTAGCCTTGCAATCACAGAACCCACTTTGAGAAAATCGGTGTACCTAACTCTAAATCATCCCCCATGGAGAGAAAAAACTTCTTGTGTCTTGACTGAAGTTATTAGAGGTTTAGCTCCCAGTAGCTTAAAGGTGGGCAGGAGCAAGTGCCTTCATTTCCAGAAATCCTATTACTTGAGTGAGAATCAAGGGAAATCTCCTCGTCCTCCTCCATCAAATACGTGGGAGCACAGATTACATTGCACTTATTCCTGACCTACACAAATGTGTAGCCAAACAGAATTTGGCTGACAATCCATTTCTGAAAAAGACTAATTTCTCTCTTTCCATTTTAGCTAACAATCAGCATTACTCTGGCAAGTTGGGCATTAGTTTGCCACTGCATAGTGGGAGAAATTCTGAGTGCCGAGGAGGCACTTTAAAATATTGGAGTAGAAAGATGCTAGCAAAACTGAGCAGCTAATTGCACTTTATGGAGTTTATTGTGTCTTCAAATAGTCATGTGTTGCTGCCAATAAAAATAATGGGAATTAAGTGCATACGCTGATGAAAGAATATACATGAATGGTTTATATTTCAGTCTATTGAAATAACAGATCTCTAATTTTCCTCATTGACTGAAAATAGGAGCTATAAGGATAAGATTTTTTTTAATATTAATACTGCGAGCACATCTGTGAATTTTATTATCAAGCAAATGACCAGCAGAATGACAGCTTTTACATTTTAGTAACTGGCAATATTCTACTTTATTTTTTTGCCTTAAAGATAGAATAAAATTGCAATTAACAATGTTTAACTGACCTAAACATCACTGTAAAATGTGTACTATTCAAAAAAATTGTGATACACTTGCTGGTGTATAAAAGATTTTTAAAGCCCTGAAATTCTGTTTTAAGAAATTTTGTGAGTATGCCTTTCTTAGAAAGTATTTGAAAGATGTAACAGTTAAGAGTGCATGCAGGATGAAATATTTCAAACTCTTCTTTTCCAGAAGGAATGATGCCAATGTTTAATTGTTTCAGAGTCCAAGAGTTCTAGTCGATAAGATGATAACATCAGGTTGTTGCAGGGTAGTTCAAAGCATTTATTACATGTATTATTTTCCTAAGTGAACCCAACTTCTCCCCCTCTGTCTTCACTTACGATGTATACTAACATAATTAACCAAAGAAGTAGGCCACTTTCTATTTTGTAAAACATGCATGAAACTGAGTTGATAGTCATGTTATAATGAATCTGAACTACATTTCATTATTCTTCAGAAGAAAATAAGCCAACTTAATTTCACCATATCACAGACCTGGTAGAGCATGATTCTTATTTGTTTTACAATATCATATAATATCAAAATGTGTGGTTATAATTTTGGGAAATGGGGGGGGTTCAGAGTCTTGATGTTGCAGTGTAATGGAAAAGCTGGATTCATTGCAGCCACACAGTAAAACACTTTGTTCTTCATTTAAGATTATTGTTTTCAATTAACAGAATGAAAAGTAATACAGCTTTTCTTTTTGGTTCTAGTAAACTACAGTGCCCTTTCCATCTTTTTGGCTTATTCTGTTCAAGATGAGAAAAATGTGTGAGAAATTGTTAAGATAGGTCATTACCAGAGAACCTTCAGCTGGTTTAAACTGGGAGATTAATAGATGGGAAGCATTGTCTCATTCAGAGTTTTCCATACATTTTGTCTTTAAATTATTGTAGTTTTATCTCACAGTATATTTCTTTTTTTGAGCAGACTGTGTCTCTTTCTTTCATTCCCCCTCCTTCATCTTTCAGATCACTTAATCTCTCTACTCCAACATGACAGTGTTTAATATGATCTCCTGACTTGTCAGAGGAACCATCCTTTCAACAGAAACTGTGGCTGAGGCCGTAATTCTGTGCCAGTTTTGTTGCCTGAGATAAACAGAGACGGAAGTTACTCAAAGCTGAAATTGTGTATTTTTTCAATATGCTTTAAGTACCAAGGTCATCTGCAGCCTTTGCGCTTTGTTTTATCATTTGGAGCCACCTGCCGGCAGAGAATATAATTTTAGCAAAAAGAAAAAAGACATCTGCTGTTAGTGAGGCTGCTGTGACTGTGAAAAGGAGCAAAAATAAGAACTTTTTTCATGACCCTATCATTCTTCATAAATTTTTTATTTAAATATGTCTTGCTCTCTGCCCACCTAGGCATGGACCCAATATCTGTGCCACTAGAAGACAATGCTGGAAAAGAGACTGTGATCTGTGAGAGTAAAGTCTGTTCACACAGGTAAGTGAGAGCAGAGAGGTACTGAAGCTGAAAATCGCTCTAGTGACACTTGGGATGTGAACAGATGTGCACCCAAACAGAAGTCCTTGAAAAAAGGTGGAAAACAATGAATGATTAGTGGACCAGGAGAGTGGTCCTATTTAAATAAGTAAGATGGCATGCCCAGCATGTCTGATAGAAAACAGTAAAAAGTTTTAAAAAATGAAAAAGGAGAGGAAGGACACTACAATAAACTGATTTAGCCCTCACTTGAATGAGGTCTTTTTTTTTTTTTTTTACTTGCTCCAAGCATAAGAAAAGGAGAAAGTGTCACCAGTTATCCCCAAATGCTAACTGGGGGTCTCAGCAGGATTTGAATTCAGTTCCCCATTTAATAGTGATGATGCAGGCAGTTCTGCCCATTTCATACTGCATGGATTTAAAATTGCTAGAACCTTCTGAAGTTATGAACAGCTTTCCATATTTACAACCCTTTTTAATTTTGTTTTGACCACCCATGTTGTTCAGTGTCCCCTTAACAATCTCGACTGCAGGTATGTAAGTTAAATAACTTTAATTCTAATCAAGAGACATACCACTACAGTTAATATAGCATTATGAACAAATTTATTTCCTATCCATAAACTTAAGTGTTTATTCATCATATTTTCTAAGAACTTCCCACTGTCTCATTAAGTTTTCTGAGTGTCAGTGTATCAAGTGCCTTCCCAAAGTACATTTGCATTATCTACTATGTTTCTTTTCAATGAGTCTCTTGGTAAGTCCAACTAAAAGAGCCACTTAAAGATTTATGTCTTACTTTACCAAGGTATACTGATTCTTTGTAACCCTTTGCATTTGTTCTCTGAGTAACACATAAACAAACCAGCAGAAGACCTGGCAATTTCCCCGTGGAGCCATGCAGAAAATTATCTTCTCCTTCTTTTCTACTAGCTATTCAGATGATAAAGGGGATCTTTTCCTCTGAAGTGTATTTTCCTCAGGTAGTGGAATCCACCCAAGAGTCATTTGTTTTAACCATCTGTCCCACTTCCCTTAGTGTTGACTCATTCCTAGCCTCCCCATGGTATGCCCATCTATTACAGGCTGTAAAACAGCCTGAGTTATCTTTCTCTCTGTGTGCATAAAATTTGTTGCCATACTGTTTATTGTAGCTTCTCTTTCGTGTAACTGACTGTGTCATTTTTATTGTATCAAACTGGAAGTTTTCATGGAAAACTTCTTAGAGTTCTGAGGAAGGAAATGACTGAATGAATATGAAAGGGGATATGAAAACAAATTGCACGGAGTGGACTGTGACTAGCAAATAAACAAGACAGGAAGTAAGGCAGGATGAGTGAACAGCATTGGTGAAGCTCTGAAACTGCTCAGAGATCCAATAGCAATTGATGCCAGTTTCCAGTGTTTCAGCAGAGGAGCTTCCAGGGACGAAAATAATGAGAAAAGTCATGCTTTGCAAGAGGACAGGAGGTGATTTGTGATCTGGGGTCTTTTCTGCAAAATGTCTAAGGTGAGCAGTGGGACCAACAGTCTTTGTTAAAGGCTTTTATTGTAAAGAAATGCCTAGTGAATGTATTTTCTATTCTATGTGCTCTGATGCTGTTACTTCATCCATTTCAGTTGGCTTACTCTGAGTTTAGACTGAGATAACTGAGAAAAGTACATGATGTAGAATCTGCAAGCAGTCATGTGAGGAAGTTTAATTTCGCAGCAGCCACGGAAGTTTAATGAGCCCAAATTTCCCTTCTGAAGCAATTCATCAGTGTTAGCCTTCATCCCAGCAGGAGCTGTCCATCAGCACGTGCTGCTCACACCAGAGGGACATGGCTTTCTGGTACAGTGTCTAATAGTGGACAGATGAAAGTAGAAGCTAATGTTCATAGGATTGATGTTGCAGAAGACCCTAAATGCTCAAGGTTGCTGCTCTCCTGAAATAAGCAGGGGCACAGCCTCCTCTTTGACAGGTCGCAATATCAAAGAGATCAAGGGAAGTGTAGCAGTGGTAGAAGACAAAAGTATAGTTAAGAACAAGGTGAACTGAGCCTGTTGTATTATATCCCGTGGGATCAATATTCAGCCTTCATCTGTCCTTGTTTCTTGTTCTGTAAATTACCCTGCTAGAGGGACCAGTTGTAATGCACTGAAGCTAAATGACATAATAGAAAGATGAGTGGGAAACTCAAGGCAAACAGCAAGTGAAATCAGAGAGAAATAGGCTCTCCTTTATAAATTGCCTGACATGTGCCAAATGAAATGTAATGCTGACAGATGTAAAGTTATACTCCACAAAAATAAACACAAGCAGAAAACAAGCAGAATTGAGCTACAACAGAATGACTTTGACTAAGACCTTGAAGAGATGATAGTACTTGCTCAGAAAATGGTCTGACAATAAGGGAAAGCAATTTGAAAACACCGGAGTCTTAGAATACAAAAACTGCACAGTGACATTTGATGAAATACCAAGAATGGTGTGTGTATGTATATATATATATATATATGGTGAATCTCTAACTCAGCCACTGTGGCTCAAAACAATAAGTGTATAAAAAGAGGGGAAAATTTTCTTCCTTTATACAGTATTAATTTCCAACAGGCTGTGTCAAGGTTTAGTGTTTGCAATTTTATATATATGACTAGGAGAATTCAAAAAGCAAAACAGGCTTACCTTAAAATTACAAAAGATGATTTATTTACACACATTAAGAAAATAAGAAAACTAAAACTAAATAAACCACAAATGAAACTTTCAGACCATCCTTCTCTTTCCCCCCCCCACAAACATTCCACTTGTCTACACACAACCAGAAGAAAGACAAAACCTGTGACTTCAATCAGTTTTGCCATGAAAAACTAATCTTCCATCAGTTCTTTAAGAAAGGAGTCTTTTTGAGTCTCATGGAGACATGCTCACATGAGAAACAGTCCCCAGGTAGCTTTTATGCCACACATCTGCAGTGGCCTGAAAAGAGCCTTTGCAAACTGTGAAATCCAACCCATTAGCAGCTTTCCCAACACTGCATATGGCTCATAATTTGCTTATTAGGGGTACTGTTTTAAGGATGCCTCTTCTAGTATAAAGCAAAGATTCCCTTTTTCCTTGTTTCCAAAATCGTCTTCATCTCAAAAAAACTCAAAATTTCTTTTTCCCCTAGGAGCACAAAGAAAACTTTATTATCACTTGTACTAGCATTTTACATCCCCCCTAAACAGCATCTACATGTTACA
>VYXD01009094.1:1267983-1285926 GCA_013397195.1 Hylia prasina | reverse complement strand
TTTTTTGAGGAGGGGGGAGACAGGACAGAAATACCTCTCTTCACTGCTTACCCGGGTTTCTGCCTCTGTTTTAGGATGTCATATCTCAAAGTTTTCAGTCTACAGTTTATAGGTATAAAATATTGTTCATGTCCTTAGCAGCTAATGCAAAAAGAAGTGTTCTTCTCCACTAACAGTGGCACTGAGAGAACCCTCTGGCAAATTTTACAGTGTTTTGTTTTTGGGGGTTTTTTCCTGGTACTGTTCAAGTTCTCCTTTAGAAGAGTGACGAATGACAATTCAAAGATGCAGCAAGATTTCTCATATTTGTATGCAGTCTGCTGCTCTTTCTGTCTCATATACATTCTCCACGCTGACACAAATCTACACTCTGGCAGCTCAAATGCTTGTAAAGAGGGGGAGATATCACCACACAAAGATTAATTTTTTTTAAAACACCTATCGTTTGGTGCAATCTGCTGCCTCCCAAAGGCAAATAATAATAATATGAGGGATATATTCTCTCATAAAATTATTTTACTGGCCTTTTTCACCTTCAGCAACTGCTGGTTTTGTCCCTTCTGACATTGCAGCATGTGCAGAATAAAATTTTATTTGCCTTTCGTTCTAGAAGCTTTTCTTTCTACAATATTTAATAAGTTGAATGATTACTAATTGAAAAGATATTTTTATTTGTTACCATTAGCCTTATATATCATAACAAATTGGGAATTTTCTCATATGCATGGTTCACAATCACCTCTCTACATGTTTTCATACCTACAGTTCCAGGTTACACCTCTGAAGAAGCCACCTAGAGGATTATGTATTATAACTGAGAGGTTACAAATTATAGTTGAATACCTTGTGCCATTTCCATAGCCTTTGTAATAAAATTTGGTCCAGGTTATTCTGGAGAAGCATTTGCTAATCACATGAGCCACCAGATTCTTACAGCAGAAACATCTAGTGCAAAATTAATTAATGTTCTTTTTTTTCTTGTGCTCTGTCAACTCTGTGAGACAGATTGAAGGAGCCACTGGAAATAGAGGAATTGATCCGACGTTTCCGTGCCAACATTGTCATCAGTGCACCAGAGTCCTTTGAAGAGGAAGAGTGGGCTGAGATTTCAATAGGTGCTCTGCAATTCCAGGTGTGACCTTTTCTCTCTTGTCCATGCCCCAGTGTATCACAGAGCATTTTAATTCTTGGAGACAAAACAATTTTTGCAAGGCTTTGACTAGAATATGGGCGGCACACTTTGTGCAGGTGAAATTCATTAAGTGTGTGAAAAAACAAAAAGGTGATGTGTCTGTGACAAACATACTACAATATATTTAAGAGGGTTTTTTTCTTTCTCCACACTTCTATTGAATTTCATAATTCATAGCATTTCTTATCTTTATCTATCTGAACTGAATAGTAATCAGGTTTTTTGAGGCAGGGTTTACAGCAGATATTTAGCCAGCATGTCAGCAGAGAATACTTGTTGTTGTTAAGCACAGTAGTCCAAATGTAACCTCACATTACTGCAAATCAAGCAAGGGATTGCCAAAAGACTGGACATGAATTCAAGTGAACACTCAAGGTCTATTGCCCTCTGTTGTATACATCTTATCCTAGTCTTCACTCAAGGAATGTTTCTAATTCAAGCCTGGTAGGGCTTTTTGGTATGTTGGGCTTCATATCATAGCTAACAACATAATGTCCTTTGTGTTGTAAGGAAAATTCTGAAGAGTCAGGCCTTGTTTGTAAATACATTCTTTCAAGAAAGACTCTTAAGAAAGAATCTGTAAAAGCTACACATGATACCTAAGGGAATGATGCACACGTGTATTAAATGTTCTGCTGAATTTGTCTGGCCAAGAGATATGAAATATGTATTTGAAGATGCTTTGCCTAGGATGTGAAAGTGGCTTATTCATTGTTTTCTTAGAGACTGTAATTTAAATGTGAATGACAGGAGTATGAGGTCAAATCTAGAAGATATGACAGGCATCACTCCTTTTTCTTCTGGTCAGCATGTTGTAAGAAACTTTTTCAGCAAGGGTGGAAAATAATTGCTTATCTACTCTCTTCTTTTGTGTGCTTTGATCAGTAAGCTGCAATATGAGTTACAGAAAATTGAGGAAAATTTCCTGTAAGTAAGAAATGAGGAACACAAGGACAAAATCTGTGGTGTATAGCTTGTTGGAGGCTGGAGTTACACTGGGGAGTTCAGCTGAGGATCCTGTTGATAAGTTACTGTAAAACTACAAAATAAAAGGCATTCCTATTTCTGGCATTGATATACTTTAGGAATGCAAGGCAAAAATAGAAAGGCTTATGCAACTTGCATTGTCTTTTCCCATCTCTGCTAGGTCCTTTTTCAGACACTGATGTAGTAACAGTAGAAATTGTGTTAATGCTTCTTTATGCCACAAAAATGGTAGAAGCTGTTGAACAAAGTAAAGCAGGGAAAAAATATTTCCTTCTCTGTCTTGTTTTTCTTTTAATTAAAAAAATAAGATCTGTGGAAAATTATTTTCTAAAAGAGCTGATGTTTGGTGTTGATGATTATGCTGAAGAGTTATACAAGCAGTCTAGATCCATCTCAAAAACCTGAAACATCACTTCAGTTCAGCACATAAAATGTTTGAAGTGTACAGTTTAATTATTTGCCCTATTTGAAATTTATGGCACGTTTTACAAAAGTAGAATGTGTATACTGGGATACTGTAAGATGTAATTTCTGTAATGTACAGCTTTGCTTAAGTTAGGGATGCAGTGTTAAGTGTAATATGTCATCCTTCTCCGTTTTAAAGCTCTAAGAAGAAATTTGTTGCAGGGTTGGTGTTTTGATTTTTTTTCCCTAAAACCATACTTTCGTTCAAACAACAATTAACTTTAAGAACAATTCCATATAATGCTAACATCTTGTGTAATAGATGATAGAGGATGAATTATTTCTTCTGATTAGGTAAACTGATATATTTAAATATTTTACATTCTGAGTATCCAGAAGTGCCATGCATATAAAAATATACTGTGCATTTCAGTTGCACTAAAACAGTCCCAAGAAAATCCTCCTTGGGTTGAATCCTGAGGCATTGGCTTAATTTAGTATTCTTTGGGCAAGCAGCCCTGCTAACCCACAGAAGAAGTGAAGCCATCAGGAAATACAAATATGTAAATGTCTGGTATTTCTCAGCTTCTGTCTCTGAGAAAGTTTTCCTTAAGAAATGAAAAAAGTGAATTAAAAATTCAGTGAGACTTTTGCAAGTAGACCTACTACATTAGGTGAACAGACTTGACCTTTTACATAATGAAAGCTTGAAAAACCACAGGAAAAGTATGCAAAAGGTATGTGTTTAAGATATTATGATGGTCGGAAGCTTGTGCTTTTTAATGCAGTACTGCTTTGATAAACAGCCATGATCTTTCTTTAACTAAAATTTCAGGTTGTGGGTCCGTGTAGCAGATGTCAAATAATCTGCATTGATCAACAGTCTGGGGAACGAAACAAAGAAATTCTGCAGTCCCTGTCTGCTGCCAGAGGTAGAAAGGTCAGTACAGTACTTCAAAATAGCTGTAATGAAAAATGTAGTGACTTTATTGCATGGGTAGTTTAATATCTGCTGAGAGAATATTCACAGTTAAATTGTTACTATTTGGATTTTTCCTGTAAAAAGAGGATGCACTTACAACCCAGATATGGCATGGTTTATTTTTATAAAATGCTCAATACATTTTTCATTCAGTATGTACTTCTTTGCAGTGTGTTTATTTTGGTCTTAAAAACACAAGCTGATGCACTGATGTCTTTTAAGGGAAGAAATACACTGAAAAGTCAGAAAGTGTTTGAAATTATACAGTTGGTGTGTAAGACTAAACTTTATTCTTACCCTAAGAAATTAGTTAGCAGGAAAAACAGAGCAGATGTGAATATAGTCGAAGTGGAGCATAATTGCTTAGGAAAGTGACCAGAAAGTATGTGTGAAGTACAGGTGTTTATTTGAGCTCCTGCTTCCTATCAAGGCTGCATTGCTTCTTGGAATTGAGAGTGCTCAGATGATGGCTAGACAGTTTGGCATCCCAAAAGCTCCACAAATCTCCTCATATGTATTTATTTAGCTGAAAATCCTTATTCAAAATTCATTGCTTCCTGTTGGTTAAGCTTCTGTTGTTAAAGTGTCTCAGGCAGTTGGGGCTCGGGAGCTCTGCCAGTACCCGGCAAACAGCAGAGACGGGCACAGCACCGGCACAGCAATAACAAATAGGCTGAAAATCATTCAACCAGACAATGCACAAACAAGTTACAAATACTGCATTCTATGTTTGGACAAAAAAAAACCCCAAAAAACAAAAAACCAACCCCCCCAAAAAAACCCCTAATAAATTGATTCGTCTCAGTGACTCATTAAGCAAACAAAGGGCT
This sequence comes from Hylia prasina, assembly GCA_013397195.1. Classification (NCBI taxonomy): domain Eukaryota; kingdom Metazoa; phylum Chordata; class Aves; order Passeriformes; family Sylviidae; genus Hylia; species Hylia prasina. The sequence continues at coordinate 1,281,530 of VYXD01009094.1, read as the reverse complement.
TTCTTTTCACTGGCTGTTATCCTTGGTGAATAGCTCCTCTGGCTCCGTGTCGGAGCCAGCCCAGTGCAGTGAGCTGGGGAGAGGCGCAGGCAGGGCCGGCTGTCGAGGCACAGCTTCCCGCTGACCTGAGGTGACTTAGGCTTGCACAGCACTCCAGGTCACCCCAGTACATGGGCCTTTGTGAGATGACCTCCTGGCCACGGTGGGTAGCCTGAGGACAGGGGCCCTTTCCAAGCAATGGTGAGCCACAGCTGCAGCATCTGTGACGCTTCAGAGCACATTTGGGCACTGGGGACAGAGTTGCTTCCTGCTGCCACATGAGGTGTAGTGTGCAGAGGACTTTTTTTGTCCGTATGGGTTTTACTGGATTATGACTTGAAACCTCTGTAAAGAGGAAGCACTCTGTACTCAGCGAGAAAATGGCAACAAAACCTTACTCAGGATGCAGATTTCTCGAGAAGCAAAGCATCTTCTGCTTGTTTCCCACAGCAAGGATGAGCTCCTCTTTCATTCTGATTAACTCAAGAATGAAGAAATTTTCTTGATGCGCTGCTAGAACCAAGTGGCTCGTTCAAACAGGACTAAGGCAAAGAGAGCAAACAGGACTAAGGCAAAGAGAGCAATCCAGCCTGTGGAGAAGAAGCTGACGCCCGATAAAAGCCGCACGGGAAGGCGAGGCAGTCGCTGTGATCAGCGTGGGGGGGCTGCTCTCTCTCCCTCAGCTGCACTGATATTCACGCTGCAAAGACACGGGCATTCAGCCTTTTTTATTTTTTCCCAGCCTTCAGCACTGCTGGCAGATGGGGTCTTGTGAGCATGCCCTGCTCTGCGCAAGGGTGAGTCCTCTGGCTTAGCTGACAATTGAAAGGGAGAGTTTGAACTGGTAGCTTTGCCTCCGATCCCATCCCTCCTGCAGGTCGCCTCTGTGGTGATGGGCACCAGCTGATTATCAGCGAGCAGCACCCAGGAAGGACTGACATTTTTACTGTGCTCAGCAGACCTAACAGAAGACATTGATCCCAACCTTTCACGGCTCACAGTGGGGAGAAAGAACATCGAGTTCATGTGACTGTGTTAAATTGCAGAGCTAATCCTTTGGTGACTCATATCTCTACCATGTGCTTTTCTGCCAAGGAGTCATCTAATAGACTTTTTTTTTTTTTTAATCAGATGCAGATTCAGTGAAGGAATTCAGCAGTGTTTGCTCCCATCTGTCAATAATCTAATTCGAACTACAAAAAAAAAATGTTGCAGAAAAATAAGATTTAAGATAATTTCCCAGGTTTTTTGAAAGCTGCTGTAGCAAATTGATTGCCAAAACATTGAAGATACTGCACATAGAAAAGAGAGCCAGATGTCAATATTTACCATTTTATTTTGTTTTTTTCCAAGAACACCAACCTGAAAAAATTACATTGAAATTTATCAAACAAGTAGCCCAAATAGCAGCGCTGCCAATTAACTTCAATAATGAGCTAAATTATGTAAGGCTTGTAAGAGGTAGTTCAATATTTATTTCTAAAATCCTGTTTTTCTCCATTCCTCTGAGACTCTGAGAATCTGGTGCTTCAGATTGAAAGATGGAGCCTTTGCATACATGGATTGCAGCTGAAAATCAGAACCAGCTACTGTAACTAGCCACACAAGCAATTTGCATCTTTCCTGACAAATGTAAATCATGGTGCTGAAGCCTTGCCAGCTACTTTTTATGGAACCCTTCATGTTATTACTTGACATAAAATGTAAACAGCTCTGTAATGTGAACTTGAGCTCTGCTTTCTGAAGAAACACTCGTAAAGGATTCCTTCTGTAATTTGTGACTGGAAAGATGAGCCCTCCTCTTGTGAGAGAGTGCTCTCTGTTACTGCAGGAGATTAGGAAAGACTAGATAACTCCATTAAGCAAATGGCCACATGCTGTTTCACATGCCTCACCACCTGATGCAAAATACACATGGATGAAAAAGGGGGAACACAGAATTCCTGCCTCTCTTTGGTGTTTTGCAGATGCCGTTTAGTGCTAATGATGGCGGAAGCCCTGTGGGTTGAATTGCAGAAGTGCTATAAGCTGGGACTTGCTGTCCAGGTAGCAAAGGGAATTATTGCATTAGCAGTCTGCCCTGGTCTAAATGTATGGATAGCAGTACATCAAGGGAAATCCATTATGTTTGCACATGCCTTCATACACTAAAAGGCTTGTGTTTTTTCCTGGGGGCTGTTGATCCTCCTTTATGTATCTCATTGTGCCTTGGGAGAGCTTCTTTTCCTGCAGAATTAGATGCCATGCCTTTGGATTGCTTACTGAAATGTTAGCAAGGACAGCAAATGAACTCTCATAGCTGATGTGTCATTATCATTATTTTCATAGTAATGCAGGGCTTTACACCATGCAATGCTTTTTATTCAAATGTCTGGAACAATTGAGAACAGTGGTGGTTGTAATTAATAGGCCTCCAAAATAATGCAGTTCTCTTCTCATTGGTGGCTGATCTGGGAAATGCATTTATTTAAGGTGGAGCAAAGGAAAATCAGTTCTTAAGGAAACATTCTGCAGTCCAGATATTTTCAGCAGAACAATATGGGGTTTTATTGACACCAGCTTAAAAATATCCCTTTTTCCAATATGAAAAATCAGCATGTCAAAAGTGAGCACTTCCACTCTTTTATTTTGTAAGGCTTTAGGTCCTAGTAAATCTAAAGCTAATAAAACATTATTGCATTAAAAAATATCAATTTTAATAATTGCATCTCCCAAATCTTTGGATGAGAGGAAGGTTATGTTATTATATGAATAAATGATCAGACCTGGACAGGTAAATTTATCTGCTGGAATATGGCAGCTGAGAGCTACATCTGGGGGCAAAATCCAGAACTCATCCATCCAAAGCAAAGTATTAGCATGCAGTATGATTTATGTGCTTGTTGCACACTGTAGCAGGGTATTTCTCTACCAGGTTCTAGTCTGGTTAACTGATTCTTAAGGAGCTGTAGCTCGAAGAGTCTCACGTCAGGCCTTTGGCAACTGTGGCCCCTCAGACTTCTGTCTAACAAAAGAGGAGAGTGCACACAGAGTATTTCTCTGTCAGTGACTTTCTGAGCAGATTTTATTACTGTTGATCCAGTAAATTAACTTGAAACAACATGCAAGAATGATAGCATTTCATAGCTCCTCCTTTAAGTGAATGTGATGACTATCATATGATTCACTCTTGGCAAGAATATGTATGTTCTCTCCATTTCTCCCAGTAGTGGAGTGGTCTGCTTTTTCCTAATCAAGAAGCTTTAATTTTTTTTTCCCCTGTAACATTTTACAGTCGTGGGAAGAGTTTCTACTGCCAGATAAAGCCACAGAGCTCACAGTCTTGCATTCCCTGCCCAATTCTTGGTGTGTTCTGGGAAGATTATATGCAGAATAAAATGCCCTTGAAGTCAGGATAAGATAGCAGCAGCAGGCAGAGATTATGCAGTTCACTGTAGTAACTCTGCAGGCTGTAATCTCTGCATCTGAAAGACTCATTTTTCATCAGAAATGTGAGAAGGGCTGATTTCTACATTTTGTCTTTCTCTTGAAACAGAGCTGAAGTGGCAGATGCAGCTTTTGTGGTAGCTTGGCAGGGGTGTGTGTGTGATAGCTATTATCAGTACTTGCTGAGTCATTATTTGTAATTATTGAAAAAACAGGGAAATTTCCTTAAAATATGTTAAATCCACTTCTGGCAATCACAGGCTAAATTTTGGGTTTAAGAACATCCACCAGGGAAAAAAAAAANAAAAAAAAAAAAAAAAGAGGTTGGCAATTCCAAACAAGCATTAGTACTAAAATATGTATACCATCAGTATATCATCACCTTGGAAACTCCTTAGGCATTTCTCACTGAAAAAACACTGAGACTTTAAATGCCCAATCAGAGAAGAAAAATATTAAGGACTAGTATTAAAACAGTATTTGAGAACTCCTGAAGACAAAATGCATTCAGACATGCATTTTGTTAAGTAATTCTGAATGTTTTAAAGTTCATTTTAAAAAAATCCTGCTAAATGATTTTCAATAACAAAAATTGGTAAATTAAATTCTTCACAGTGAACAAGCTGTCCAGATTTATTTTAGTCTCATTTTAAGATACATCAAGATGACAATACAGTAAATATAAATAACTTCTCATGCACCAAATAAGCTCATTTACATGGATGAGTTATAAAATTCCTTCCTGTGTGAAATGTGGTGTAGCATGAACTAGTATTAATTTTACAATATTTGTTTTATAATTGCCTGATTTTTAAAGAAACGAAATCATGGCAACAGTCATTTTTGCACTGGAGTATAGGAGGTGAATCCAGCTAAATAACCACAAGGCTGAAAAACACGTCATTTATGCCAATAGAGAAACTTGTTAACAAATGAGAGAAAAGCAAAAATGGAAAAATAAGACTATGTACTTTAATATTTTAAATGAAACTATTACTAACACCATTACAGCATTATGGTCGATCCAACAGATTCACTGTGCTAGAGGGCTGGGATCTTACAGTGCTGCAGTCATTCCTCAGCATTAGCTTTAGAACACTGAACAAGGATGTACCCTGTGTCCACCAAGCATTGAAACCATTGTAGCCCCTGGTACCCAGAAAGTGCCTGCAGTAGGAGAGTCCTGATGGGTCCAGCTCATGCCCTCTACATGTCACATGCCAGTGAGATGAAGGAATAGCAGAGGTAGCCAAAAATACCTCAGCTCAGGGCCCATTCTTCTCATTGATGTTCAGGATTACAAATGAAACAGAAAAACCCAAATTCAGGGTCTGAGGCCGTGTTTGGTTAGATCTCTGCTTTACAGCATCTCTCTTACTTGGGAGTAGCTCTCAACCTTCCCTCTCATGAATTCTTCACAGACTGTTCTATGTTACCTCATGGTTGCATCTTGATTTAATTACACAGAGCAAGACAGGAGACTTCATATTTAGTCTGTGAAATATAATCCCTTAAATTAATCTATTTGGTTGGGGTTTTTTTATTGCAATCCCTTTTACCTACTATTTTTTTAACCTGCTCTAAATGTAATTCACTCAATTTCAGGATCATTGATCTGAACAATGGCAGTGAATGTAATCAGGAAATAGGAAAGAATAATAGAATTTTGTTTTTAAGTAATTTTGTTTGCTTATTTATTTACTTTACACTTCATGATGATTTGTACATTTTGGCTGTAGTCTACCAAAGCAAAATACTTCTTTTTGAAACCTGCAAAAATAGAGTAGAAAATTAATATTGAGTTCCCAATATTAATTGGGAATATTCCCAATATTCTCAGTTCCAGGGTTCTCAGTTTAAAGAGCACAGACTTTCTGAAGACTAAAAATCTGTTATCAATTTACCATAGTGTTCTTCAGTGTTCCTTTTTCCTACTTTATATATTTTTTGATTAACTGTTATCTAATTCTTTGGAAAATATTGTCATGAGATGACAAATCTTTTTGTTGCATATTTCTAAATTCTCCACTTCTGGAAAACAAAACCACACTCGTCTCTTCCTGTGACACTTCTAAATCACACCCACAATTGTAACACTCAACTGCTTGAAATCAAGACCTCACATAAGAATGCAGACACTCAGATCAGGTCTTTGGTGCCTGTGGGGTTTGCATGGTCAGTGGGCAAAGTAGATTCTTTTCATTCTTCTTTTTTGTATTACTCAGTATCCCAAAGACATATTCTAAGTATTTCTAATATCTATGCAGGATGGATTCACAGATAGTGACACTTAACAAGTGGGAGCAACAATAGAACAAACTTTCTGAATATTTTCTGTAAAACATACTAAAATATTCATAAAAACAAAAGAGGGAAACTCATAGAGGCTGGGCAGAATAAAGTTCTGTTAACAAAGCGAATAATTCATGGTAGGAGATGGAAGACTTCCTCACTGTTGGAACATACCAGTGTTCCCATGCTGCAGAGCCTTTGTTTGTGACAGTGCATTAACTGTATTTGTCAAGGAGCCAGAGCAGGCATTAAATAACAAGATTGTGAAGGAGTGTGAATTACATATATGATACTGTGGAGCTAATGATGAAATACTGTGTTATTTATCCACTTACTTCAGCTATTCTTCTTGAATAGCATGGCATTAGCTTCTGTTTACCAGTCTATTATAACTGATGAGTTAAGAATGTTCTTAATTACATGGACATGGTACATACCTTCTTATTCTTAAAGCAATATTTTTCTTCTAAGCATATCTGGGTTGTGAGATCCTCTATAGGTTTGATTACTCTAACATGTGTTGCATCTTAAAAAATATTTTGCTTTTTTTCAGACAAACTTTGGCATATACCTGATGAACCAGCCCTTGCTCTCATCCTTTCCAGATATTTTATCAGTTGGGTCTCAAGTATTTCCAGTTCTGAAGGAGAATACAGAAATTCAGCCTCCAACATCCAGTGAAGAAAAATGTTCAGGATAGATTCTCTGCTGAAGATGAAATTTTTATGCAACTACAGGGAGAAGTCAGTAGTCAGTTACTCAAAAAAAAAAAAAAAGAAAAAGCTTCTGCTCATTTGCTTCTTGTAATTTGCTGTTTGCAGTAAATGTTATCAGATGGCAAAACTGTTAATTACAGCTCACCTACATGTTTTTGCTTGTGATTAGGTTGCAGCAGCCATAACTCTATTTTGCACAATTGCTTCAGGATGCAACAGGTTTGATCAAGTCTTACTGGTGGATGACTCCCAAAACAAGCCCAACTTTGTTGTCAGAAAGCCACATCTCAATGAAGGAAAGTAAACACAATAGTACACTACTTCCTTCTACTGCTTTGTCAAAACCCCAATTAGGAGAGAGGATGCAAGACATATTTTAGAAACAATGTGGGTGGGAAGAGAACAGTGGGAGAGTGGCATGAGAGTAGCAGTGCGTTCAGCTTTCCCAAAAGGAAACTGAAGGTGATGTCTAGACAGCCTGAAAGCAATGGAAAAGAGGGAATTATTGGGAAATCTGTGTCTCTCCCTTCAGAAGTAGTGTGTGAGGATGCCAACAAGGCACAAAGATAATGAGGATTCAGGATGCCATTTGCAAAGCACATTCCCTGTAAAGGAATTTCATCCATTTGTTCTCTACTTCTTTCTCTTCCACTTGTTACTTTTCCATCTGATTTATTTTATGTGATGTCTTCCCTGGGATTTTTTTATGTAATGGTGTCCCTGCCTATGGAAGGGGAGTTGGAGCTAAATGATCTTTAAGGTCCCTTCCAACCCAAGCCATTCCATGATTCTATGAGTTCCACACTCTTGTTTCCTTATATATATTTATGGATTCTGGCACATTATTTCTAATTAGAGATTTTTCAAGTAATGCCGTAATTTTCTATACAAACACTGTTTATCCTCAGCGATCTCTAGTGGCCACTTAAGGGAATTCTTGAAAGTTTGGATGCTTCTCCATCGTGAACAGGTCAAAGTATTCTTTTTTCTTCACCTTTGTTCATTTCATAATGCCCTTCTTAAACGGCTATTGGAAGCTCCTAAACAAGACTCATGCTTTCGAATTTCTGAGAGCGAATGTCTGAAACCTAAGATTTACTCTGAAATATCAATTACTGTGAAAATTACAAAACTTAAATAAAGGAAGCTGCGGAGCAAAAAGGAAAACTCACATGGAAAGTCTATGTAAATCAATACTGAATACATTGAGGCCAGGTGTTTTCTGACCCTCAACATGTGTCCAGCTAGCTATGGGATGATTTCATGCTTCCAGGAAGTCCTCCTGGAAGACAAAATTCTCCTAGATTGGCTGCTCTATCGCCATCTGGGAAGTGAAATTTTGACCCTGCTAAAAGCACCATCAAAACTCTCATCCAATATGATTTAGATCTTCCTTGGGGCAATTTTGACTCCAGCTGTGTGAAAGTGCTTCTGGCTGAAGCAATCCTTGAGTTGTTTGAGCATATCCCCGGAGGGAGGCAGGCGGCTTTGTGAAAGAGTTGGTCAAACAGTCATTCTGAAAGAGGAGCAGTTACCACAGAGCAGCATAGAATGGGAAAAAGGAAGCTCATCACCCAGAGCACAAATCAGAATTCAAAAATGCTCTTTTTTCTTTCTCACTTTGCTTTTTTTTTTTTTTTTNTTTTATGTATAATGGTTTCTTTTTTCTTTTGTTCTTTTGAAGAACTGGTTTTACTCACTTCAGCTGGAACAGTCTCTCAGCAGAGCTTTGTAATGGAAATGAGAAGAAACGTTATCTGGTTCTTACAATCTGCCATAAAATACATGGAGAGAGGTTTTTCATATGTATGTAAACTGAGAATCAGTTTTGAGAGTTGTACTTTCCACTTCAGAGCCCAAGGTCTGCTCCTTGATGCCTGCTTTGAAAAGCAGGGGGTTTATCTCTCTAATAGTCAATTATCTGAGGTTGTAATGAGCAGGCTTTTTTGGAACCTTGAAAAGCAGTTTCCTAGTATCTAAATCTCTTAACTGCTTCACTCTCTGCTTTTCTGTTATGCAGAGCATTGCTTTGTTGGGTAGAAAGCCAGCATAGCTCCAGCAGATTTAATATGAAGAGACCTGTTGTATACTGACCTTTGGTGATCTCTGGTGCTCTGCTCTGTCCTCTTCACCTCACCATTGTGTCATTTGTTTAAAATGGCACAAAAGCTAGAAAAGGAAATTGAAAGCAACCTCAAAAAAAAGCTCTGTTTCACTCGTTATTGCATTTAGTGCAAAATAAGTCACTTTGGTACACAGTGGCTTGACAAATACTGTTTGTGAATATCCATAATGCAATGTATGATAACTATGGATGAGAGGATTTGAACTTTAAAAATGTCATGCTTGGTCATTTTGACCTATTATTTACAGTCAATTACACATGCTCTCTGCTGTGGCTCAGTAATATTAGATCAAGAATAATTTTGCCATTTTACAGGGGGAGAAGAAAGATTTTCTCTGATGTATGAACATACTCATTAGTATAGTCTGTGCATTTCCCAGAAGGAACATCCTTGTGGTACAGTGGTAGGAAATGTCACAACACTTCAAATTGATGGAAGATACATAAGGAATCTTTCAGCTAAATAAAGGATAATATTTCCCTTCTAGTAAGTGCAGTGTTCCCGCCAGTACTGATATGTCTTTCCATTGATGAAGACAAATTCTTCTCAGTGCCAAAGCTCTGTGGAAAATCTTGAAGTACAAAGAGTCGCTTTTAAATGGCAGGCACTAGAAGTTTGCAGAAAGAACATCCCTCCCATAATGTGAAAAAATAATTCAAAGGAAGAAGAAAGTTAGCATACTGCAACCCCAAGGACTTACATGTTCTATAACAGTTTATTTCATAACTTTCCAAGTATATAGAAAATAAGACCATTTCATATGAATGTAGGCTTTTTGATCTAAATACTCCAACTACTGCAAAATTAAATCTTTGGAATAATTGCACATATATGTTTGCCTTATATGGATAATAAATGTACTTAATACAGTATTTCCAGAGTGCTATATGTAGAAAGTCCCCTATATGTTTGAAAACCAAAATCCTTATTTGCTTGCAATGAATTATTCAGACACATTCCATTCTCTGTGAGACTTAGCTCTTTCTCAAATCTCAAGGTAAAAATGGTGACTATTACAAACTCTAATAATACCCAGGAGGCTGAAATCATAAAACAGAATTCAGCATTTTTAGGAGAGGTTTCTGAGGTCTGTGTTTTCTGATATGACTAAGATATTTACGATTAGTTTATGATTTATATACTTTTAGTGGCATACTTCAAAGTATAGTAGAAATTTTAGATCATCTTTCTGTCAAAATTACACCCAAATCAAAATGAAGGACTGCATAAAAGATGTGATTATTCTTCATCAACTGTAGAGATTATGCTATGTAAGTCTTCTTTCATCTGGTTTTTAACTTCCTTGGAAATAAACCTATAAAATATCTATTGTGTTTGATGTGTCTGCTGGTGATGGTTGCATTCCTGACCTTTGAGCTCATGAGGTGCTCAGTGCTGCTTGGAGGCAGTGCTGGGCACATGGCTCAGGACTGAAGTGATGGCTCATCGCTGCTGCTTTTCACAGGTGTTCCCTCCGTCTATGTAGCCACATGCCAGTCAGCTGCACCCTCAGGCCCTGCACAAAATGAACTCATAATCACTGGTTTCCTTTAAAATAAGTACAGTCAATCCTGTTGAATCCATCTCTGTTATCCAGAGGTTGGAGCTTTTACCAAGGGTGAGATGGTGAGAAAAGAGATGGTTTATTTCCCTCTTCTTTGCCTGGAGGGATTCAACACTGTTTTTCTTCACTGTCTAACTTGTCAATCGGTAGGGGAGACTAAACAGGGGTTGGTGTATATAGGAATCTTGGGGAAGGCTTGTCCCTCCCTTCTCATGAGGTTTACATGGAAATGATCTGTGACTCACAGGGCCAGCAAGATAGACATGAACACAGTGAGGCAGTAACCACACGTGACTTTGAGTTACTTGTTCATGCATTTTTGATTCACTGAGTGTGGGAGAGGAAGAAGAGCAGGACTCTGTAACCCAACAGGTAGGTCACTCCCATGAGGTGAAATGTGGGTACATCCCTGTCTCTCCATCATACAGCTGTCATGAGGCAATTGCATGGGAAAAACATAGGCATAGCCCCCAGAGAGGGGTGGAGATGGCAGAGTGCTCCTTTCCACTGGCATTTTGAGGCAATGGCTTTGCAGAGGCAGTCTTGTCTCCTTCCTCTGGCCACCTGTGTTTAAGTAAAAGGTGGAATTTCATCAAGAATCAAGAAGAACCTCCCAAATGTGTTTTGATATGGGCCATTAGGGGAAATAGGAGTTTGAGTCATCAAAAGATGAAATTTCTGCATTTCTGATTTCTTGGTAGGTGTGCCACTGGCAAGGCCAGGGTGAACACGAAAAAATGTGGGAGAGAAAGAAGAGTAACATTTCCTATAGTCAGTTTAGCAGAAAGTTGTGATGCACATGCTTTCATCACTCAGTTTGTGTTCTTTTTTTTTCAGAAAATAACGGACATAGGTATCCTCAGGCCCATAAATCACATTCTGTGAACTCAGAGTAAGTCATTGGGAGAGGCGCCTCTTAAGCAAGGAACCGTTTAAAAAGCTTCTCTTCCCTTGTTTTCATGCCAACCAGTTTGCTTTGCTGGTCACTTGGTGAGATGTGGGTTGTGGGAAAGAAAATGGGGAGTTTTCCTGCATGAGGAATGAAGGACTTGGGACTATGGACAGGGAGAAATGTTAGGGAAGTTTGAGATGGGGCATCTTTGAGCATCACTGCCATGGGCAGAGTACATCAGAAACCTCCCTAATAATCCCAGAAATACGTGTTACAGAAAACGTTAGTAATTTTTCTGCTGGTGCTGTAGAGTCTTCCTGTGAGGGTGATATTCAAGAATTGTGCTGTTGGGGAACAGATCATTGCAAAGGCAGGATGGGGAAAGGGGGCAAACAACAACAAAAAAAGCATGTTGTAGCATTTGCCACTCAGAATTGCTGAGGCGTTTCTTATATACCCATCACGATAAAATGTGAGAAATCAGGGAATTTGATTTAGTACAGCAGTTTCATAGCAAATTTGAAAGGACACTGATACCAAATGTTAAGTCCCTTCCCTTGTGTGGCTCATACATAGCCTGTAACTAGGTGCATTTCTGTGTTAAACCAAACTTCTTCTGTGAGCTAATCTATGCCAAGCTTGCAACCAAAACTTCTCAACACGCTTCAAATCTGGAACTCAACATCATCTTCTCCTAGATAACCAGTATATTCCATATTCGAGCCCCTCTCATGCTTTTTGCTGTATTTCAGAGGTAAGTGTCCCATCTGGATTAAAGTACTCTGGCCAGGATTGTTAATGCAGAGATGATTCCTCAGTCCAGAAGTGAAATCATATTTTGGTTTCTAAAAGGGCTGTTTTCCATGAGGCTGTGTTTTAAAAGCCAGCAGTGATCTAATATCAAGTCTGTTGTTTCTTGGTACTTATGATAGATGAATCAGATAAGGCTGTTGAAAATTTTGTGAGTTATTATTTCCAGAAGCTACAGAAAACTATTAGACTAGAAGTCCCTGTACTGCTGAACCCATTCTAGAAATGGAGAGGAGCCTCTGCAGTATCCATCATCCATGGATGTAATTCCCATGAGTCATGCATTAAATATTTATAATTTCACTGGTTTAGCCAAACGCTTTTAGTTATTTCTTGGCCTTGGAGCCTTTGCATTTTCTGTCAGAGTTTCTCCCAGCAAACCCTCTAATACTGAAATGAAATTAAACCTTTTCTTGGGTCAAATTTTTGGTTTTATTCTGCTTTAAGGAATAAGAGGAAAGAGTCTCACGTTGTGCCACAGGAGGTTTATGTTGGATATTAGGAAAAATTTCTTCATGAAAAGGGTTGTCAAGAATTGGAATAGGCTGTCCAGGGAAGTGGCTGAGTCACCATCCCTGGAGGTATTTAAAAGACACACAGATGCGGTTCTGAGGGACATGTTTTAGTGGTGGACTTGGCTGTGCTGGGTTAACAGTTGGGCTCGATGATCTTCAGGGTGTTTTCCAGACTAAAAGGCTCTATGATTGTAAGAATGTAAGTTTTCTGTTTGACCTTCTATCCAAATCTCAATGTAGTGATTTAATACACTTGAAAAGAGAAGGTTCTTGTCTCAGTTGCTTCATCTGTCAGCCAGAACTTTAAAAAAAAAAAGCTACAGTGTTCCTCAGGAATGTCTCGTTGGTTAGAAAAGAAGACTGATAGAGAGAGAGTGAGAGACAGCACAGTGGCCCAGGGACAATGTTGGAATGCTGCCACTGTGCTGTAGCACAGGAGTTGTATATGGTGGTCAGAGACTTTTATAATAATTATAAGCCAACAGTCATTGCTAATTTAGCTTACCAGCCTCGGAGAACTTTGCATTAACAAGTTGTGCATGTTTTTCTTCTGAGGGAAGGACTTCGTCAAATTCTTATACTATTTTATGTCTCCTACTGGCATCATGGAGTCACTTGGTATTCATTCAGCTTCCCTTGCCTTTCCCCCTGGCACAACGTGGTAATTTGGAGCTATTTACGCGCAAAGTGAAGACTATGCCGAGGAGGAGAAAATTTGAGGTTTCATTGAGTGGGTAATCTGAAACAATTGGTTAAATCAGTCAAGCAAGACTGAGAGCTGTGTGGAGCAGGGACCTGCATGAAACATTGGAAAAACATAAGTGGATTCCTACCAGCCCTTTCTGTTTAATGTAAAGATAATACAAACCATCAATAATGCATTTAGGAAGCTATATGTGATCTAAATGAGGTTGTCAAGTATTGCAATTAGCATATTTACCTGTACATATATTAATTCAATATTCTGCTTCAAATTAGAATGTTTGGATTGGGAGAATCATTATAACCTGTGTTGTATTTCTTCTGATTGCATCTATGATGCCCAAAATATTGATGGGCAAAATAGTTGTTTAAATTATAATTTCCACCTAGTAAAATGAGTTGAACTTTGAAAACACCTGAGCAAGACACAGCTTTCTGCATTGAGACACTACAAGTTAGCTGAAT
>VYXD01009094.1:1234210-1267951 GCA_013397195.1 Hylia prasina | reverse complement strand
TATATATATATATATATATATAATATAAATAAAAACAACTTTCTGGGTTTTGAACATCCAAACCACAGTTCCTGTTATTACAGCCCCCTAACTAACAGGTCATGGACCGAGGTCCCTGAAATAGTGATGTTATCATCTTATTCTTGACAAAGATACTCATGCTGGATGTGGGCATGGAGCTAAAGTTGCTAATCAATGTAGTTATATGACAAAGCAAACCTTAAAATCATACGTGAAGGCCTCATGAAGAGGTGCACTCTTTCTCAGAAAGAGGGAAGTTCTGACCTGAATACNAGCAGTGATCTAATATCAAGTCTGTTGTTTCTTGGTACTTATGATAGATGAATCAGATAAGGCTGTTGAAAATTTTGTGAGTTATTATTTCCAGAAGCTACAGAAAACTATTAGACTAGAAGTCCCTGTACTGCTGAACCCATTCTAGAAATGGAGAGGAGCCTCTGCAGTATCCATCATCCATGGATGTAATTCCCATGAGTCATGCATTAAATATTTATAATTTCACTGGTTTAGCCAAACGCTTTTAGTTATTTCTTGGCCTTGGAGCCTTTGCATTTTCTGTCAGAGTTTCTCCCAGCAAACCCTCTAATACTGAAATGAAATTAAACCTTTTCTTGGGTCAAATTTTTGGTTTTATTCTGCTTTAAGGAATAAGAGGAAAGAGTCTCACGTTGTGCCACAGGAGGTTTATGTTGGATATTAGGAAAAATTTCTTCATGAAAAGGGTTGTCAAGAATTGGAATAGGCTGTCCAGGGAAGTGGCTGAGTCACCATCCCTGGAGGTATTTAAAAGACACACAGATGCGGTTCTGAGGGACATGTTTTAGTGGTGGACTTGGCTGTGCTGGGTTAACAGTTGGGCTCGATGATCTTCAGGGTGTTTTCCAGACTAAAAGGCTCTATGATTGTAAGAATGTAAGTTTTCTGTTTGACCTTCTATCCAAATCTCAATGTAGTGATTTAATACACTTGAAAAGAGAAGGTTCTTGTCTCAGTTGCTTCATCTGTCAGCCAGAACTTTAAAAAAAAAAAGCTACAGTGTTCCTCAGGAATGTCTCGTTGGTTAGAAAAGAAGACTGATAGAGAGAGAGTGAGAGACAGCACAGTGGCCCAGGGACAATGTTGGAATGCTGCCACTGTGCTGTAGCACAGGAGTTGTATATGGTGGTCAGAGACTTTTATAATAATTATAAGCCAACAGTCATTGCTAATTTAGCTTACCAGCCTCGGAGAACTTTGCATTAACAAGTTGTGCATGTTTTTCTTCTGAGGGAAGGACTTCGTCAAATTCTTATACTATTTTATGTCTCCTACTGGCATCATGGAGTCACTTGGTATTCATTCAGCTTCCCTTGCCTTTCCCCCTGGCACAACGTGGTAATTTGGAGCTATTTACGCGCAAAGTGAAGACTATGCCGAGGAGGAGAAAATTTGAGGTTTCATTGAGTGGGTAATCTGAAACAATTGGTTAAATCAGTCAAGCAAGACTGAGAGCTGTGTGGAGCAGGGACCTGCATGAAACATTGGAAAAACATAAGTGGATTCCTACCAGCCCTTTCTGTTTAATGTAAAGATAATACAAACCATCAATAATGCATTTAGGAAGCTATATGTGATCTAAATGAGGTTGTCAAGTATTGCAATTAGCATATTTACCTGTACATATATTAATTCAATATTCTGCTTCAAATTAGAATGTTTGGATTGGGAGAATCATTATAACCTGTGTTGTATTTCTTCTGATTGCATCTATGATGCCCAAAATATTGATGGGCAAAATAGTTGTTTAAATTATAATTTCCACCTAGTAAAATGAGTTGAACTTTGAAAACACCTGAGCAAGACACAGCTTTCTGCATTGAGACACTACAAGTTAGCTGAATGATGATATTACACAAGCAGCCATTTGGAAAAATGGCCATGGCACTTCTCAAAGAGAAGAAAATTGGGAGTGATTCAGCACTTAGAAGGAGAAGCACAGAGTCAGGCATCACATTACGGCTAGAAAGGAATGCTTGCAGGAAGAGAAATCCCGTAACACACACACACATCTCTCTCAGCAACTGCCCAAATTAGGACATTTACTTAAAGTAGATGTCCTTATTTTTCTGAAGTCTCTGTTGATAAGCTGTAGGCCAGAAGGAGCAGGTAGAGATTGAGAGGCCAAGTGGTATCAGATGGAAAGTACCAGAACACAACAAAATAATGGATTTTTTAATAAATGGTATACTTTGACTTTCTAAGCTTTTTCGATAGGAAAAAAAAATTAAAATAGTATGAAAATAAGTATAAAAGTGAATAATGGAACTAAATAAAACCATCTAAGTCTTCTAGAATGCATTATATATATATATATATATATAATATAAATAAAAACAACTTTCTGGGTTTTGAACATCCAAACCACAGTTCCTGTTATTACAGCCCCCTAACTAACAGGTCATGGACCGAGGTCCCTGAAATAGTGATGTTATCATCTTATTCTTGACAAAGATACTCATGCTGGATGTGGGCATGGAGCTAAAGTTGCTAATCAATGTAGTTATATGACAAAGCAAACCTTAAAATCATACGTGAAGGCCTCATGAAGAGGTGCACTCTTTCTCAGAAAGAGGGAAGTTCTGACCTGAATACTGCAATGAAAAGCTGAAAAGCTTTCTAGCTATAGCAAGGCTTATTGGTTCAGAAACATCATGATTTTTGACCTCTTGATGCTGGCATTATTATGACATACACTCAGCCTTTCTTAACCTGGATTTTCCGTGGAAGAAATAAGTGCAGCTAGCAGGAAGAGGATGTCTGAACATGAATGGCAGAGGAGATGAAGCCTCTTAAGAGCCTGTAAGTAGAACAAGACCTTTGGTGCCCTTATGGCAATAGGAACCATAAGCCCAGTAATCCATCTGGAAATGCAGCTACAGGTTCATGAATGGACTTGAGAATGGGGAAATGTTGCCTTAAAAGTGAACTCTCCCCTCTGTCTTTCAGCTATTTCTCATTTCTTTCTAAAAGTAAAGCTGGATGAAAACACCATTAGATTAGAAAGCTGTTATTTCAGTGTGAATCCTTTTTTCATTATAAGCTAGTTGTTTTCTCATTTAATGAGCCAAAATATCGCCATGGAATAGCAACTTCATAAATTTTTAAGAATTTGTATGGTGGGCTTTACATGATTCATTCATGTGAAGTTTTGTTTTGAGTGCTATTAGCATTCATTAATTTCTGTTTAGCCTCTTAGTGATGGAGCTGTCAGTGTCATGATAACTGTGTTTGAAGGGAGTTTTGGAGGTCCTCTAGTTCAGAACACTGCTTCAAGCTTCAGGGCTAGGTCAGGTCTCTCAGGGTTGTATCCAGTTGAGTTTTGAGTATCTCCAACAATGTTTCTGGGCAACCTCTTCCTTTGCTTTTCCACCCTCTGATGAAGCAATCTTTCTTTAGACTGAAATTCAACTTCTGGCTGTTGCTTCTTATCCTTTCACTGTGCATCTTTTTGAAGGCTGGTCTCTACCCTGGTCCATAGGTAATTGTACCCCCTGCCCTTTGCTTTCTCTTCTCTAGTCTGAAGAAACCCATTCCTCAACATCACCTCATACACCATGTGCTGCAATCCTCAGACCTTGTTCTCCAGTGAGAAGTATCATGTGTGACTTCAAATATCCTGTGCTGAATGCTGGAGGATTTAAACCAGAGAACTCAAAAAATCACTGCCTGACCTATAGGGCTGGATAGCATTCTCTTACCTGTCCTTTTGGTGAATGAGTGAGAAAGGCCGCAAAGTTCATGCAGGCATCATTTCCCTAGCAAACTAGTCAAAAAAGTTACATTATTATCAGTTTAGAGATTTGGCTGTGATACATCCATTTTTGCTCCTCAGAGAGTGACTCTGAATTTAGTTTTAAATGAAACTTTACACTGAGTTCAGGGTACAAGTCTATTACCATTGACTTACTGTTTGATTCTCCTTTTGACTTAATCAAGGAAAATTTAGGGGTTTATTTTCAAGGCCTGGGAGAGAGGGGGTGTTTAGTACATTCTTTGCAAGACTGGAATGTGGCTGAAATCTTGGTCTGAATGAAGTCAGAAGCAGAACTAACTCCTCTTTGCTGAGTAAACTCACATTTCCTCTCTAGGTTGGCAGTAATCATATTTGCTTCCCTTAATATGTTCTAAATGGATCTCCACAACAATCAGAAAGTTGCTGTGTGACTGAGGCAGTTCCATTTCTGCATGCCCAGTTTTGGACACTTAACAAATTTGATTTTCTAGAAGTATGAGCTGAACACTCCATAAAAATTGGGTTGATTGAACAGTGCAACAGACAAATATCCATGCAGCCCAAGTACACCCAAAACTTTAGACAAAGATGTACCACTTCCTAATTTAGTAAATGAACCACATCTGAAAGCAGTTAATCATCTGTTTCACTGCCAGCAGGCAAGAGGAAGTTGACAGCTGTTCACAACTGTATCATTGTGCTTCTCTCTGTAGTGTGTACAGTGCAAAAAGTGTGAATCAGGCAGAACAGGTTAATGAGATTTTCAGGCAATCAGGGGAACGAAATAAGGCCTGAACTGCTGAGCAGCCTCATTTTTCTTTCCCTGGCACCTGGTATGCTTATTTGTCCCAGTGCAACACATGGATAAAAACTGTAATCGCATGGGAGCAGAGACGCCTCCCTTGAGTATCGTTCTGAAATCCCCATGCTTAGGTGATGAATAACCTACATGAATTCCAAGGTGATGTTGAACCAGGATCAGCAGGATGTTTGTGTTGTAAACAAGTTGAGAAGATGTTAGAACCAAAATTTTTTTGTCTGCTGAAGTGGCAAAGCTCAAAATAATTCCCTTTTTTTTTACTTTTTAATTTTTTTTCTGTTGTATTAGGCTAATGCTGCAAGCATAGCAGCTGAGGTGAATCTGAAAATCCTTGCAGCCAAGTCTTTTACTACCAGGCAAAGGTTGTTAGTAAGTCAGTCAACATTTGTTGCTTTTGTGGGCTCTTATTCCCTTTGATAGGATATCCTCATATGCATGTTATCTAGCTGAACTACAGAGAAGTTGCATAAAGTTGGGCTTTTCCAGCAGATCACTTGGAAGATTCCCAAGAATTCAATATTTGCAGTGATGTGCAATTGATCTCAAGGATGAACATCATTAGAAAAGAGCAGCAAAATGGAGGGAGAAGAGTCCTTGAGAGGTTATCAAATAGTTCCCTCAGCCCTGAGCTAGCACCAAATATAGCACCTGGCAGGTGACAAAGGGATCAAAAAGGGTCTCCTAACTCCAGCATTCTTCATCCCCAGCCTGTTGCAGCAGAGGGCAGTGCTGACCAGAGTGCCCAGGTGGAGCTGAGACAACTCTCTTGGGCTGAGCAGGGATACAGAGGGGTTCTGGGAGACTATTCAGGACAATTGTGGCATATCAGTGCCCTCAAGGCCTGAACCTAGGGGCAATTGCTCTTGAAAACACACAGCTCTCTCTGTGTGACAATCAGGATCATTCTCCATTTGGCACACCAAACAGCAGTAGCTATTTTGATTACAAACCAAAGTGGTCAGTCTGCTTTTGCACAAGCCTGAATGCCTCAGTTCCTGCTTTTCTCCCTGAATTTTATCTTCTGCCAGGTGACTGATGTGGGCCAAAGACCAAGCTAACAGATGAACTTGGAGACTCTTATTGTCCCTGGGCTGACACAGTCTGACCGTGCACACAGACTATTATGGAGACTGTGTTCACAGGCTTATGTTCATGTAACTTAATGTGCAAAGGGCAGCTCTTGATGAAAGGGTTTTGTCTGCTTAACTTGGTCTTATAATCACCACCATGCCACCAGAGATCTGAGAGACTTCTGTTACCATACTCCCTGTCCTTGTAATTTCTCAGATGAAGCCTGTGTATTGCTCATCCTTTATCAGCAGAGCTTTAGCTATTTTTAAATTTCCAAAGTGGAATATAAAAAGGAAAATTCTTATCGGATTTACCACCACTGATTGATGCTCTTGCAAGGGCTAATGTCACCTGAAAGGCATCAATTAGCAGTATTTCTGTTGCTTTCATCACAAAAGTCAGTAAAGCAGGAAATGGTATGAAACTTGAGAAAAAGATAAATGAGTCTCATTAAGAGGAGTGAGGTATGATTAAACAATAGGGTACAGCAGGGTGGGTGAAATATGAGGCCAGCACTGATTTGGGGACGACTCATCTAATTGTTATCAGTTTCCCAGCCCAAAGGAGTGGTAATTCAGAAGTTAAACATAGGTACTGAAGTATGTCATTGTAAGGCTAAAAATTGGGGTTGGAGGATTAACCACACTGATCCCTAAAAGTGAACTCAGAAGAATCCTTGAACTGATGAGCTCATAATTAGCCTGAGGGGTGACAGCTCATGACCAGTTGCATCTGCCCCTGGTGTAAGTTGGCAGCATCTCACTGACTTCCATTGACATGACTCTTCTGATATCAATGTGGCTGTGAAAAGGCAAAAGCACAGTGAACACTTTTCTATTTTTCATTCCTGTAAACCGCAGAACTCCTTTTAAGAGAAGCAGGACAGGGCTATTTGCTTAATTATATGAAGTTCTCCTAAATGTAATGGAAATTCATGAGAAGCTCTGTTTATTGTTTTTGCTAGGCCTGAAGTTGGAAGGACCTATTACTTTCCATCCAGTGAAATGAGAGTGGTACTCATTCTCATAATCTCTTTGAAGCATCTGCACTCGAGGTGGAAGCTAAGGTCTCAAATTGAGGCAATTTAACAAACAGTGTCACTGACCTTGTGCCCAGTGCTGTATCCAGACAAATAATTGCACCACCGCTGGTGCTTACGTAACACACTCTTATGCAAGAGAAAGTAGCTGGGAGTCACTTTGTGTGTTTGGCCAGGTGAGTGGCACAGCAGCCTCAGCTGGATTGCACAAAGCCAGGGCAGCTTGCTTGCACCTCAAGAGCAGGAGACATGATTTTCCTCGGCCTTGCTGCCATGATGCATTCATGCCTGCCTACCATGGTCACCTTCCTTCCACTGCAATCCACACACAGGGTTGGAAATCCCGTCAACTTTAGCAAGCAAGTCATGCGTGGCTGCTCTGGGGCTCCCACCAAGAGGCATCTCCTACCCAGGGACTCTGAGATTTTAGCAGGACACACTACTCCTACCCCTGCCTTGTCAACTGCATTCTTCAGGCAGCTCCAATAGCTTGTGGCCTGGATCCTTTTCTGTCCCTGTGATCTTCATCATCTGAAGACTGTCTTTCTGTGGTGAGCAGAGAATGATGTCCTGAATTGATATTTCAGTCCCGTGAGGCATTTCCCTCACCTATCCTCCAGACTCCACCTCAGCAAAATAACAGGGCATGAATTCACTCCTTTTCTGTCCCTTCTCATTATTACACAGAAAGCAGTAGGAAGGGAATCTCATCATGGAGTAGTTGTGGGAGCAAGATGGAACAGGGATTGTAGGCAAGATTGAACAGGGGTTGTGGCAGTATAACCTTGGCCACTACAATCTATAAACACTCTTTATACTGGGCGCAAAAGGAGGGAGAAGTTGGATGGCAAAAAGGACAAGTTGAAGGCAGGTCTCTCTATCATCTTGTTTCAATCTCTTTGGTAGCTGGTGAGTTTTGATCAGTAGTAAAATGTGTTACTTGTTCTTCTTGGCCTGCTTATGCTCACACTCAAATGAATAACTGCAAGAACAGGTTCAGTAGAAGGAAAAGTGGATTTCTGCACAGTTCCTCTAGATGGCAAGCTTTATCTGTTCTATTTATCTTCTCTGTTCAAAAGTATGTTCAGGCTCAGTCACACTGCAAAAAACTTTCTACACTACTCAGACCATTCCGTCAGTTCTGGAATATCAGCTCCTAGAGTCCTAAACAAGTTTCTGTAGGAAAACAAAATTGTGAATGATGCACCAAATTCTTGAGATATGTGTTTACTTGTGGCATATGATTTGTATAGGAGAACAATGAAAATTTTTTGAAAGATGGCTTATTTTTGCAAACATTGTTACTTCACCTAATGAGGAAGACGTGGATCAGTTTACTCCTAGAGGCATTTTGCTGTGCTGAATGTGAGGGAAGTCTCTCTCTCTCTGCCCAAACTTTTCTAGGCATTAACAGTGATCATTGCTTTCACTGCTGCTAAGTCAGTGAGGAATGAGTGTAAGAAACCAGAAATAGAATGAGGAAATCAATGAAATTGTCCTGAGAGCTGATCCCAATCTATGGCCTATTTAATTAGGAATTATACCAGTGGACTTCCTGGCATAAAATTCCTGTAAGATATTGTGTGCATCTAGTAGTTCAAAACTAGAGAAAAATGTCACCAAAGAACAGCTATTATGCATCCTAAGTTGTCTTTTGAACAGCTATAAATAAAGTGGGGTGGTAATGTTGGGACACAGATTTCATCGTATTAGATGATTTACTGGGAAGCAAAATGCACAATGACAAAGAATCAAGCCTATATCGCTCTGGAAATCAGCATACAGGCCCAGCCCTTACACTTGACACAAGAGAAAGAGCTTCCAAGAACACTTTTTGTATTTATGAAAACCCCAGTTGAGTGGTATATCATTGTGTAATGGATCTTTATATGACATTTGTTGTTCTGCATTTTCTGTGGACAAATGAGACAATGTACATAGAGGCCAATGCTTGTGGCCAGTGCTCTGCTGTTTGCATTGTTTCTGCATTCCCCTTGCTGAACAGAGATCGCCCATCTCTGTTCCTTCTCCTGTGTGAAACAGTTAGTGAATTCCTCTAGGGATAAATCCTTTCATGCATTTTGCAAGTGATACCATACATGGCATTTTGCTCAGGTGTGATAAATCGAATATTTAATCAGTTTTCTCTGATTTTGCAATGGCCCTAATGATCTATTTGAATTTTAATTTCAATTTAAGTTTCAGCACACTATTTATTATATTCCTCAATCTCCATTTTCTTGCCTTTCATTTCTTCAGTCATACATCCTGTTATGCCTCTGACTAGAGCATAAGGGTCTCAGGCTATGGATTTTTATTTGTTTTATGAAATGTATGATCACTCTTTAAGTGCTGTACAAGTATATAATGATCCAGTCATAGTGCTTGCTCTGCCTTAGATGATTTGTCTCCCTTTTTCACCTTCACCCTTCAAATAATGTTGTCAGAGAAATTGCCTGTAGTTTACCCAAGCTCTCCTAATTTTCTTCAAGTCAGTTTTCCAAGCTTGGACAAGCCAGCCTTCTCAGCCAAGAAAATATTGCTGGCACCATTTTACCTCTCTCTGGTCAGGGATTTGACAGAAATTAGAAAGCAGGCTTTGCTTTCTAGAAGAGGGGTGCCCAGACCTCTGTGCACTTTTGCTGATCACATCTCAGCTGAGTCACCTGGAGAGAGTTACTCATGCCTCCTCCCTGACAAGAGAAGCGTCTTTGGTGCTGTCTTCTGCTGCCACGTTGCATGGCATGCTCCTGCTCCTGTCCCTGACAACACCTCTCCTTGCCTAGAGCTCCCTGCCTTTCCCTTCCCTGGGGACAGTGCCTGCCCTAGATAATGGTTTGTGCCTGGCTCTTGCATAACTATTCCCGTCAGGGCACCGGGAGACCTGTTTTCCCCATTTCCTCTGCTTAGGGTCACCACGCACCTCTGAGCACTTTGTGATCAGACATCAACTGTCCTCCAAAATAGCAGGGGAAGTGGATTACTGTAATTCTTTCATCTTTTATTGAATCAGGGTTTTGACTGATAATGAACAGGAGAATGTGCCATGTCCTTACAGGCCAGTGCATAAAATGCATGGCAATATAATCTTGGCCACTTACTATCCATAAACATGATTGAATTCTTGTATTGTCCACAACAATTATTTCTACTCTATTGACAAGAAAGCTCTGACAACTTAATCTGTTCTGATCTGAGCCAACACTTGCAGGGGGAAAAATGGGCAACTGAATAACAGAATCAGTATGATTGAGCAGAAGCAAATGTATTGTTTACATTAAACCCCAGTTATCGTTTCCAGCACTACTGTCCATGCATACAGGTGTCTCTCAATTGGCTAAGCCACTTGTCCACGAAGCAGGCACACATCCTTCAGGACACCTAACTGGTCAAGTGTCCATCATCACGTCCTGTGTCCTCTATCTGGTTCTGCATTTTTTGTAGACAGGTTCTCAGGCTCTTCGTTGTTATTTTCAGTCCTGTTGTTGTCTCAGTAGCCTTGATGAATTCCTGAGAACTTTGAAAACAAGACTGCAGGTGGCTTGTTATTTACAAACGTTTGGCTGGTACACAGAATGGCCTAAGTTATTCACATACATCGCTACAAACACCCTTTCTTTTCTCTTGATCTTACCCTTAATTTTACTGCTGAAAGAGAGGGAAAAAAAGGGTGTCCTTAGAAGCAAGGAGACAGCAAGCATGACCCAGTGCACATGATGTCCCAAGGAGCCTATTTCCTCCTCCCTGAGGCAACGGCACAGAGCAGCCTTCGGAGAAGGTCCACAGATTATCAGCTTTCCCTTTCTCTATTGCATCTGATTTCATGGCCTTTGCATATATTTAACATATCCCTTTGAACTGGCTGGGGTGGTGGGAATCCCTGCCCTCTGGCTCTCAGCAGCTCAGCCTGACTGACAAATGAGGCGCTAACCCCTTCTAGGAGTGAGAGAAGCGCTCTGGAACCGAAGTTCCCGCAGGTGCCTGCAAGATGCTCTTGCACAACATGGCCTTGGTCTTACATGGCAGGGAGGAACAACCAGCACCTGAACTGCTGGTGCTCCCACTGCAGGCGTTCCTTTCCCCCCACTCAAAAGATGCCCCTGGCTGACAGGTCGGTGCATGTAGACCTTGTTCAAGGTCAGAGCATCCCAAAGCATCCAGATAAATGCTGGAAAATCTTTATCAGGTAAGTGTGTGTAACTGCTGAGAAAAATGGTGATGTTCTACTCTTATGTAGAAGAAGCTGTGAAGAAAACAGTGGTCTCTGATAATGTATCAGCTAGGGAATTTGAGGAGAGGATATATTTCTTCATAGATTTGTGTGTGAAATATGATGTGGTTTCTGTGTTTTGCACCACAGCTTTACTCAAGCTTAAGGTCTCCTCTTCCTTCCTATGTTTTTAATACTGATGTTTTGAATACACATGTAATCATCCATGCCCTGAAATTTTTAGGCACTTTTATTTCCTCTCTTCTTCACGCTATTAGGAAATGGATCTGTGGGTGGTGCTCAAATATTTGTGTATCTTGTATTTTATTTTTACAGCACCTTCAAGTAAGAATCAATGAAAAGACCCTGAGGAAATTATTTTTGGCCTGGTTATCCAGTTGCAAAGGAGTAGGTCATGCAAATTAAACACACTCCTATATCCTTCCCTTCAGGCTATGCCCTGAGGCTGGAGCAGACCCAGAGAACAGGCTCTCTCACAGGGAGCTCACTGCATGGAGGCTGTATTATCCTTTTGTGGGGTGCAGAAGCAACTCACACAGGTAAGTTGTTCAGCCTGATAGGAAGAGGGAGGAACAAATTAGAAGGGCTTGTTGCAATCTCCTTCTTCCATGTACAGTGAGCAATGAGTCTATTACAGTTTAGACTCTTGTTTTGATCTCCTTTGCATTGTTCTAACCGAGAAGCAGTTTAGGCACAGCATGGGTTAAATCTGAGCTTCTGTTCTGCTGTCTCCCTCATTAACTGTGCAGTAGGGTGGAGGTTTGCAGTACTTCATGAGTTGGGTTCATCACCAACTTTTTTGGTGATATATACTTTAGGAACATTCTATCAATGCATGTGTATAGGTATCTTTTGAGACTCCTCACAAATCAGAAACATCTCCTAATAGTGATGACATGGAGCTTTGGAATAAACAATTTCTTTACCTATCTCAGCAACAAATGTGATGGACATCTAACCCTATCCTGCCCTGCAGTACATATTGATAGCTGTGGATCATACTTCTAAATGTGTGATGAAGACAAGCTAAAAAATTCTGTGCCTTTGGAAAAGTCATGCTTTGCAAGTCCAGCCTATACATAATCTTAAACTGTGTTCATACTGATAGCAAATGCTGAGTGCATTTCATCACCAGGAGGGCGAACCTGGCTGCCAGCTGGATGGCATTTGCAAATGATCCATCCCTAATCTGCTCTTCCAGAGCACGACCTACATCTTGTTGCTATCTTTCTGCTTTTTCTTTGAGTGATTAACTCTCAGTTCATGAGACTTTTCCAAGCAGCACCTATCCTTCAGGGTGCCTAGTAAGTAAGCATCAAGTGCTTTTGTCTGCTTGTGCTCAGCTTCCAGCTCTGCAGAGCACAAGCCGCCCAGATCTCATTAAAAACATCATAAATTTTAACCAAAGGCCCAGAGACCCAGTATAATACCGTGATGGAAACCCATCAGTAATGCACTGTCACAGTCAGGTATATTCCTGTACACAGGCGCAGGTGGGCATTATGGACAGGAGCTGGCATCTAAAGGCCATTCCAACATTCAGAGCCAAGCCAGGGCTGCCAGGTATCACCAGAGCAGTGAAGGGAGGGAGAAAGCCCCATGTAATGCTAGCCAGTGCTCATAACCCAGCATGGGCTTCCTCTGTGAGAAGATTTTCTAATGTAAACAGTGCTCTTTGGGTTTCAAGGAAGCTCTGGGGAAAATGCCTGGCTGTACAAAGGACTTCTGTTGTTGCTTGACCAGTTGGCTCACTCAGCATCTTAACACCTCTCCACTGCCCTTTGGCCAGAGTCATGTTATTATGAGTATATAATTGTGTATTTAGCTCCTCTGTTAGGGTTACAATTTAAAATAATGAAGGAATGTAATTTAGATCAGTGTGTTCCCCATATGAGCTCAACACAAAGCTATAATAAGCCAATTTATAACTGACACATATTTCCCCTAAACTCAGACAGAATGAAAAATATAAATATGAAAAAGACTGACTGCTAATGTGTTCATGAAAGCTCATTCCAGAAATAGAGCTGAGCTGATCAAAATGCATTTGTGTATGAGCAATTTGAAAGTTTCTTTATAGTTTTCACAGGAAAATTAGACCAGTTCATGAATAACTGAGTCACAGGGCACTGTGATTGGCTGCTCTTTAGCAAGAGTTAAAGTAACATGTGCTTTGCTCACAGTGTTGGCAAACTGATTTTATTTGTTTGCAATTTGAACTTTGAAAACAAGTCAAGTCAAGGGTTAAGAGAAAGCTTTTAGACATGGGCAGAATTCCAAAGCAATCCGAGAGTCCATTTACTAATTGAGGTTGGTGTCAGGAAGCATATCTTAACATGACCTTCAGGAAGTTCTCTAATTTTTTGCTAATATATAAATTTTTTCCTTTTTCTCCAGTATAAACAGCGACTTTAAACATATATATATATATATACATACATAATTCTTTTTTAACTCCATGCCCTAGCAAAGGCAGGAAAAGAAGCTGCTGAAACTGAACCAGGAGAAAAGGAAGCTAGCCATTCCTGGAGAAGAGGCCTCTCCCTAAAAAGCATGACACAGTAGGGTGGCTACCCACAGATTAAGAAACTGTTGAAAACCTTGGATTACTCAAATGAGGTTATTGCCTTTTGGTTACCCAAATGGCCGCAGGAGGTCAGCCCCAGCACTTCCATCCCTGCTGCCCAGGAGCTGAGTCAGGCCCTCTATGGCCTCAAATCATCCCACTGCCTCTCATGTATGCTGGTTCACAGTATCAAGCCTCAGCTGTCAGCTGCTGCACATTGGACCATGACACAAAACATTCTCTGGTTTCTCTTGGGTTGCCTTTGCCTGAACCATTTCAGCTGAGCACCACTGCCCTAATCCT
The DNA here is from genome assembly GCA_013397195.1 of Hylia prasina. Classification (NCBI taxonomy): domain Eukaryota; kingdom Metazoa; phylum Chordata; class Aves; order Passeriformes; family Sylviidae; genus Hylia; species Hylia prasina. Next base: position 1,254,128 of record VYXD01009094.1, on the reverse strand, counting down.
GAGCATCTTTCTCCCCTCTGGTCCTTGCTTCCTTGAAGCTGAAATCTTCCCAGCTAGAATCACAGGAGGGTTTTGTTCTACTGGAAATGTTAACCTTCCTACTGGGTGGCAACAGGGAGAAGTGGCAGAATAAGTGAGATAAGACAATGGCCAATAAAACCAAAATGCCTGCAGACAAATACCCCTAACTGGGGTCACACGCAAAGCCCAATCTTAGATGCTCTACCAGAATGTCCAAAACCAGTTGTATAAGCACAAAGTTGACTGTGCACACTGTTATTTGCCTGTCCTAAAAAAACACATTGTAGCATCCACTCATTCCTGTCTGAGAACAGCAGTAGCAGGATTTTAAAAAGCAATATAATTTTTACCACAATAAATGCAGTACAACCCAAATTAGAAACTATAAATCTTTCCACTGCCTTGGCAGGGCAGGTTGAGCTCCATGCTCTACCAGGATTCATACACCTTCATGGTAATGTTTTTAATGCCATATCTTTTAGATTGAGAAGAGAAACAACTGTCATTTTTGACCTTGGGAGGAGTCCAGATGTTGTGGGTGATGGCAGGGCAGTAGGTGAGGAAAAGAAGGGAGTATTTGCTCTTCTGCCTGCTCAGAAATGTTCTTCCTTGGAAGGGGCAGAGCCTGCACCACTTGAAAGAAATCTGTTTTCTTTTGACTCTGCAAATGCACAAAATTTCATGAACGCGGGGCACTGTAAATTTTTTTCAGCAGAACAAATTTACAGGAGCAAAGATGTGCTTCCTTGGGCATTTACCACAAATCTGGATGAACAAGTTAATTTTCTTCTGCCTTTTCCTCGAAAATAATAGCTCACAGCAGAGAGAGGGGTTGCAATGTGGCAGCAGCTTCTGAAAGGAATTGGAGTATATGGTTTTGTTCTGAAACATGTGCTTGGCCATATCTGATATAGTTGTGCCCATTCAAAAATAGTTTAAGCAAAGAGCTTCCTTGAAAATGAAGTCCTATAAGAAACTCTGGTATTTCAAAATCATGGAAGTTTTTTTCATGGATTTAGATGACAAATTGTTTTTGTTCATTAATTGGTTGGCAGGGGGTTGTTTGTTTTGTTTTGAGGTAATATATTCTCATTTGGGAACAGAATAATAATTTTTAAATAATTTTTTGATAAAGTTTAAATATTCTAATTCTTAGCTTAATGGCTAGAAAATCTAAAATCCTGTTAACAATTGGAATCGGGTCAATCAAAAAGCCCCCAACCTCCACTCCCCAGTCAGTTCCACTGAATTATTTTAATTATCCTGCCAACCCTTCCCTCCATTAATATGGTCTGTTCCCCCTAAGACCTTTTCTTTTAAAGAAACATACACTGTCAGAGGTGATTTGGTCACCAAAAATCCCACCAATATTTTACTGAGGTAGCAACACTGAGCACTCCACATTAGCAATCAGCACAGAGCAAGAGGAGGGGCTCTACAGAACATGCCCAAAATCTCTGTCACGGGGATTGTTTTACTGCAAGGAGTGAATGCTTTTTTTGTGGCTGGAGTTTGATCTCCTAGGCCAAAGCTAAGTACAGGAACTGAGAGAGTCACTTCAGGACACCCTCCTCACCTGGACTGAAATGGTAATGAGGATGTATGATGAATATGGAGCTGATTCACAGCAAGAAGTCCCATCTGCTTATGTCATTCGCTGTTGAAAGACATTATATGCTGAGGTACAACTGCCTGATGAAATAAGGTATCCAAAAATTTCTGCAAAAGGATTAGGATTTTTGATTAGTGCATCTTTGCTCAGGGTATCAGCTGCATTATCTATTATTTTTATTTCTGGCTTTTTATCACTCTAAATACAGCTAATGGAACAAATATTGATATAAATCACAAAACAGAATATCTGGCCTTGAAAGCAGAAATGCACAACACACAGTGGTAGCTCACTCTTCTTTCCTAAGCCTTTGCTACACAGCACTTGGACTGCAGTGATCACTGATATTTACATCTAACAACAAACATAGAAAAAGATTCCTTTTCCTCACGGCATAAAATATATGCAAAATAAGAACAGGATCCGTTTTTTGTTAATTAACTTATCTCCTTTATTTACTTAATTACCAGTGGACCATCATTTCACTTCTGTTTTTCACACTCACTGAGTTACAAACTGTACCTGGTCCTAAGTAGCATATCAAAAAAGATGCAAACCAGAAATTATTTAAGAAATACAATAATTAAAAAATAATAAACCCCCAAATAATAAAAAAACCACAAGTAACAGAAAATTGTCAGTGTAAGAACAAGGCACTGAGAGTTATTAAAGAAAGAGTATTGAAACGCTTCCATCAGCTCATGGACTAATGTGTTATCATCTATTTTGGTTAGAATTTGTGGCTTAAAAGTTGTACTGTTCAAAAGGAGTAACACATTATGAAAGAACACCTTAAGACAATGCATTTAAAACTCTTCAGTGTTATATTTGTGCTTTCTTTTGGAGGCACATTCTTCATAGGCAGAGAGGCATCCTTGTGTGGAAAATAAACAAGTTTGATCTGTTTTCTAGGTAATGTTAACATCTTCTGCTGTAAGGGCATTCTATTAGCTCCAAATATTTAGTGTTCAGGCAGTTTTTTAGAAAATGGTTGTAAGACCCACTAGATAATGCGTTCATTCTCCATGCTGGAGTGTGTGACTACATAAAGAACAGTAAGATTTTTACTCACTGCATCCATGTACATTCATAAGATCAGGGCAATTAACAGAAGAAATACTGAGAGGTATATGCTGCCTTTTTATCACAGACCTCCTTTTAAAAGCTGCAAAAGGATGGTATATTTTTGGTAAGCTGAAGCATAATATTAGAAGTGTGTATATACCTAAAATATATAGTATAAAATATAGAGTTTTGACTTTTTTTTTTTTCCCTGCAGATGTTACCATAAAACCAGCATGACGATTTCAAAAAACTGAATAGAAATTACTCTGTTAGTGAAGTTAAATTGAATAGCTATGTGAACAAGTATTTCACCTTTTGGAAGTTAATGTCAAATCAGGCATTAAAATATTCTCTTTTAAACACTCATGTTTATTTTGCCTAACAAGCACATATACTGTATAACACATTTAACTTTTATATCTAAGCTACCTGAATGAAGAAAATAAAGTTAAGCCTAGACTGTATTATTTTATTTATATCTTTGGTTGAATCTCCTGATCCCCAGCAAGCAAAGCACAGACACCAAAGAAATCAGTAGGTGAGTTGATAATGTGTAAGATGTGATCCCCTAGTGCAGAGAGCATTTGAAATTATAAAAGAATTCTTAAAATTGTATGTCTATGCCCAGCTGAGTAGACATCAATGGATACAGTACTTCAAAGTGCTAAGGTATATAGCGTATCACACATAGATGTGAGAAATCTGGAGCCCTGTGTGAAGGTGAAACATCATCTATATGTAATGAACATAAGTGAAGACTGATTGAATTCATCTAGCATACCTCTAAAACTCATATTCTTGAAATACTGGTCCTAAGCAGTATTAAAAACAGTTTCTTGCCATTGTTGTCTAAGCTAATGTGTACTGAACATGTCACTTCCTTTCATCTAAGGATGACAAACATCTAACTGAGCACTTACCTGGCTTCTGATCCACACCCCCAGTTTTCACTGTTTTTACTGAGATGGTTAAATAGAGGATGTCCCATTGTCTTGACTGGGAGACGTTTTCTTTGCTGATCTGTATGGACACATCTGACTCCCTATCTCAGAATTGTACAGGAGTATTTGTAGCTCCTTCCTTAAGAATAAAGCTTAATGCATCTGCAGCTTCAAATTCACCTCAATTGTTGAACATAGCAGGGGTTAAAGCTTTATTCAGAGATTGCCCAAATTTGTATTGCCTCTGCAGAGCCTTTTTGCTTTCAGGATCCTTTGGTGGCCAGATCCTTCTGTGTTAGGCCTTCGTAAAATGTGGAGATATAGTTAGTAGGGACTTCTTGCTTTGGTAGTGTGTGTGCAAAAGTCATGCTTGTGTGTCAACACAAAAGAAATGATGGGACTTAAAACTGGGTTAGGAAGGAGCCACACTTCTGAGACTTACAGGGGTGGAAAGAGCAAAATGTCACTCCATGTCATTAAGACGTCACACTCACTTAGTGAATAACATGGCCATGTTGACAATTTGTGTGATGATAACATGGTGGTGGTGACCTGTCACCATTTTGCTGCATGAAACCATGTGGATGCCACTTGGAATTCGTCTACCCTAAGGTATTTACTAAATACAGTGAAGCTTACGTATGTCCTCTGGTCAGCACATTGAAAAGAAGTCAAGAAGCTTACTCATCCAAGAAATGCAGGGTAATTAAACCTTCCAGCTAACTCTGAGCAACCTCCTACTCCCTAAATGATCAGTTTTATGGTTTTTTTAATGAATGTTTGTGGTTACATTTTTCCCCTCCACTTGGAATAATCCCCTTCTTTCAGCTGATCTACAAAACCATACTAGGAATCTCGTGTACATTTAATACCCTCAGTGTGTCCTCTAGTTTCTGCCTATTATTTCCAGCAAAGATTGGAATTATCTCCCAACCATATGTAGTTTAACAAAGACAAGTGCTGGATTCTGCACCCACAATGGGACAATCATACAAACTCGGAAATGAGATACTGGAGAGAAGTGCCACAGAAAAGGACCTGGGGGTCCTGGTCAGTGCCAAGCTGAACATGAGTCAGCAGTGCCCTGGCAGCCAGGAGGGCTGAGCCTGTCCTGGGGAGCATCACCAGTAGGGACAGGGAGGGGAATGACCTGCTCTGCTCTGCTCTGCTTTGCACTGTGGTGGCCTCACCTTGAATACTGTGTGAAGTTTTGGGTGTCACAATACGAGAAAGACATTAAACAATTAGAGAGCATTCAAAGGAGGGCAACAAAGATGGTGAGGGGTGTTGAGGTGAAGCCAAAATAGGAGCAGCTGAGGTCACTTGGCCTGTTCAGCCTGGAGAGGAGATTGAGGAAGACCTCATTACAGTCTTCAAACATCCTTGCAAAGTGAAAAGGAAAAGCAGGTACTGATATCTTCTCTGTGGTGACAGTGACAAGACCAAAGGAATGGCCTGAAGTTGTGTCAGGGGAGGTTTAGGTTGGATATTAGAAAAAGGTTTTTCACCCAGAGTGTGGATGGGCACTGGAACAGGCTCCCCAGGGGAGTGGACACAGAACAGACCCTGAGAAAGTTCAAGAAGAGTTTGGACACTGCTCTCAGGCACATGGTGTGATTCTAGGAGATGTCCTGCATAGGGCCAGGAGTTGGACTTCAGTGATCCTTATTGCTGCCTTCCAACTCAGGATATTCAATGATTCTATGATCTAGTCTATTTGTGCTTAATTACTGTTTTCTGAAAGAATCTGCCTACATGCACTGACTAATAGGGAAGAGTATCCTCTTCCTCTTGTTATTACACCTCTCTGCTTTTTTTGTTCATGACAAATATAATTTTCAGCAGTAATGATGAGGAAGTGCCAGTTTATGCTAATTGTAGTTGAAAAATTGAATTCCAGACAATCACTTAAAATTATAAGCAACAAGAGGAACGTGTCCAACAGGGGGTTTAGCCAGCTTTGCTTTCACCTAACCTGGTGCTGCTCAAGGAGTCTTCTGGTCCCTGATATGCACGCCAATGCTCTAAGAGATGGGAGCAGCTGCAAATAGACTCTGAGGGAGGCACCTAAAAAGGTTTCCACAACCAAGGGATCTATCTATGCCTTCTTTTCTCCAGCTATTCTCCCTTTTTGAGTTACACTAATTGGGCTTCTTGATGCCTTTGATTTAGGGTGATCCACAGAGCTTAACTGTGGAAAAGGATCCAAGCACAACCAGTGGTGGACACATTGCTATCTCTCAATACACTTGGAATGGAAACAACAAATAAAGTCCTCCAATTTCTGTTTAATATAGGAGCATTAAAAGAGAATTTATTATGTATTGCTCTTATTTGTCATTATAAAAAATTCCAGAGCTGATACATGAATATTTACATGTCCCTACTTTTTTCAGCAAGAACAATCTTTACCTCCAGAGTATGAATTTTTGACTTTAATAATGAGCTTTCACAGTTTCCATCTGACTTTATTTCATCCATAGCAGAGTAGTATGACTCACTACTGGCAAAACAAAGAGCTACAGACCTGAGCAATTCAAGGCTGCAAGTAACAAAGCCAGTGAGTGAGACTCTGAGGGGAACTGCTGCAAGAGGGAGCATACAGCAGAAGCAAACACAGGCATCAGCCCTCTTGGCTCACCATCCAGTCAGCCAAACACTCACACCACAACATAACCAAATATGGAGAGAAGACAAGTTGGAAAGAGAACTTAATCCTTAAAAAAATGTTCTACCTGATTGTGCCCTCCTCAACAGGCAGGACTTGGCAGTGGAACAGCCCACAGATTTAACTGGAAATCTGTGTGTGCTGGCAGCACTTTATTGCTAGATTCATTATTCTACATGGTTTTGCCCTTACAATTACTAAAACTGCCTCCTTTTTCCCTTATGCAGTCTTTTTGTTTGCCTGTTTTAAGTCTGAGGTTTGAATATGTTCATATGTCCTTTGTTTAAACACATCCCTGTTGGCTTCGGGTGTGTTTGTTGATGCCTTGAGCTGAAGCTAGGGGAAAAAAAAAGTAGCACTGGATAGCAACACGTTGCATCACCCTCACAGAGAATGGGGGAGCACATCACTTCCTCCCAACCTTTTGTCCCTGGAGCCCTTCAGGTTTCTGCAGCAGCTTAGCAGGCTGACTTCATTCTCATGGTCCTTTCAGCCTGATGGGATTTTCTCATTTACCTAAAGGAACAGGAAGTTTAGAAGGAAAATCTTTGATAATAGTTGAATGGGCTGCTATTTAAAGCGCATTCCTTGAAATGACTCCATATGAAGAAGCCAGTGTACCAAGTTATCTTATCACTCTTTGCTCTTCAGAAATCTGCATCGTATCTGGCAGCAGAAATTGCCCCACCAATGGATGCCTGAATTAGATTTTGCCTAAAAGTATGTGATGACATTTGGTTTGTGATCTTGAGAAATCAAAATAGTGAGTTGCTGTTTAATTTAAATTAAAAACAAGCAAACAAAATAACCTAACAAAAAATATTCAACAGTTTAATATTATGTTCAGAAATTCTTGTTTTAGGATAAATTTCAGGTGATCTAGACAGGTCCCCTAATGTTACTCCTAGGCAGTGACAAGTTCAGCACTGCTCTTGCTGTGTATTGCTTTGTGGTTCCTCTCGCTTTTATGGTCCCAAGGTCATCCTGCAGTCTGCAGGGCACAGCTAAGTGGAAACTATTCATCCCCTTGTCTGAGAAAATAGATAGAAAAGTGGACTACAAAAACAAATGTAACCTATTTGATTTTAGTGCAGTGTCTGGAAAGCAGAACCCGTCTTAGTAAATGCAGAAGTTTGCCTCAGAGCTGGTTGCGGGGAGTCCCCTCTACAGACAATGGAGAGAGAATCAGTGCACAGCTAAGGCATGGAATGAGGGAATGGCTCACCTTCTCCTAAAGAACGTCTGGAATCGCTCACACAACTTGTGCCCTCGGCTTGCCTGGTTCTCTCCATGACTATGGAGAAAGCCTGGGCTGATCTCCTCACACACAGGGATCTACACCACAGGTGTCTGGAATTGGGATACAGCCTCTCCTATATACATATAGATGGATCAAGAATACACTTCCTAAAGCCTTTTACATGGGCCCGGTGTGTGCTGTGTCTCTCACCTGCATGCAGTTGCTACGGATGTGTGCTCCCCATGCTTGGCATCTCTGTGTTTCATAACCTCTTGGCTCGCTGCTTCCAGGGCAAGGCAGCAGCTTCAGCAGTTTCTCACCAAGTGAGCTTCATCTCTTCCAAAGAGAGCTCTGTCTCCCTTTCCTCTGTTTGCCCCTGTCCTGTAACCTGTGCAGCAATACCTGAAGTCTTTTTTCAAACAAACACTGTTCTGCTGAATTAAGAATTTTAAGGTTCTTCAGTTAGAGCAGAAAAGCAAAGATTACCCAAATGGTCTGAGTGACACCATAACATGCCTCTCTGCACCAACGTATTCAAAACCTGGTGTTCACATTGCACTGGATAACAGAGTTATTACCTGTAGTGGAACATTTGTGCTGTTTAAAGAAACAGTTGCTTAAACCTGTTCCATTGAATGCCTGTTAAGGTCCACCCTCAGAGTTTTGGCATATTCTCAAATCAACCTTGAACTGAACATCCCTTGATCAGTTCCACAGAAAGTTAATGACACCAAATTGTAGGTTACAGCAAGATATTGAGGTGAAGGCAAATGTAGCATTAGGAAGAAGCAGATGACAGCACGACTTGCTTATTTTGTCACTTCAGTGACTGGAGAAAAGCATCTATTGCTCAGTTACTGTAAACCTGTACTGTTTGTTTTGTTTTTTTTTCACACAGTGGTTATAATTATAGATATCAAGCTTCTTGGAAGATTGAGGACTACAATTATGGCATGTTTGTTATTTGAACTCTCTTTGTAGTAACTGACACAGAAATATATGCATCAGTTTAAATGTTTGGAGTCTATCCAAAGATATAGATGGCTGATACCACTTCATACTCTTAATTTGATGATTGCAACAGAATAGTATTTTATGTAAACTTGACTCTTCCTGGTATTTTGGCCAAAGTTGACAATACTGGTTCACTTAACTTATTAGAAAGTTTTCAGATATTTAGGATTTGATGTTTAATCAAATGCATTCACTCATCCAAATATTACCTCAAACAAAAAACAATATCAGTTTCAACTGATACTTTTCACTTCTGTGCTGTAAAAAACTGGAAACAACGCACACTGTGCCTTCTATTTCCAATGACTGAGGAGCAGTTTTAATTCCTTACATGTTCTATTCACAGGAAGAATTACACAGAGAGAGAAAAAAAATTGCCTGTGCAATTTTTATACTAAGTGTCTACAGAAAGCTTTACTTTTTTTATATAACTGTTCTTTCCACTGACATTCAAATCAGACTATGCTTATCTGATGCCCAATATGAGTTTGATAATGTGCTTCGTTTGAGAATATGATTATTGAGGAGTCACCTACTGCAACTGTGTGTATTCAGACAATACAAATGATTACACACTCTTCTGCAAATGCCCTTCCAAGAGTTTCTGAGCTTGCAGCACTAAGTGATTCACCTCATACTATAAATTGTCAGTGCAGTAACCTTAGGACATCCTACAACATGACTCTGAAGTTAGTGGATTATGGAGTAAGAATCAAGTAGGTTATGCATTTATTATATGCATTATTATCCTGGCCTATAATAATGCTGGCTGGCCATGTTAAGTCATGTACAGAATTATGTTTCAAGACTAGTTAAGCTTTCTGAATGTGTCAGTATTAATGTGCAATTGAGAGGTATTTCACAAAAAGCTATTTTTCCACATCCACTTATCTTCAGTTCAGCATTTCCCAGTTTAATCTCTAGGCTATCACCCATGTTAAGGATTTTAGTATAAGCAGGACAGTGGATACATAAGTATCTATTGAGAACTGTTGTACAGAAAGAGGATGCAGAGGGAAAAAGCAGTAACTTGGCTTCTTCAGAGACCACACAAACAGTATAATTCCTGAAAGCTGTTGCAAATTTGTTTTACTTTGCAAGCTCACTTGAGTCCTCAGTGTATCATCTCAAGAATGTTGCCATCATTTGAGATGACTTCAGGCTCACAATGAAAGCACATGGATTGTGGCAGCAGAAGCACAGGCAGGAAAGCCAAGGCAGATCCTCTTGTTCTTCTCACAGCCTGGCTACTGCTGTCTTCCCAAGTAGAGCAGGTGAAAAATTATTTGCTCTAAAGTCCAGGGGAAAATTAGTTCACTGTTGTGCCCTTTACAATCCTCGTTGAGGAAGGCTCCTCAATGAGCAGCACTGCAGAAGTGGATGAGTACATGCACAGAACCACAAAATTCTTTGGGTTGGAAGGGACCTTTAATGATCATCTAATCCAAGTCCTCTGCCGTGGGTAGGAAAATTTTTCACTAGTCCAGGTTCCTTAAAGTACTGACCAGTCTGACCTTGGACACTTCCAATGATGGAGCATCCACAGCTTCTCTGGGCACCTCTTTCATTTTGTTCACTGAAGTACTAAAGGAAGTACAAGGCTCCCATATGAGTGAATTTAACCTCTGGAAATCACAACTTGGCATCAATCTGTTCAATCTTACCTGCACATGAATAAACTAAAACAAAATTGATCTTTGTAAGCTTTGTTGAGTTTCAGTTTTCAAAGAGAGAGAAAGAAAATGAGGGCAAGGATTTAGACCTATTGAATATAATGTAAGTGGTCACATGCTGTAAAATGAGAGATTTTATTAACCTAGGTGAGAGAAAAGCAGGATAATGCCATATTATATCATTTTCCACTGAGGAACCTCTGGTGGAATTACTATTTCCAGGAGGGCGTAGTGTTCCTAGAAGTGAGAATTGATTTAATTTTTCTCTCATCATTCCACTGTGAAAATAGAATCTGGGCTTTTGCCAAATTCTGTAGGAGTATCTCTTTTTAAAAATCATTATTACAATAAGGTCAAGTTCTTCTTAAAACAAAACACTTTAGATGTTTAAAATCTCATATGCGTGGTGTTTATTGTGTGCCACATCCCAATATTTTACAAGTGTCCTGTAATGATAGCTTCCTCTTTCATGCTGCATTTTGTAAAGAGATTTCAAAGCATTTCCCAAAGAAAGTGAACTATAATTATGCACGTGGTAGAGATGGGGAAACAGAAACACCAAGAGGTAAAGCAATTTGCCCAAGGTGACAGGACAAATTAGAGGCAGAGTCAGGCATAAATCCCATGTCTCCTGCTTTTTGCTTCCTTGCTAACCACAGCCTCACTTGGAGATGGTATCACCAGATTGTAAAAGCAGTAGAGAACTGCTGTGGGAGTACTACAAGATGCACCCTGATGTGAAGCTGATACAGGATCAGAATCAGGGTCCACCTGCAATTCTTCTTGGTCACGGGGGTAACAGGTAAATGATAACTGATCTGAGAGGGGCTTGCAGGGCAGAGCTGGGGGCTCCTCACTGAATCTTGGGTAGATAGACAGGGGCTGCTGAAAGGCAGAGAAACCTCCATGGCTGCCTCATGGAGGAGCCTTCCCTCCAAGCACTGAGGCACTAATAACCTCATAGTCCTGGAGATACATTCCTCAGAAATCAGGCCCACACACTTTTTCCCCTTCAGTAGTGATCAGAGCGGCTGATCACGGAGACAGAGGACTCTGTAGAGCAATGTGGAGCTGCTTTGTCCCACAGGACATTGTGCCTTGGAGACATGCAGTGGCAGCCCTCACCACCTCGTTGCACAGCAGAAGGATTCCTGCATTCCCTCAGTGCAGAAGCATCTGAACTCTACCGCTATTTGTGGTTTATTTGGCACGTTAAGATTGATTTGAAATTATTTCCTGTGTATTCGCAAACCCAGCTAGTAGTTTCCCTTTAAAGTGCACCAGCTGTGACATTGGGCAGGTTTTGTAATTTCAAATGAGGCGCTAAGAGACTACTCCTTTCAGCAGCTTTTTTTTTAATGAGGGTGGGTACCTGTTGCAGTGAATCAATTAAAACTCTTCTGACACACAAGTTGTGTGTTGCCAAACCCGTTTCTCAGGTTTCCCAGGAGGGAGGATAACATGTGACAGCACACAGAGAAGCCAAGAGTACTGGAGAAGATCAGAAGCCTGCATGAGTGAGCTTAGCTTTCCGAAATACTTTCTTAAAGCACTATTCAAGGGACCCTTGACCTCTGCAACAGACAGCACCATGGTGGAGCAAGAGATGCTGCTATCGTGTGCTTATCCTCCAGAAAAGTGTAAGTGACCAAATATGATTTTGTATAAGAAATGAAAACAGGACACTGGAGGAAGGAAATGAAAGAAATTATCTAGGTTGTATAATTGAAAAGACTGAGGGAGTAGAGGGGAAATGCTGAAAGAAGGAAATAAGGAAGCTATTAACTTTATATTGTAGGCATGCAATTGTAATACGATTAGCGTACATGCAAGCAAAAGAAAGGATGCTTGTATGCACAGCTCTGATATAAAAGCTTCTTGAAGAAACTTGCTTTAATCTTTGACTTTCTGCTTGTATTTGCAAAGTGCTGTGGCATGGATCTTCTTGTGCGGTAGAGAACATGAACAACAAGCATTGATTTAATAACTTAAGGAGCAGACTTGGGTGCAAAGAAAGCATTTTCAAGAAAGACATGGAGTGATTCAAACCAATGGCTTAGGCTGTTTTAACAATGCAATGCCTCTTTTTCCTAAGACATTGGCACATTTTCTGATCTTTTATCCAAATTAGATTAGGGTACAGTGGGAATATACCCAAATCCATCCCTCCTTCCTGAAAGCATGCTGTCACAGAACCTCTTTGTGAACCAGAAATTTTGTTTTTGTTACTAGAAAATATAATACAGGCAACAAACCAAATAAAATCTGTACATATTGGCTTTTAAAATGCCTGGGAATATTTTAAAAGACTAATGAAATAACCAAGTCAGATTTCCAGCATGCCAAAGATGAGTATGACAGAAAGGTAGAAATGTAGCTGACTACAATAAAGTCAGGTAACTAAGTCTGGACTAGACATGTCTGAACAAAATATTAAGCAAATGTAGAAATGGAACTGGTATATCCTGAAGCCACTTCAGTGCATTGCTAAATCAAAATTCAGTACAAAAAAACCTCCTTCTCGCTTTCAACTCAAGAAATATTGCTTTTTGAATGACCTAGCTTTCTTTGGGAACTTCATGAGGAGGTTATTTAAACCTTACTCCAGATTGAAGAATTGTCTTTGTTCTGTTTGTAAAAAATATCACTTTGTACAGGACTTTGTGTTCTTTATTGGGAGCCGAATAGGACAAGGATGTCAGCAAAGATAGTTACCTGTGGAGACAGGTTTTCAGTGTTGTTTTCTACTCCCTACTTTGTATATGCAAAAGGCAAGAGAGAGATAAAAATAATCCTTACCACAGTGTCCTGTTGAGCTGACTTAGAAGCTCATAACTGACTGTAACACAGCTTAAGTGAAACCTGGAGTTAAAATGCCTGTGATATTAAAAAAAACCAACCAAACCATACTTTCCTTTTTGCTGCCTATTGTCCTGTTAAAGGTTTTTTAAAAACAGGATGACAATACTTTATTTTTAGCTTTGCTGTAACCCCACCAATATAAATGATTGTTTTTGTTTCATTGACTATTGGTTTGGGTTTTTTTCATTCTGTTGTTCACTTTAGTGTTAAATAGAAAATGGGAGTCATAGTGGGTTAAAATCATCCAATTGCTCTTTAAGGTAAAAGGTCACTGGACATCTCAAATTGCTCAGTTTTTTCTATGAAAGTCAACTTCTTACTGTGTGTTATTGTATTTGCATGTGTGTGAGAGAGAGGTTTCTCAGTCTCAGTTTGGCTGTCAAATTCACAGAAATGTGACATGAGGCACTGTAGGAGCTGAAAAAATTACATAGAGAAATCAAATCAAATCAAGCCCAAAGGAACTAAATCCATAGGAGGGAGGAAGCCATATAATACCTCAGGATGGATGAGCTGGGTCCACTAATTACACCTTCTGGTGACATGAATCAGCAGTGACCCCCCTGAAGTTACCCCTTGGGCTTAAGAAAGGACTGTGTGGAGGACCAGCCTCGCTGCATTTACTGTGTTAAGCTCTTGCCCAGAACAGGTAGGGTGTGTGTCTGACATGTTAAAAAGACAAACAGAGCCTGAATAGGTCCATTCTAGCTGTAAAGGGTCAAATTATGCCTCAGTGGGTGATGCTTTTCAGCTCAAAACTAAGTGATGTCTTGGATTGATCCAAAAGACCAACCTGCTGCAGATTTAAGCTTATAAATAAAAACCTAAATCTTTTAAGAAATTCTTTCTTCTATGCAAAACAAGCTTGGTATGTCTTTGGAAGTCTGGATGTACTTGTTGGGAACTGTTGCTTTTCTACATGTTGTTATATGAAGTCAAAAAGAAATGCAAAACTTTACACCTGATCCAAAGGTCCAGCTGTCTGCGATGACGCATTTCCATGTGCCTTCTGCTTAATGCCATTTGGTTCCCTAAAAGTCTTGCAAGGAAAAACTAAGATGTTTGTGGTTTGGGCTGTTTGGGCTTTTTTGACCTCCAAGACACATCAGGATGGTCACAATATTGAAAAATTAGCCTCTAGTTAGTCATGTGGCATGTTTTTCATACAACAGTGATGGTGTTGTGCTGTAGTGATGTGTTATTCAGTCCAGGGGTGAATACTTTCTCTTCCCTTGAAGGGAATATGAGCTGGGGATTTCTGTGGTTTGTAGCTTTATTTCACCAGGTATTTGGAGCAAACTTTGTTGAAGCCATTAGGAATTCTCTTGGCAAAGGCAGCTTTCAAAGGAAAAAAATAATAAATTAGCCATTGCAATGTATTTTACTCCTCTTAGAAAGAAAAAAGTGTATCAAATATATAGTTGCTCCTAGAACGGGATAAACAGACTTCTAAACTATGTAACATAGACCTAGGTATTCCTAAATAGCTGCTTGCAAATGTAAATTTCCAAGGCAAATAAGAGAAACTATCCTTTTGCACTTCTTTTGCATTATTATTTATTTTAATAATGGTTTCATATTTTTTCATATATTTTGAATATCTTATGTTAGGCTGCTTATTTAGGTAATATTTGTACATTCCAAAAGCCCAAATATAGATTTGTATTTTTTAACTTTAGAAGAGCACATGGCAAAAATGCACTGGTCTAAGCCTTTATTAAAAACCCCCCAAAAAACCAATCAATCCAAAAACCAACCAAAAAACCCAAACCAAAACAAACAAAACTTCACCAACAAACAACAAAAAAAAACCTCAAAAAACCTCAACACTTTTGTGCTTGTATTTTAATTTTCTGTCACACAGTTAATAACCACTTTTATTTTTTCAATTATTCTAAATGCAAATCGTCTTTATTTTAGATCCAAACAAAGATATTTCAACCAAAATTTGTGTTTGAAGTGAGGATTGGGTTTTTTTGTTCATTTGCTTGTTTTGAATGACTGTTTCTCATCTATGAAATGTCAAACGCACTTTCAGGATGGCTTGTTTAGATTTCAGATTTGAAAAAAAATTGTAAAATTAATATATTTAATTCTTGCTGTCTAAGAGCAGCACAGTGGTGTTATGTGTGTGCTGATGAGATGATGTGGGAAATATCTGTTCTCTCTCTGCCTTGAGAAGACAAAAATGTGGTGGTTGCCCAAGAGGAGTATTTAAAGTCTTTATCTGAAACAGTTTTCCCAGACACTTGCTCATTCTCAGTACCATTTTTTTTTTTTCAAATGTAATTTTTTTTCTTTGATCATGTCAGAATGCATTCTTTTAGACTTAGACTTTTAAATTAATGATCATCCTCAAAGCAGGGTGATTCCCTGTTAACAATATCACCTTTTTTTAATCACTTCTCATATTTGCCAGTAAAGACTTCTTCTCTTTTGTTTTGTTTGGATTGTCAAGTAATATATTAAATCACGTCAGACTAAGAACTGGTCTCAGGTGGATCACAAGAAAAACAGCCCTAATTATCTCCTGATGAACAGCTATCTTTTTAAAACCTAAGAGGGAATCAATTTCTAATCTAACATACTCTCTGTAAGTTCCACTAAATGCACATTTTGAATAAAAAAGTCATGTGCAGTTAAATCATGTCTTAGAGTAATCCAAATATACTGTTCCAATACAGATACAGTTCTTGAACAGAGCTGTCATACTGTCAAAACAAAAGATATATTTAAAGAAATCTGTTTTCCAGGGAACTGTGCTGCCTGTCAGCTTTTTTGGCTGATTTTTTGGTATCATGCCAAATTAACACACCAGTGTATGTCAATCCAATCTATAGCTGTAGTCAGCTAATAGGAAATGAAGTCTGCATCACTCCTGGATTTCTGAAGATCAGATATGTCCAAAGGAAGAAAAAATCAACTGAAAACAAGCCAAAAGTAATACACATGCTATCCACATGCTTCTCCTCTCAGAGCCACATTGAAACATACTTCCATGTGAATTCCTGTGTGTTGAATTATCGTTGGAAGAAGGGTTTACGCAATGCAGGGGTGGAGCCCAGGCAGATATAGAAGAGGGACAAATGTACCTGTCAAAAGTTTCAGAGAAGTATATTTGGGGAAACAGTTGACGTTATGTTCTTTCTGAGTAGAATGGCCACTAAAAACCTTCTCTGCATAAACTTGGTATAACCACTGCTGACTACTCATTTTCCACAGATTATCTTAGTTGCCCTAGAAAAAAAAATGCCCAGCTTAGCTAGAAAAGGAGATGGAGCAAACACCCAAACTCTGCAGGCTTCTCCCAGGGCCTGGCAGCTGCATAAAGGCTGCTCAGGAACCTGGAGGATGCAGGGACTTTGCCCACACAGCATCCTTGTGTTTAATGTTTTGCTGTTTGTGCTGCTGTGGTAACGAGGGTGGGAATGCTACCAGCAGCTGGAGGCGTGCAGTTCCCCCTGCAGGAAGATGGGCTCTGAGGGACAGCGGGCGGCTGGCCTGGGCTAACCCTGCAAGAAAGGCAAACAATGTTCAGGGAAAAAACAGCAGAAAGAAGTTTAAAATGGGGTCAGGATATGTTTGCTGTATCACATCTCAAAGGCGTCATACACGCATCTACGGCCCACTGTAGTCCTGGGTCCAGGAAGGTTTCTGACTTTCTTGAGATTTATTTTCTTCAATCACACCTGCAAGGTTCCTGCTGTACTGGATTCCCAAAGGGTAGAGGCTCTGCTGCACTGGCCACATAAAGCTGTTGGTAGTGAAGTGTCTACTTGTATTTCTCACCATACCGTAGCATAACCTTTCCTATGAAAAATAAAACAAAAAACCAAAACAAAAAAACTGCAAACCAATCCTGCTATCATATTTTTGGCCCAGTTATGCTGTCAAAGTTGCAATGGCATAACTGAGAGCAAAATTTTGCATGCTGTTTCCTTCCAGAGGCATAGAGTTTGGAGCACTGCAGGGACAGAGGAGACTCTATCCCTTGCTGCTCATTTTAAAGGAACAAAGTATCAAATCCATATTAGATTTTCTGACCTGGGACTTGACCCAGCTGAGACATTTTAAGACTAAAATCCCAACAAAGCTGATGGTGATTAAGTTCAAAAACTTATTTGCTCTTCAATTTACCAAGATCTTGAAGCTGTATGTCTTTGCATATCCTGAGATGTCCCAGTCTCAGTGGAGTTGAGTAATTCAAGTGTCACTTTGCACATACTCCTAACTAAGCCTATTTTAAGGACAGTGAGTCCCACAAGTGTACTCGAAACATACTCAGCATTCAGGGACATATTTCTCACCTTATTATGTGCAGTGACTCTTGCTTTTTGCTGCCAAAATGCAAAATTCCTTTTCTCTGCCTGAGCGCTTCATAGCAGACTATTTACTTCAGCAGACTTGGAGATTTTCATTCCCTGTTTGAGCAGAGAAGGTTCTTTTCAGTCTCTTGAGACAAAGCCATGCCGCCAGCATAGAGGCTGCTCTGGTAACAGGCAGTCCCACTTCAACCATACCACCAGCCTGGTGCTGGTTACTCATTCCAAGCAGAGCTGGACAGGCCTGAGTTTTAGTTTCCCTGCTGGGACTTCTTTTTCTTGTCATTCACATTCAACTACCAGTGGATAAAACACAGAAAACCAAGCATGGACAAGGGCCTGGATGCCCTCATGCCAGGTGAATGTCCTGAGCATGAGGAAACCCGACTCATTTGCCCAAT
The DNA here is from genome assembly GCA_013397195.1 of Hylia prasina. Classification (NCBI taxonomy): domain Eukaryota; kingdom Metazoa; phylum Chordata; class Aves; order Passeriformes; family Sylviidae; genus Hylia; species Hylia prasina. The sequence continues at coordinate 1,236,309 of VYXD01009094.1, read as the reverse complement.
ATCCTCTTTCTCTTTATGGACTAGTGTTTCTTGAAATGTTTCCTGCACAGTTGCAGATGGAGGATGAGGAGCACATCCCTCCAGCCCACTCAGACTGACCTACTTTAGAGCTGCTAATGGCATAAGCTGGGGGGGAAGAGGGTGGGCAGGAATAGCAGCCCTCTTCCCACGCACACTGTGCAGCCAAAGCAAGGAACCCAACTCAGGACATCCAATTCCCAGGTCACTGCTTTTAGCAGCAGGGTCTCCTGTGATTGTGTGGCAATGTGGCAAAGAGATAGCATTAAAAAGCATAAGGCCTGCACAATTCTCTGAAGGGAAGGAGAAAAAAAGAAAAAAGGAAAATAAATAAAGGCGGCGGGGGGCGGGGGTGGAACGCCAAAAAGTTATATTTTGGAAGGGATCCGGTTTGCAGATCCCAACCAAATGCAAGTATCTCCTTGCAGGTCTGACAGGTGGGTTTTAAGGTTTCTGTCCCCACCCAGCCAGCTTGATTGGCTAGTTCTATGCAGGTACATGCTAAGCTGCTTGGGGCTGTTATTGCAAGTTCCTAACACTCTTTGTACACTTTATAGATCTATTGCTCAGGATTCAGACTTTGCTCAAAGGCCTGAGATCTTAAATACGGGGTATTACACCAACTTAACGCTGAGTCACCAAAGCCCTTTATTGAATTTGGCCCCAGTGCATTTTTCAGGCTTGTTTGCAGAGCAGCAGGTATTATTACCACCAGTAAGTGGGTTAATAACAGGGCCTCCTAGAGAGAAAGCAATTCATAACACCTCTGATGCTTTGACTGGAACACATTCATTATTCCCATTCCCAGTTATGTAATAGGGAGAGCAATATAAAAAAAATACTTCTCGTTGCAGAAATCTCTGCAGTGCCCGCTGCCTGTATGTGGCCACTGAATCCTGTTTGCTCAGACATACATTGTTACAGTTGCCTGGAACATCCTCAGCAAAATGCCCCTTGAGTTTTGGTAGCTGGCCGTGAAATAAATACAGAAAATAAATACAACAAACATACAAAACAAACCAAAAAGCCCCAACAAAATGAAAGAAAACACTAAAAAAACCCCCAACAACAAAACAAACAAAAAACCCCCCTCCAACAACCAAAAAAACCCAGACAAAAAGACTTTTATCTTCACTGTGGACAGACAGTTGTTGCATATTTGAAGTCTGACAGATGTAGTTTTCTGGCAAGTGGGTGAGAAAAAAGCAATATCTTGAATCATGTTAGGGAGGAGGACGAGTCTTCAGTTTGAGAGAAAAAGATTTGAAAACTTTCGAAGTTGTCCTTAGCAGCTCTACACACAACATATGGTCCTTCCTGAGCTTTTGACTATTCCCAATGTGGGACTCTGCCAAATGAAAGTTAAACAAAAGCTACCCTTACAAAAATATTTAGGAAGCCCTGTTTTAGAAGTGAGTGCACATGTTGGCTGTGACTCAGAGCACACCCACACACTGGGTAGATAGATTAGCATCTAAACCACTAGGCAAGCTCCAATTCTTGCTCAGAAGGTCAAAAAAGCCTGGGAAATGTCCACTGCTCCCTTTCTCCTCAGAGCAATTATTTTTTTTTCCAGATTACAAAGTCATTTTGGATGGCACTGACACAGTGAAGTCAACTGATTTATTGTCATAAACAATTGTGTTCCAAGTTGGGAACCAATTTTGTAATTTCTGGACAAAAGAATAAAGTAGCGATTAAAAAAAAAAAACCCACAGAAAAAAAAAAAAAAACAAATAAAAAAAAAAAAAACAAATAAAAAAAAAAAAAACAAATAAAAAAAAAAAAAACAAATAAAAAAAAAAAAAACAAATAAAAAAAAAAAAACCCACAGAAAAAAAAAAAAAAAGCCCAACACTCCAAAAGCCAAACAGTTTCCTTTAGATTGGTTTCTTTTAACATTTGTTTTTGCTGCACAGAAACCAATGGGATTCATAAAACATTTGCTAGGGAGGTACATATTAATTGAAGAGAGATGAAAGCCACAAGCATCCTTGATAATGTTTTGTCCAGAACTGGAAAAGGTCAAATCTGATGCAGTTAGTTTTCTTTTTTTTTTTTTTTTTTTTTTTTTTTTTTTT
>VYXD01009094.1:1204439-1234184 GCA_013397195.1 Hylia prasina | reverse complement strand
TTGGTGTCATATTATGAGATCACAAAAGCTCAAAATACCAAGACTGCCATCTGCATTTCACTTGGCTTCCACATATGGTAGTTAGCATGTTTCCAAGATACCTGTGACTGAAGTCCCTGCAATTCCTTTGGTGTTGTCAGGAAGGCAATGGATGCCCACCTTCCCCGACCTTCTTCCCACCCTGAGGAGACACAGGGATTAACACTAGGAGCAATTATTAGGCTGGAAATTAAGTTTTCTTGAAGTTTGAGGTACCTCCTAACCAGGTTTCTCTCCTGGCTATCAGTAAAAATTTTCCACAGTGATGCATGTTTTACGGTTGCAGCTAAAAGGCTTTTAGTATAGCACTAGAATTTGTGGGTTGTCCTGAAAACCAAGGTTCAGTCTGTTCTAGAAACCTCAGACATTCATGCAACCTAAAACATGAATAAGAATATTTGTAAAATCAAAGTAAAGCAAATAAAACTCAAGAGGTGACAAAAAATGTAAACAAGAGAGAGGCAGAAGTCAGAACTAAAACACCTTACAGGTTTCCAGCCATGATATCATATCAAATCTGATTGCAAAGGGAAGCTGGCTAGTTGGGTAATTCTTGTGACATCAGGCATTCTAAGATAGCTCCAGGCTTTTCGCCTGTGTTTCATTCTGTACTTTTACTGTTGTGGCTGAGATAATGAGGAGGAAAATAATGCATGGTGGGCATGGAGAGTGACAAAGAAGTCTGTCTGAAAAAACCACTTTTTCCTTTTTCTTTTTAATGATAATGGAGAAAAAGGGTCAGAAAAGCACAATGATGTGAGTTTCAGTAATATAGAAACAGCCTGGAGCTACATTCACTGTTGCAGACTTGCCATGGAGGAAATACAACAGATCTACAAGATGTATGGCCATTATAAATATTTCAGCTGCACAGGCAAAGCAGAGATTAGTTAAATCTTTATTAATAGTTAATCCCTTGCAAAACCATGGGTGGTAATGCTAACTCACCTTGATGGCTTGTGGTTTGGATTTCTTTTCCCCCACAGTGTTTTTCCACTGAGCTGCCTGTTGTTCTTTGTGATTCAGAGACAAATGGCCTTATGATCCCCCTAGAGAATCCTTTCCCAACATTAAAACCAGCAGGAATGAGAAAGAGGAAAATAAATGGCATAAATGAGATGGCTTTTCTATTTTCATTCCTCCCACTGGTGCTGTGTGGGAGGTAGTCCAAGAAATCCAACAAACACCTACAGAAGTGTCTAGAACCAGTGTTCAGTAAAACCTGCTTTTCTTCTGCATTTGCAGTGCCATTTCAACAAGCTAGATCTTGTTCCCTCTTCCAGAGTAACCATCATGTGTTCAACAGTGAGGGTGCTCTTGCCAAAACATTTTTCTTATCAGGATTATTCTTTTGCATGATAAAATATCAAAGACTCTGTGCGATTAATCTTTTGAACTTTGCCTGTTAATAAATACAGAATTCTCCCTGGCCCCAGAAATGTTTTCCAGTAACTCTTTTTCTTCAAGTGGAAGTTTTGAAGTTAATCAGAACTATCTGGGACACTACTCTTACTTGGATTTTTCTTCTTTATTTAAAAAAAACCAACAAAACACCTTTCATTAAGAATATTTTTCATTTTCATTCGGTTTTATTTTCCTTATTAAATTAAAGAGAGCATGCCTTTCCTCCCATCACTGCAGGAAGGAGCTAGTCAACCATCCTACAAGCAGTTCATGCTTAGAGAAAGCAATACTGGGCAATTTTGTTAGGCTTCACTAGAGAGAAATTATCCAGGGGGAAGAAAAAAGCATGTTGGTGCAGGAAGGTGCTGTTCTATCCATGGAGATCCCGCTCAGGAGCAGTGAGGGACTGTCACTTTCAATGCTGTGGCATTCCCCACATGTGCAGTGTGACAGTCACCACGGTTATGACACAGGATGGGCTGGCAGCACCTGCGTCCCTCTTGTTTTGTAACTATCTGAGATGACAGGAAACTATTGACCATTCAGTCTTTTTTAATGGCTAGCAGTCATGGTGTCTTTGACAGAAAAGCCTATGGAAACTGTAATTCTGCTCTGCCCTTTTGGATTTTTGGTATGTTGTGAGAGGGCTCAGGTAAGTTGTCTTCCTTCCACATCTCAGTGTCATACTTTGCTGGTTTTCCTTGCTGCCTCCACATTAGTTTTTTTCTTCCTTTGCAATATCAGCCTCCCCTCACTGATGATCAGAGAGGACTCTGCTCCTGTCCATAGGAGGACTAGACCTTGGATGAGGACTTATGGCCAGCTGTGTAGATATCTGCCCTTCCCCCAGGGAGGCCAGAAGGGTGGGATGCTGTACTGGGTTTGTGTGATGAGCTTTGGGTAGCTGGAGAAGGGGCTAGAGGCATGGATTCTGTGAGAAGTGGCTGTACAATTCCCCCATGTTTGATGGAGCCAGTGCCAGCTGGCTCCAAAACAGACCTGCTGCTGGCCAGGGCTGAGCCCATCAGCAACAGTGGCAGGACTTCTAGGATTACATATTTAAGAAGGGAGAAAACTTACTGCACAAAAGCACCTGCAGCCAGAGAGAGGAGTGAGAATATGTGCGAGGAACAGCCCTGCAGACCCAAGGTCAGTGGAAATGGAGGGGCAGGAGGTGCTTCTGGCACTGGATGTTCCCCTGCAGCCTGTGGCACAGACCACGGTGAGGCAGCTGTGCCTCTGCAGTCCATGGAGCAGCACAGAGGAGCAGAGATCCACCTGAAGTGCATGGAGGAGCCCACACCAGAGCAGGTGGATGCACCTGAAGGACCCCAAGGAAAGCTTATGTTGGAACAGGCTCTTGGCAGGATCTGTGGCCCTATGGAGAGAGGAGTCTATATGGGAGCAGGGTTGCTGTCAGGAGTTGTCACTCATGGGGGACCTACACTGGAGCAGCCTGTTCCTGAAGGACTACATCCTGTGGGAGGGAAGGACTCATTGGCTTTAATGAGCACTTGGTTTCTAGTCCGAGTCAGTCTTCCACAGATGCCTTTTACCTCCAAAATGCTCCTGATGGGGAAGACTGCCAGGCCTTCCCACTGCCTGTGGACTCAGCTAAAGGCTGGGAGGGCTCAATCCAAATCTATGGAAACACAGTCTTTGTTACCTGGTGAACCTCAGGTAACAATTTCCATCAGTCCTGCAGTTTTACTCAGACCACCTTCCTGCTGTGACTCCCTCCAACTCTCCCTTAAGGGCACCACTGGTATTATAGTATTTATAGCTAAATAAATTTATGGTATTTATAGCTATTATCTGTTCCCTTGGTCAGACCACACCTGAGGGAAAACTTGTGGAGAGCTGTCAAGTTGCTATACCACAGGCATGTCAGGAAAAAGAGTGGGAGAATGTTCAGGCTCTCAGTGGCAGAGTGGAGAACTGTTTCCAGCTTCCAGAGGGACTATTAATTGAATACCACTGTCATCTGCTTTGCTCCTGTTGAGGTTTTTTTCTGCTGTGTAAAGGCGTAGCAGCAGCAACTGCCAGACAGCAATCATCTATCCCAGCTCTAGCTGGTAATATGTAACATATATGTGTAGAGGGAAATACTTTTTTCAGCTCTACAAAAAGAGAGAATTAGGTGTAGTGTCCAAAATAGTAAAAGACTTTTAGTAATCTGAACTGTACTCCAATTAACATTGGAATTAATATGCAATTTTCTGAATTGTATATGATACCATTGAGCTGAAACTGTTATTTTGTTCTTAACAATAACTTTTATTGCTATTGTGGTATTATTGCTTGAATTTTTAATGAGGCAAATGAAACTGTATTCATCAGTTTAATTTCTCTGTAGTATTTTGTCAACTCCAGGATAGTAACAAAAAATTATATAAAAGAAATATCTGAGATATGAAGCAGAGCATATTAGCAGTAATCGAGTTCATGCTTATTATCTTTACAACCTCATAGGTACATGTGGGTCTTTGTAGGCAAATATAATGACATTCCTGTGCTTTTTCTTTAGTAGGCAATAATCTATCAGCTGACTCATTCTGCCAACTTGATTTTATATCCTCAGATAATCTAATATTAAAAACCTGGAAAGATGCACCAGACTGGTTACTGTGATTAAGCAAACAACACGCACCCCAGGCTGTCAGTGGAAAGGCAAGGCTGTATGTTAATCTCAGACTCACAATTTGGTATTTTCATGCCACATATTTTTTTAAAAATTTCCACCAAATCTTCAAACAGATTAAATCTTGCTTAGCCAAGGGAAGAAAACAGATCTGTGAGATGTTGTTTGAATTAAGTATGCCCCTATATCCACTGAGAGCATATCAGCACTGTAACAAAACTCTTGCAAATTCTTCCTGCTGCCCCCATAGCCATAGTTCTTTCCTAAACTGGGGTGAAGGTGTTAACAAAACATGAGTGCTGATTCCTAATGGAGTGATAAGGAAGAGAAAGATAGCTAAAAGCTGACAGAAGAGTGCATCTACTTGGCAAGCTCTGTGTGCTTGAAGTAAAGACAGCTATCAAACTGGACTTGATATACTAGCTTCTTCCCTTCATATGCTAACTTACTCCCCCTGAAAGATGTTTGCATCCTTTTCTGCTGTTACTTGTCTGCATGGAATGAATCTGCTCTATTTTGTGCCAGAAAAAATGAGTTAAACAGAAATCTGATTCATGAAATTGGAATCTTGAGAGAAGAAGCTTCCTGGCAAAGGGGACTCCTCTCCTCTGATGATTCTTCTGGAAAGGAATGCTTAATAAAATACAAACTATAGAATATAAAGATATATCGGTGTAGGAGATGTTACCATCACCCTCAGGGCACAGTGGCAGCGCAGCCTGCCTGTGTTAATTGAAACAAGGCAATTCCTAACCCTGCAGTCCATGTGACTCTGGATACATGGAAAATTTGTCTTTATAAGGGCATGGCAAATTCCTTCCTTGCTTCTAGTGCCACTGGAAGACCTGTCTGCTGCGTCCAAGATGGGTGTAGTGATTTTCCTGAATCCGAGCCACAAGACTTCTGCTGGAGGACTAAAGGGAGGAGAAATTCTGTGAGTAATTCATGGTGGCTGATGATAACAGCTTCCACAGGGCTCTGGGTTGTCTGCTGTGGGAGGGGACCAGGCGAGGCCAGCAGCTGGGGCCCAGCCCAGCTCAGCAATACCACCTCCAAAACATCCTGGGCTGCCTGCCTTCCTCGGCTCTCCAGGGTTTCAGCCCCACACTTACTGCTCACCATGTGCTCACCCCATCCCACAGTGGAGGTGCTCATGGCTGGAGACCCCTCGTGTGGTGTTCATTTGTGGGTGGACCAGCTCATGGCTTGGGCTCCCTTCTGAGCATCTGCAAAGACAGGGTCAGGCCACTGGCTCTGTGCCAGTTTTAAAAAAGCTTTGATTATGTCTAGTACCTGCAGAAATTGTCCTAGTGAGTTTCTTTGTTGTCTTCAACAAAATGCCTGTATGCCATGTGTCCAGGGTGAGTGTAGGACAGGTTAAGGAGTCATGATTTCTTTTGGTGTAATCTGCCGTCAGCCAGGGACCATGAAATGCACAGAGTTGCACAGGTACTTTGATGTCATTAGCTTAGCCAAAAAAAAGGCTTCTGTTTTTTTTAAAAAAACCCAACAGGTAACTGGCTGTACAGTGGCTGCAAATTTTAAAAGAAAGTCCATCGTGTCTGAAAAGTACCTAAGAAAGAAGGGGAAAGAGCAGATAAAGCAAACAGGACAGCTGAAAGATACTACTTTCATTTTCTGGTAGTATGCCAATTTGCAATTGCTGGATATTAGCAAGGTGAAAGGTGTGAATTACAATGACAAAAGAATCATTAGGCCAATCTTCAACAAATATCCTCAAACTTTGCCTTGGTTCTGATGTAATATAATCTCATTTTGGATCTATGTTTATGTTAAAAGGAGTGAATTAACCCTCTTGGTAATTGCAGACCAGTTTATCCTGCTTTAGCTTACTGTGAGGGAATACTATCATGGGGCAGTTGCTACAGAGCACTCAATACATCCTGGCTGTTTTTATTGCCTTGCACAGGCAGTCACACTGTCACCTTGCTCTGTACTGACCCCCAAACCCCTCTGATTACTACACCCAGACAGCAAACCTGGGTAAGAACTACTTACAGTGGAGAGTTTTGTTTTGAAGAGAAAACAGTGAAGTGGAACTCACCAGAAGCTGCTCCAAAAAATGTCTTGTTTCCCTGTCAATCATTCAAACCCAATGCTGGGGTTTTTTTTGCTTTTTAAATGACTTTCAGCTTTACACCAGGTTTCCCTCATGCTTGCAGTCCAACCTGTATTTTTTATAACCCTTCTTTCACAAGTGTGATCTTCATTCTTCCTCTGCCCTGGCCTGTATGACCCCCTAGTGCAACAGCTCCTAGTGGGATCCCAGTATTGCCATGCCCTCCCTGTTTAGCTCACAGCAAAGCCCAGCTGCACTTGGAAGTTTAAGGCAACTCCTATGGAAGATAGATAAGTGATTAACTAATAACCTGTGAAGAGTTTTTTTTCCAAAACATGACTGATTCTTCTATTCACAGTCATAACACATTATAAAAAATGATGAAATGGGTCCAGTGTTCTAGCTCTGAATACTTCCTTGAAAGCACATGTTTGTTCTATTCAACCTAGATATCCACTGTTACCTGGGAGCAATGTTCTGTGCGACAGGGAGGCTTTTTCTTCTCTTTCAGGGCCTGCCTTTTTGTGCTTCAAATTTCTCCATAATTCTCACAGATCATTCAGCCTCAGTAGATTTCTAGATTCAATAACAATAGTTTGGACTCCTTTTCCCTTTTTTTTTTTCCCACTGTGATCAAATGTGGAAGAAAACATCCTTTTAGATCATACCTAGCTGAATGCAATTCCTAAATATTTGTCTTCCATATTGTTTATTCAGAGACTTATCCTTGTGTCTATTTTTGCTGTTTCTTGTTTCTTTAAAATTTTTGGATTCACCTTGTGCATTCAGCCAGAAGACCATCACATGAACCACCTGAATTCCCCAATACTGTTAATGAGCTGATTTGTAAGTGGTGGGACCATCATGAGAAGTTCTGGTGCAAATTCTCCCATGTTTAATAAGATTTATACTTGTTCTTATACCCCTAATGATCTATTAATAGTGTTTCTTTTCCAAATTCACTCACAAGCCTACTTTGCTGAGACTGTAAGAATTGTAGAACATACTGACACATTTCATCAAAACTAGATTCAAAACCTTTTGGGGATGTAGGTAGAGAGAAGGAGGACAGGCAAGCAGAGACACACTGAGAGAATGATAATGTAATCCTTATTATCTTAGAATGCCAGACCAAAGTGTATCACAGACAACTCTTTCATCCTCCAAAATATTCCAAAATAAAAATTTAGTGAATTGGGATAAAAGGTTACAATTTGAGTTTGTTTAGTGAAAATATTTTAATGAATTTTTTAAAAGGTGTGGGTTTTTTCATTGTTTTCACGTCATCTGAAATCTCTCAACTAATTTCTTTGTTCACTGGCCAAAATGAAAAAAAAAAAAAACTTAAATAAAAAGGAGGGAAATACAAACCTTTATTTTATGTAAGTAATGGGATAAACTCCTTATTGTCTGATTATGATGACAAAGGCCATAGCTCTTCTGTTCATCTGTATTTTCAATGCAAAACCATTCTGAGTGTTGCTCTTTGGGAATCCAAACATTCCAAGTAAGGACAACTAGAGAAAAAAAGGGTTCTAAATGTTCCACAGTGGCAGAACAAAAAACCCCAAAAAACAAAACAAAACAAAAAAAAACCCACAAAAAAGCCCCCAAAACCCCCAAAATCAACCCCCCCCCAAAAAAAAAAAAAAACCCCAAAAAAACCCCCCAAAACCCCCAAAAACCACCCCCCCCCCCCAAAAAAAAAAACCCCCAAACAAATGAACAAACATAAAAACCCCAAACTAACAAAAAAAGTTTTGGAAACAGTTAAAATCTTTTGTTAACAATAAAATTGAGTTCACTTTACACTGCTGCTACATGGTGTTTAAGATCCAGTAAGAGGAGGGACCAGTGAGGTAAGTCTGGAAACCTCTGAATTAACAGGGATTTGAGGCTTTCCAGCCCCTTATTGGAGAGTCTAAGGCTGAGGTTCAATGAAGATAAAACCTGAGGGTTACCAGCCCCTTGTTTCTGCAGCAGGAACCTTGGGGATTATTTTTCACTCCGTGTGGCAAGGCTATGCAGGAATCTGACTGAAAAACCCACAAATAATTACAAGCATTTCAAGATGTGGGAGTGCCAGAGCCCACTGAGTCTTCTCAGGATGTCTTATTTCCTTGCTCTTTAACAGTTACATTTTGGAGAACCATCTTAGTTCTCAGAAATGGAATTTTCCAGTAAAAATATTTTGTTGGAAAATTCCATGACTCTTATTTCTGCTGCCTTTATTGGATAGATTCATTCTGAGACAGAGGACTTTGAGAAGAAATGGGTTGCAAATGTAGTGGACCTGCAGAGGGCAGAGGATTTATTACTTAGACATCTTGAGGTTGCACTATAATGGGTGCTGTCCTACAGGGTGCTATGACTACATCTTGTGTATTATACAGGTTTAGCCACATTTTTGTGAGCTATTATTAATGCTGAGTTGCAGCATACGCCTTTGGAAGCAGTACAGTCAACGCATACCTGCTTACAGAGAAACAAAAAAGCCTCAAATTTCCTCTTGGCTGGCTCCTTCCTCCTCCACCCAACTTGGTCCGTGCCATTCAAAAACAGAAGTTGACATCAAGTCATTTTCTATTGTTGGAAAAACAGTCATAAGAAAAACCCACATCCCTTGTTGTAAAGGCATTGGAAGGTTGTGGAACAGGTAAATTTGAGGACTGCTTCTTTTTAGATTGTTTGCAAATGTGTCATCTCCATTTTTTGCCCTCACCTATTATATTAGCAGTGGTAGCAGGAATGGGCACCTTAGCCACTTTCTAATCAAATTAACCATGTCCCCTCCCACTCAGATGGAAGTCTGGTTGGATTTTCCAGCTTGGATTTATGCCCTATGGACATGAGTTCACAGGCACTTTACCTACTCTCACAGCTTTAGTTGGCCTGTTGCTGAGGTGTAAATTCGGTGGTAGTTGTCAGTGATACTTTTGCATGGCTGCACAAAGATGGATTAGCTACTGCACCAAAAAACCCCGAGCTGTTTAACTCAGCTGAGATGATCAGACTTTTTATTAAATGCAGAAATCAGAACAGGATAATTGAGATTCACAGGTTAGCAAGGAGAAGGTCTGAAGAATTTGGATTTGGCTCATTTTATTATCAGGTGAAGCCACATGGGTTTTGAAATATCCATAGAATAGGCAGGTGTCAAAGTGCAGTTCTCTTCTGCGCAGGAACTTGGATGGCTCAGGTGCTCTGCTGGGATTTATCAGTGCAGCTCCAGTTATTTCAGTGGTGATTTGATACATCACAATAACTAAGGGGTTCTTGCCTAAGGTATGTTTCATCTCACAGTCTTAATTGTGCAGATAAAAAATATTATTTTTCAGGAAGTTTTTATAACCCAAAGTCTAATTTTGACTTTACTCTTGTATAACCAAGAAGAAAAAAATCAGATTTTCTATTTAAGATGCTTGTGTTTTAATAGCTTTTTCTCTATTTCTGTACTAAAGTTGTGCTGATTTCCAGCTTCATTAATTAATTGGTGCCATGAGCACTGCATTTGTAAAAGATTAATTTTCTAATACTCCCTTTGGAAATGGTTCTTTTTAAACCACCAGGTATTTAAAGCCACCTTCCCGTCTGAGATGGATTCACTTTGGGGAAAATCCCTGCATAATTAAAAATTATTTTTGGATTTTTTATTTATTCACACCTTTCTAATATGCTTGAAACTCATTAGGATGCAAGACTTCATTTATTAGAATATTCTTGAGCAGGAACAATTGCAGTAAGATTCGCTTCATTAAAGACAAATGTAATCCTTATAGTAATCGAACCTACTGTCCACAAGGAAGAACTTCATTAACTGATTTTAATTTGAGGCAGAAACCTTAAAAAAAAAACAAACCAAAAACCAAAACACAACCTCAGAGTGAAGATTACTAACTTTCTTTTGTCCTTTCTTTCCCAGTGGCTTTGCCACTAGGTATTCTTTCAAATAATATTTCTCAGAATGGACCAGGTTGGGAGGGACCACAGTGGATCATCCAATCTCTATGCTCAAGCACACTGCACAGAATTGCATCCACATGGTTTGTGAATATCTCCAGTGAGGGAGACTCCACAACTTCTCTGGGCACCCTGTTCCAGTGCTCGGTCACCTGCACGTTAAAGAAGTTCTTCCTCATATTCAGGTGGAACTTCCTGAGTGTCATTTTCTGCCCATTGCCTCTTTTCTTATTGCTCAGCACTGCTGAGAAGAGCCTGGATCCATCTGCTTCAGATACTCATGGATACTAATTGCCTCGGGTTTTTGTTTCTCTTAAGATCATATACGAATCCAGCTGAGCAACTGCACACTGTGAATGTTTCTTTACCAATACAAATACCGTCAGATTACTGAAAGTTGTGCATGAAAAAGACAATTATAAATGAAATCCTACCCTGATTAATTTTTAAGGTCCAACTTCCACAGCAGTAGTTTTGGGATTTGTTATCACAAGGCGCTGGACATTTTGGTTATTGCTGTGATTGAAAGATACTTAGCACCACAACAAAATAGGAAAAGTTAAAGCCCTTGAAATGAAGTTGCACCTACTCTCATCAGGCCACATATTGGGGTGAGGAGATAAAAGGTCCTGTGTTTTGATCCCGAAATATACTCAGAGACCATTACAGCCTTATGAGTTTGGGGAACCCAGTGTACGATGTTCTTGTGGGTTGCCCTTTCAGCTAAGCTGAAAAGCACTGAGGTTCAGGAAAGCTCTAAGACAGAAGAAGAGGTAAAGGACAGAATGTTGTGATGGCATCTTCCTTCAAGCATGCAGTCCCTAACAGGCCATTACATTTATACCTCTGTTCCTTTCTGAAGTAAATAGCCTCTGCTATTGCAGCTCCCTGTGACACAGGATTTATTTATCCCAAGAAGCATTATACATTCAATACTTACTGTAGTTCTGTTTTGCATAATGTGACTATTAGTATTTCAGCTTTGCAAACAGTTGTATGGAGATGATGAGATATATATGGGTGTATTGTTCTACATGTGTGCAGGGAAGTTCACAGCCCAGTCACCAGTCCCAAGGCCAGTGGGAAGGCAGGGATCATCATGGAGGCACAGCCATCACGGCAACATTTGACATTGGATTTCAACACAGTTGTGGCCAGCAAGGGTTCCAGTCAGTTGCCGGTTGATAGCAATAACTGGGAGCAGAGGAAGGTTGCTGGGTTTTATCCCTGGAGATCATAGCTATTCAGAGGCTGGCACTCACTTCCCAGCACCAGGTTATCTGCAGCATGACTCCCTAGATGACACTGTGGATAAAAACGTCACAGCTCTGGGCAGCCAGGGCTGGCTGCATCCGTGCAGGTCATGCAGAGCTCAACTACAGCAGCAGCAGCAGCAAAAAGCTCTTAGAGCTTTCCTGAACCTCAGTGCTTTTGTGCTTAGCTGGAAGGGAAATCCACAAGTGCCAGGCCAACCAGCACACCCCGGCACCTCACTGCATCTGCAAGCACAGTGAGAGCAGGCAGAGCTGAAATCACCCCTACCATGGGCAGTGCTTGCTACAGCCAGGGAAAGCAAAGGGTACCCTCATTTTTTTGTTGTTGTTGTTGGAAACAACTACAATGCAAATTTTACTGTAAAACAACAGTGGTAACCGTGTGAGCTGGTCAAAACTGAAGTTAGAGTTTTCTTTCCCTCTCCTTCTCTGGTATCAGGATGGAATAATACACTTTCTGTCTGTGATAAAGTTTCCTATGTTATTTTTTCCATATAATAATGCTCTAACATTCATTAATTTTCTTAAAGAATGGAATGTTTGCTTCCTTCCTGCATTTGGCATTAGTTAATGAAGTGCTAGCAAATGTTAACTCAATTCTCAAAGATCTGTTCCTCCGTTTTTCTAATTAAGGTTTAATGCAGGCAACTGCAAGTGGGGAAAATCTTATTCCTATATTGGAAACAAATGGAAGATTCAGCATCAAATAAATGTTAGTTTAAAAACTGTTAGTTGCTAAAAATAGGAGTAATTACTGTTACCTCAGAATAAACTGGAAGAGCATAAAATTCATCTTGAGCGTAAGATTTAGAAGTCAGTGGGGTAGCAACCTTCAAACTGTTCATTAAAGCCTGTTTAAAACCCATATTAAACTAATGCAACACACCTCAGCTGAAAATTTGTGCACGTATATACCTTGTTCCCATTCATTATCTTAGGGAAACATGAAAATAAAACTAGAAAACATCAGTAAGTGTTGTATTTGATCAAGCATGTTGATATGCTTTGCTGACCCAGCTGTATTTCATTAAATGTCACAAAAAAATACTAATTTTACTTGGCAGTGATGATTTTAGTGCTCAGAGGTGAAGGAGAACTACTCCTTAATCCAATGCCAGGGAGCTATGAAAGCTGTGAAAGAAAATGTCGGCTGTAGTCTCCCTCATTTTGCTGTAGTTAAATCTATGTAGTCCCTTTGCGCTTCTACCAATGTCAGGAAGAGGTTTCCTCTTACCTTCAGTGAAGAAATGGATTGGACTCTAAGCCCCCATTCCAGCAAGTCCTTGTGCACACTGACATCTTCATCAAGGAGCCAAATGGTTATCACAGTAGGAAATGCCAAGGAGAGGTCCAAGGACTGAGTCAGCAGCTGGGGAAAGCTAGGAATCCAGCTCTTGGCTAGAAAAATGACAGTCATGGACACTGGCTGTGGGCACGTAGGACAGGTCCAGACTTCACCAGAAATAAGTCATAAGGAGTTATAACTTGCAGGTCTTTAAGCTTCTGCTCTCATCTTATACAGGAACTGATGCTTGGTTAGTTGGTTGGTTGGTTGTTAAACATGCCTCATTTGGATCTAGGATCTGAACCCCCTCATGGTTGCAGAGGAGGTAAATCCTCAGACCTACCAGCAAAGTAGATGGAATGACAGCTGGCCTTGCAGTCTCAGTGCATGTGGCACTGTGTGGCACTGCCCAAACACAGGTAATCCAAATGTCACTATGAGCTGCTCCTTTTCTTTCGACTCTGCGTGTGTACAAAGAGTAGCGAGATAGAAACAGGATTATTGTGTGTCTAAATTAGTGTTATGACCATATGTTTCCAAAAATATTGCTACTGTTGTGGGATTCCTGAGAGTGGAGAGGGATGCTATTGCATGAGATGACCTAGAACTGGTATCTGAGCTACAGTACTGAATAATTTAGACAACATTACCACTTAGCTAGAAAACTAAAATTAAGACTTTACAGCTTTCTGGAGAATTCTACCAAATTCCACCTGCACAAAGGTACTGCCTGTGACAGAAACTATAGTAGCATTGCTCATGTCCAAAGGGAGGTGAAATCCTCTTTGTGATAAGCTTGTGTGTGCAGTTATGGGTGTATCTGTAATTATAGGCAATGAGAAACAGCGTGGCTTGCTCAATAATACACCTCCTCCCATCGTGACAGACACAGACAGGAACATGCCACATGATGGAGTGGTCACACTCTTACTGAGAGTGTGACCTGATACACAGAGCTACTGGCTCCCCTCTCTGATCTTAATTAATCTCCTCTGTTCAGTCTCAGTTTTGAGCTCTGCTGGCTGCTGAACAGCCAAGGACCTCCAGCAGCCAATATGTCTCTCAAGCCCTCAATTTACATTGCTTCCTCACTGCAGAGAATCTAATTTGATCAAAATTGTAAGGCTCAAACACTTATAAAAGTGTATCATCATAATAAAGATAAGTAGCAAAAGAGAAGCAAAGTTTTTTTGGGAGTGTCCTTGGGAAATGGTAAACTGCTTTCTGAAAAGAAAAACAAAACTTTTGAAAATGACATTGAAAAAGAACTGTGCAGTGGGAGGGTTGCAATGCACATCGGGAAGGGTTTGAGAGAGGATAAATGGAGTTATGGAATGAGATCCTTAGATAAGGGATTTGTATTTTGTGTTTAACTATTTTGGTTATTACTGCACATGATTTCAGTGTCAACACAGCAGAAACCACAGGAGCATCAGCAACAACAAACTCTCAGCTCAGTTTACCAGGGCTAATACAGCTGGGAATTCCACTGTTTTCTTTATAGCTAATGTCACATAGTTTAAAACAAAAACAAAAAACCACCCAAATCAAAACCCCTTCATTTCCAGAAGTCGTAAATTGTTATTACCATGCTGCAACCTGGTGTAAACAGGTTCCTGGCCCATGACTAAGGCTGGTCGGCTGCCCTGCAATGCAAACAGCAGCGTGGTTCTCTTCCAAAGGCGTTGTTGGGTGCAGAAAAGGCTCTGCTTGCTTAGAGTTCCAGACTTCCAGTTTACAGTTTCTTGCTTGATTGAAAGCTTCAAGTCTGGGGCATTTCTACAGAGAACTTGAGTGCTGCAAATCTGGAGCTTTATAAAAACTGCTGTGCTCAGGAAAGAGGAAGCGGCGGGATTGCCGGGGACACCCAGGTCCGTGTTCACGTAAATGGCACACCTCCAGCAAACGAAGGAATGCGTCTCTCCGGAGGTGCGAGCCTGTGTGAGTACCACCCAAGCTGAGCACAGCAGCACGGGCAGGACCGGCACTTTCCGCAGCAATGGCATTTTTCCTCTTTTCCCCGCGCCCCGCCCTGCCCCCCCGGGCGGGGAAGCGGAGACGGGCCGCGGGCACCAGAGGGCGGCACAGGACTTGTGCAGAAGCACATCAGCATCTTCCTCCAGCAGAACGGGGGAAAAGTCTTACAGTCACGCTGGCGAATTAGCTCTTTTCAGGTTAAAAGCTAATTTTATGTTTATGTCATTCTCTCTTCCCTTTTTAGAGGGGAAAGAAAAAGGAAACAAAACCTGCAACAGCATTTCCATAGCCTTATGAACTCTCAGAAGTGCTAGGACTCTGTGAGGATTTTGTTGTTTTCTTTTTGGGCTTTTTTTTTTTTTTTCCTTTTTTTTCTTTTTTTTCTTTTTCCCCGTTTTGTTTGTGACTTTCTTTTAGTAACTTGAGGCTACTTTCACGGGCTTTGTTCTAGTGGTCTGCCTGATCTCAGCTCTCTGACTTGTGTAGACTTTCATTGGCTGTGGATAGTCTGAGTATTTGGTGTTGCAGACACAAATTCTCTCTAAGGCAGTTTAAGTGTGAAGGGTTTATGCTTCCTGCAGGTTTGTCACCAGAGTTGCTCCTGACTCATCCATGAGTTACCCACCTGCAGAGCAGCAGTCCTCTCCCACAACCAGCATATTCATGCACAAAATTACTCACAGATATCAGTCTACTGTTGTTCACATGCTCTCTTCAGTTCAAGTGTTGACTTTATTCAACAGGTATTTCCTTTTGCATCCAAAGTGAGATTGTGCTGTTCCTTACTTGTAGCTCTAAAAAGTCAGCAGGGCTGAGCAGGAGCTTTATGCTGTGCTTTTCAACCATCAAGCACTGTAAATGACCTATTAAAATCCCCACAATGCTGGCAGAAATGGAAGCAACATATTTTCTGTTTAGAAAGATGCAACAGACATTGCTGGTATACACTGCAGAATTTCTATGACCAAGCACAGCATGCTTATCAGTTCATGTAATGAAATTTTACTTCTCTCTACAAAGTCTTCTTTCTTGAGTTTTATGCTTCAGAGTCCAGTGGAAACCTGTGAACTTCGTGGCTACCTTGGGTAGTGTATCCATTTGACTGGATGCCACTGGAAGTAGTGCCTGAGCTCAGCTGTCTCCTCTGTGCCTCAAGTATCCAGACCATTATTTTTTAGCATGGACACTTGCTATAAGTACTAGTTGTCATTTAAATAAAATTCCATGATTCCATGATCATAGGAAAGGTATTTTTGGCCTCCAAGAAAGCAGTTTATATTGACTCATCAGTATGGCCTGCTAGCCAAGTATGGCTTTATGCCTTACCCTTTAGTTAAGGTACTAAGAAGGCAGGTAACCAGCCGAAAGACAGGGAATATATGGACTGATACAAACCTAGAAAGGCAAGGTTGGCACAAATCCACAGTATTTTTGGCTGTTAAAGTCTAGTGGTTTTCCTGGCTCACACTCTTTCAAAACAACTCATGATACCATGGGATCTGTTTCATTTTAGGTTTTTTTCTTAAATCTTCATGAGTTTGTGGTGCCATCATAGGAAATGCTATACTACAATTTCACACAGGTTTCTGAATGGTTTTTTTTTTTCCTAAGTCACACATATTTCTCATCATTTCCATCAGTTTTGCAGGGTGCTGAAAAGATAGGCAGCGGTTTTCTGAAGAAGAGAAGAAGAGTAGTTTCTGGAAGATTATCACCTCAAAAAAAAAAAAAAAAAAAAAAGAAGACATCTTTTTCTTTAGCCATTTAACTGAATGTAAATTGAATTAGGACACCACACCCACATTGTCGCTAAATTAATTAATGCAATAAGAAAAGAAAGCGGTGCTTGTAGGCTGTGCCTCAATACCATTCTGCCATTATGTAGAAACTGTATCTTGAATTTTAAATGTTCCCAGCTTCTATTAAGGCTTTCATTTATATTGGAAGTATAAGATAAAATCACAGCCTCTCTAGGGCAACGGAGAAGAGCTGGTGGGAAGAAAGCTTTATGTTTGGGAGCAGGGGACTAGCCCTCTAAAGAGTCATTCCTTAGATCAAACTTGCAATATGAATCTCTTTAGTAGGCCCTAGAAATTAGGACAAATGAGTTTCAGATAGTTTTACATCAATTTCTTCACATTACTGAAAGGTCTTCAAACTGGGGCAGAGTCAGATAAAATATCTCTCTCCTCTGAGATGGCTAATAATAGTGGTTTAAGGGATTTGTTTCTGAACCTCACTCCCAGTCACCAGAAAAAGCATTCTTTAAATATAATCTAATTGCTCATTCTCAGCTAAATGTATGACTGTACTAAAAGTGTTTTCCTCCATTGCATATGCTCAAAAACCCCCATGTTGCAGTTTCAAAGTGGAAAGTTTTATTTTGTTGATCATACCATCTTACATTAAATATAAGGTCATTTCCTTTCAGCAAAAACCCCCTAGAATTACATCTGGAACTCCACTCATCTATGGGTCAAATCGTCTTTTCCTTTCAAGGTATTTATTTTTCAAGCCATTTCCTCAGGTTGCATTTTTACAAATGATAAAATAAATAAAAAATACAGTGTGTGGGCAGGTATGATCCTACACCTGCATTTTAAGGTGGACTAAATCACAAATCTGTCTTCTGTGTAAAGGAAGATTTTTTGCACTACGAGAAAACAACACTGTTGATTGTTTTAAAAAGTTGTTTGTGCCATTATGAAACAGAAAGGCCTGGTTTCTCTGGCAGTCAGCATCATAGAAATTTTTGCTATGACTCAACTTTACCAAGTTTTTAAGTTCGTGCTCAATTTATTTTGTTGGATTAATCCTTTTCAAGTTGTCCTCAGAAGTGACTGACAGGCAATGCTCTCCAATACTTAGATCCCTGGTGTTGCTTTCTAAGTCTAAACTCTTATATTGTCCCTGAAATACAACCTTGAGGAGTGGCTTTAAGATATTGAAATAAACATGTCCCATAGAAAACTTCTTACACGATTGGGCTGACGGATTTTTATTTCCTGCATTTCATTTCTCTCCTGGAATGTGTAGAGTTACAGAGCAGTTTTATCAGATACAAAAAATTATTTAATACACCAAATCCTATTTTCACTGGAAATAAAAAGGCAATAAAATGATGGTTCCTAATGAATTCTTTTAACTATCCCTTAAGCTTACAAGTGCTTAGATGTGTTTTAGCTTCATGCATATGAACAGCCCACTTCTGTTTCCATGGGACTCTTTATGGGCACAGAATAAAGCACCTGGGAATGTACAATTTAGAGGCCCTAAGTACATAATGTGATATTTTTAATACCCATTTCAATACAGAGATAGTAGTTTTGTCACTGGGGGGCGGGGGGTGCTTTTTATTCCCACCCTCTATTAGAATAGAAATAAATAAGATTTAAAAGAGACTAAAATGGTTATTGATTTTTAATATATACCAAGGCCTGCCTGACTGAAAATTTTAATGAAAATCGATCTTCATATTTTGTACCCTTGGCGAAATATTATTTTCAGCATGAAATATTGTATTGAAACAAGTTCTCTTTGTTACACGAAGTACACAAAAGATATTTCAAAAGTATCTACCTTCATATGAAAATAAGTTTTGCTCCAGTGTTATATAGATTACCACTATCAATTTCCTCAAATAATTCTTTAACAAAACTTACCAAGCTCCTTATAATAAGTCCATCAAAAAATTAGAGCTAAAATATTTGACTTGAGACCCTTTTTCTAGGTCTTAACTATGAAAAGTAAATAACTAGTTCTGAGCATTTCCGTGTTTTTGATGTGAAAATCTGTGCTAGTTCCATTAATATAAATATTAATTTTTATATATATATAAAATAATTAATTAAGCACTTGTTACTGAGGGTATCAACCAAACTTTTGCATGAGGTTTGATATTGCAAAGTTAATGGCAATAACATTGTACTGTTGGTCTCTTACAAAATAGTTTATGTACTAAAATACTCCTAGCACAGACTACAAATCTTATTTAATTCTACACTAAGTTATGGACATTATGAAAGCAAGTTATTTGAAACTGCATGCCTTTAAAAATACTAGGTTTTCATGATTATATGTCTAAACATGTAACACACACATCTTCCATGGTGGCAATTATCTCCGTGTGTGGAAGAGACACTAAGATATTTAACTGCAAGGGATTCCTGGATAGACCTGTGAAACTCCTAAAAGGCATGCACAGGTTACAGATGAAAAGATGCATTGCCCTCTCTGCCACAAATTTCCAGAGACTCCCAGACAAATGTGACTTGCAGGAAATGCCAATGTTGTTGTTAGAACTCATCACATAAATAAGCACGGGGAGATCACAAGCTCTTCAGCATTTGCTTCAGGCCTGCTGTATCTCTTCAATTTCTTTGAGCTGCACTTCCCGAATTTCACAATAGATGGGAGAAAAGATTTTTATGGATTTATGGTCTATAACCCTAATGCTGGTTGTCATCATAGTTGCCAAGGTTGAATTTATTGAACATGTTAACACAAAGAAACTCTTGCATGTAACAGTTTTCTTGGTATTGACAGGGAGAAACCAGCCAGAACTATACCACCCTCTCACATACAATATTGTTATATTTCCATACTACTTTTATCTACTTCTTTATCTTATACCTTCTACCTTTACATATATGTTTTCAAGGTCAGGTTATACACGCACCGGATGATCTGAATAGCAACATAGGACAAGTTAAATTCAGGTACAGTTAAAATATTCCCCCTTAATTACTTCTTTGGTGTCATTATAATCAATGTAAACTGTTCCATTAACAAGCTACCAGAGAGCTTATAAAAAGCTTGTGCTAAACCAGGGATTGAAGGGCAGCTTAAACTCTGAGCTCTATTTGTCTGACAGGCTGAGCTTGGGCAATGCTGCACAGCAGTCACCCACGCCAAGGGGCAAACCCTGTGCTCTCATCCTGTGTTCACTCCTGAGAGTAAGCCAATTCATTCAAGCTGTAGACAGCAGAAAGGCTGGCTGGATTGGGGTCCTAATAGCTTTTAAATGACATAGGTTTTTTGTGGTTTCAAATCAGCAAATAATGCCAAAATTTCCAGGGAAAGAAAGCTGCTGTGTGTTTTATTTATTCTGAGAAATAAATCATTGTTTAAGTTTGTCTCTACAGACATTTGCAGCAGAGCAGCAATGAAGTTCATTCTTCTCATCTCTTTAGAAATATGTATATGTGATGCAGGAGAGGGGAAATGGGAAAAAAATAGGTTGCCTTTTTATCATTATTTTGAAGTCTCTTTGCACATTTTCAAATATGCAAAGAAAATCTCTTGAAGCTGTGTGACTTATTTTTGCATATTGCACTCAGAAGTTTCTTATAGCAATATATAGTCCCTTGAACCCACAAACCTTTTAGCAGTCTATCTGAATTACTTTTTCACTTCATGCAAATTGTGGCTGAAATTAGAAATGACCTTCAGAGACAGCACTGCAAATGATAGGAAGAACATTGGCAATATAGTCTCTGGGTTTATATTTCCAAGGGACCTTATAAAATTCTTCACTTCCTTGCCTGTGTTGTTTTGGTGGCCAGCAAAGCAGAGGTCATTATGTTTGTTTTACCTCTCTAATGACTATGCTTTGCCAGACATGTGTCTGTAAGATGCATCGCAGTTCTTTAAAAACAAATTGTGTCACATAGTAAAAAAAAAAAAATACAGTTTAAAAGCATTGTGTCAAAGGCTATTTCTGTTCCCAGCTGTAAGAATCTTAGCACGACTTTGCTTTTTTTTTTTTTTGCCTTTAGAAAGCTGCTGATCTTATATTAGTAAGTGAGCCTAACTTTACAATTGGAACAAATGATGAAACACAGTGAAATCAATAGTAACAGTGTTAAAATAAATATTGTGCAGAAAAATAAATGTTACTATTTATGAATCAGGAAAGGTCACAGGCTATAGAAAATAATGAGCGCATTTATCTGAACTACTGTATCAGAGTCAAACTGAAAGCCCTCTGATCTGAGTCACCCCTTTGCAAATGCTTCTCTCTTCTTATATTGCTTATAATGGAAACAACTGGTGTAGATTTTGCCTTTGTTGTGACTGAGGCATAGCTGTAGGACCCCATCATATAGCCCTCACTTTCCTTTAATTCAAGTGGAGCCTTGTTTGATGATAAAACTATTGCAGTAGGGAACTACATTTAAAACTCAACGACTCATTCATCTTATGCCCATTTTTGGAGTCATTAGTGGGTCACATAACTGTACATATTTCATTCAAATTTCCATTTATATTCCCTACCTGTAATTGTAGCTATTTTGCTCCAAATAATTCTCTAACCAGAACAGCAGCCTCTAACCCACTGTAAACAACCACTGCCACCTCCCCCCTCCCCTTCCCTCCCCACCTCTTTATTTTGTGATCTGTTCTTTGACAATATTTTAACGGAGTCTAATCTGAAATTTTCAGATAGCAGCATTCAAGATTACACCAGTGCTCAGTATGTGCTACTTGGAGCTATTGACTCATAAATAAAGGTTTGGAGGAGAAGTGTCAGGAATCATTTGATAAAGGCCAAATATCCTACTCTTATTAGCTTAATTTGTTTCTTTCCATACTTATAATAGTCTTTCAGCAACTAGAAAATTTCCAAAATCCTTTTGCTTTGCCACTTCCATCCAGTAAAGAAGTTACTTTTTTCTTTTCCTTTTTGAATAGATATGAAAACTTAAGCTTTGTTTCAATAACAAACACATCAGTTTATACAGAATCTTATCATGCCAAAACATCTTTATGGACAAGCATCAGCAATGAAATCAGCTCTGCTTTGAAAACACTTTCTGTTAGCTATCAGGCTTTACAGAGATAGAGTACTGCCAGAGGAAATGTTGGTGATTATGTCATATTGTAATTCAAGAATTATAAAAATTCCACATGGAGTGGAAGGCAGGAAAGGAAGAACATGTGACGGTGCTATATATTTTTTTATTTATAGGAATGGTAGTCAACCAAGGGTACACAAACTCTTCATATCAGCAAACTAGCTGCACACAGGATCCACACACATCTGAGAATCAAAAACTGCAGATCCCAATGGAACTAGGTGCCTAGTGGCATCCAAAATCCTTGTTTTGTTCCTACCTTTCCTAATAAAATGGCAAAACACCTATATGTGACCCTTTAAAAATCAGCATGTCCTCCTCCACCACCCTGAGGATTCAGAGCCATTAGATGCCACTATTACCCCATGTCTAATCTAGAAATGCTGGCATTAATTTTTTGCTAGGAAAGTAAAAGCTAATGATTAGACTTCTTTCTCTAACTAAAGCAATTCTAAAGGTTGCTTAGGCACCTGGTCACTCTGGGCAAAGCATGTCTCACTCTGGAATAATTAGAAATGAGGGTACTTGACTGCAGTGCTGGGACTTGGATAATAAATTTATTCCTATTTACTCTGGACAGGAATGAGTCCATCTAAGTATCTAAAGTTGCACCCAAGAGACTGTTTTCCTATTTTTGCCTTGCAAGGACATCAGTTTCACTGCAAAATCCTTCACAAGGTGATTCAGGGAGAAGAAAACTAAACACCATTGTCTGGATAGCTTTGTGCTGCCTCGAAGTCTAACTTTTGAGAAATCATGTTGAACTTAAGAAATGGTTTTGTAACAAAGAAGAAGAAAATCAGGAGGTTATGTTTCTTCTCAAAAGTGGCAAATATTCTAACACAGTTCAGTAACCTCCAAAAAGATAGCTTTGTGACAAGTAATATGTAATATTCCAATATTAGAAGGGATATTGTAATTGAGGACTTTACCAAGAGGTCAGAATTATAAATCTGAATTATTTTAACACCTTTCAGTCGATCTCTTTCAACTCTTCTCTATGTGTGTAACCCACAGAATGATGACAGTCTTTTCAGAGCATCAGCTTATTTCTCATGACAGTTAGTTCATAAGTATGAACAGCATGAACATGGGTATTTAGAAAGTCTAGAGTGGGATTTGGACTAATTCTAAAACTCCTGCATTACAACACTAATGTTTACCCGACAACAAACTATAGACTTTGGAGTTGCACCTGGGGTTGGCAATGCACAGTCTATTTCCCTTGAGTTCCACTCCTGCCTGCACTCACATTTGCAGCATCAGGGCTGTGAAACCACAGCTTGGAGAATACCTGGTCCTGACTAGAATATAGAAATCAAGGACATAAATCCTACCTACACTCAAGGGCACACTTGTGGAAGCAGATCCCAAGTGAAGCGCATCTCTGGAGCACCTGAGGCAGAGATGTGAGATTTAACAGGTACCTGTGTAGGGGCCACTTCCAACCCCTCACACCAGCATCTCTCTGCTGAAGACAGTGACCAAGCACTCCTGATTCAGTGTGTTGGCAGTTCTCCAACACAACATGGACTGGAAAACTTTCCCTACATACTCTGTTGAAGCAGCCCAAGAGTTGAATGTATGATTTTACGTTCAAAACTACAACATTCAGCTTTTAAGTTCTTTCATATACTCTGCATTTTTGTGCCTGTCACAACAAATAGGGTCAGACATATCTGAGTCGTGTTTGGAGGGCTCATAGGAGGATAACCTCTCCAGCTGCTTTATATCCTAAATACCTGCAGCCAAATACCTCATAGTTACTGAAAGTTACTGAAAGTTCATAGTTAAATTTAGATCTTCTTCTTATTCCTCCAAAAAAGGAACTCATTAGTATTTTCACTGTATAGGTTTTTAAAACATCAGCCTGCAAAATCAATTAGTCTCGTCAAGCTTTTGACTTCCCCAGACTCCAGACCTAATTCTTTATGTCCCTTAGGTACATTATAACCCCATGTGCTACTGGGCTGAATTGCGCTGAATACAAAAATGTTGAGGCATTTGCACATTTGATTAAGAACCTTTTAATAGAAGTATAGTTAAGGTTTTATTTTTTGCATTGATTGCAACCTTTGAAAAAAAGCTGCTCTATTACTCATCTCCTGAAACATAGTTTCCTTGTCATGGGGTGGAGAGTGGGTGGGAAGAGAGATTTGGGTTTTTTGTCGCGTTTTTTTCCTCCCCATTTTTGAGCATTAATGAACATCATTGTATGACAACACAGGCAAAAGGGAAGGCCTTTTGTTCCACACTCATAG
The DNA here is from genome assembly GCA_013397195.1 of Hylia prasina. Lineage (NCBI taxonomy): Eukaryota > Metazoa > Chordata > Aves > Passeriformes > Sylviidae > Hylia > Hylia prasina. The sequence goes on along the minus strand of VYXD01009094.1, from coordinate 1,210,406 downwards.
GACACCAAGTAATGCAGAAGCACTACTGTCACTAATTGGCCTGTGTGCCATCTGTTGGAAGGTGCTTTTGAATTTCTCAATGGTCACAGCAGTATGACAAGCACTGCAGCAGGAACAGTTGCCCAGTTAAGCACCCTGGGTAGAAATGGTTCGCAAATAATTTGCAAGTGCAGAGTTCTGCCTTTTAAAAAAAGAAGTCTGATTGCAATAGGTATATAACCACAAATTGTGTATATAATGTGTATATAACAACAACTTAGGAGCCTGATCCAGTGTCTCTTTAGCAGAGTGATTTTATAGGATATCAGGCAGTGGTAAGACACAGGATAACAGCCAAATTTGGCATACCCTGCAATGTAAATCAGAAGAGTAAAATAAGCTTTGGATTTTTTTTTTTTTTCTTTTCCTTTAGGGGAAAACTCTCAAGTCTCATCATTAGGGTTTGTTGGTTGTCTGCTAAATTCAGAACAGTACTTCTCAAGGAACCAGGACAGTGACATGTTAGGTTTAAAGACTTTCATTCCACCTTTTTTATGTGAATCAGGAAAAGAAAAAAAGAGAAGGCACTTACTCAATATGAGACTAAAAATAATGTATTGCAGCATATGAGATTCTGAGTTGACTTAAATATCACACTTTTCAAGAGTGTATATAGTGCTATTTTACTTATTTTGGCCTGCAGCACAGTGTCTGTACTAAAGCTTGTATGCTCGCCCCTCACTTTAAAGCTGACACAACCAGTACAAAATTAAAATGGACAGCCTGATCAACAACATTCCCCACCCACATCATGCAAATCGATCAACTAGAACGACAAGAAAAGTGCCCAACACTCCCTAAAGGCTCAATTCCATATCTTTTAAGCTTCAATTAAAGCAGCTTTCTTCAATGCTCCATCTCAAATTCAAATGATGCAGAACTTAAAATGGACTCCTGTTTTACTGCAGGGAGTGGTAATTCTGAAAGGAATGAAATATGTTTTACAGGATATTAGCATAGTACCATGTTGCTCCTCTTGTGCAGCTATATTAAATACATATACTGGTTTGATTTAAATAAGATTCATTTAAATATGCTTTTCATGGTTAATTGTTAAATGTAAAACATTTGCAAATTTTAGACAAAACAAAAATTATTTGACACTTCTTTCCTATGAATCATACTTTTTGAGATTAAAAAAGATATGTCCTGGAGTGGGGAAAATAACTGTTATAGGTGAATGAAAAAAAATTTGTGAGTTCCAGCAATATGTCTCCCTCATTCACAATTTACAATCATTATATATTACTGATAAGAGGAAACCTTTGAGTGACCATAAGAAGCAGTAAAGGAAGACTATACAAAAATGATAATTTGAGATGAATGCTTGTCATTAACAGAAGGGCCAATATTCATGTAAATACATATTCAGTGTACTACTGATCAGATAATCAAAGTAGATATAAAAATGATTACTTAATTTTTTTATACATGTACATGCAAAGTAATTTCCCAGCTACATGTTTTAATGCATTGAAGTTTAAATGGCTGAGTTGATTGATTGTACTTTCACTCTTTCCCTTACAAATACTTTTTTACAGTCTGGTACAACTTTCACTATTTAGGTCTAAGTGCAACATTGTAGGCACATTCCCAGCATCAATTTTTTCCAGCACTCTTCCATTCTGTTTAACCAATATTTCACTATACACATTTCATGAATCAGCAGGACTTGCTTCATACATGCTTGTAAGTAAATGTAAGCACTTTCAGAAATGTCAGCCAAAGTGTGGGAGGAGGACAATATCCATGAAGACTGTGCAGGCACATAAATTACTTTGGCCAGACAATTTATTGTCTAACTGCTGGGAACATTACTGTCTGTGTGTATTCACACTCCCAGTCTGTATTCACTTAAACTGATGTTTTGTGATAATGTGAACATAGTTTAAGCCACTTGGGTTTGTTTTCTTTTTTGAAAGCTCATAGTTGGTTTATGTTTTTAAATATCTTGTGAACTTGAGATAAGGACAGTGGTTAGAGCTTTAATGTCTCTGAAAGTGGAAAGAAGTTTATTCGGTGTTTGCATATGCAGATCTATCTGTAAGGTAGAGTGACCACCACTCAGATTGCCAAATATTTTTCTTGCAGAGATCCTGCTTCTGTTACAACTGTGCCAGAATATAATTATTTGGGAATGTAATTAACTTCATTTGGGATGAAGTTTCCCATCATGAGTTTCTGTCTCTGGCTGAACTGATCATAATTTTACCTTTTCAAGAAGAATTGAGATAAGGAATTGCTAATAAAGAACAATCACACAAACTCCTTATTGGTAACTTTCTTTTGAGATGCTTTAGCAGGTCCATGATTCTGACAGCCAGGAATCTTTTGTTGACATGAAGGAATTCCTCCCAAATTTGGCTGATTAAATTCTGAAAATCTGTATGTGCATCTGTGCATACATATTTTATGGAATCATAGAAGGGTTTGGGTTGGAAGGGACCATAGAGAGCTGGTTCCAACCACCCTGCCATGGGCAGGGACATCTTCCACTAGACCAGGTGGCAGAGAGATCCATCCACTCTGCCCTTTAACACTTCTTGGGACAGAACATCAACAGCTTTTTACAGCTGCACATTTTTCCTCAAATCACTACCGGCTAACCTAACTGCAGAATTCATCTATATTAAAAGTAATGCTACTCACAGGGGTTTTTTCCTCATCTGGTTTTAATCAGTACCTGATCCCTGGCTAGGTGAGATCACTGCTCAGAGATGTTTGTTACTGCGACAGCACTTCTGGGTGATGCTGAGGAAGTTACTCCAGCTGGACTTCTTCCCTCTGATCAGTAACTGAGTTTTTTTTGTTTTTGGTTATTTTTTTTCTGAGTAAACTGAGCGGAAGTTCAGGTTGTTATTTCTTTTTATCTAAAGAAGTGTTCAGAGATGTGAATAAAAACACTCAGGAATTTAGTTGAAAAACTGTGTCTTAGATGTCTTCAGCTGGATACTCAAGAGGATGAGAGGAGATATCCAGTCTGTAGGGGTTAACATGTGCAGTAAAGGGTGAAGCAGCCATTGAAACATGCAGTGAATGGAAGATGATCCTGCAGAAAGAGAGTGTGCTTGTGTAATTACGGAAAATAATAATGCCTCAGCCACAAAAGGCGAAAACAACAGACACAACCTTTATCCTGTTGTTTTTGTGGGGTTTGTTTGAGTTCTTTTTCTGAGAGGAGCAGTGTTTTTTCTTTTTAACTTGAAGTTGTTATTCTCTTGAAATTAGTATCTTATCCACATTTTTGATAATGTGATATGAAAAATTACGCTAAATTAATTAATATTTACCTAATTTAGCACAACCATCACAAGTAGGTGATGAGTAGAGGATTCACACAGAAGTGTCTGCTATAAGCTGATATCACATTTATAGGGACAAATCATCTCTTAGTGAGAGAGAGTGCTTCTATGGTATCCCATGTGTGGCAATCCTAGGTATTAAATTCTTTTGTCTCCCATGCTCTTATAATCACTATAGGATTCTCTGCCTTTCCAAAAAGTCAAGGAATTTGGGAAAGTGCTTTCCAAGAACAGAATTTTGGAGCTGAAAATAATCGTGCGTAATAGAAAATTATTTCCCATTAAATCTGCAATTCCCATTCAAAAGTGGGGATACTCCTCTTCACTGGCATGACTGACAGCACTTGATAAAATATGTAATAGTTTTAACTCAAGAGAAGACTGGGATTACATACTTCCTTCAAGGCCCAGCAATAGAATTTCTGATGTTTGTAATGAGAGTAGTCTGCTGCACAGATTTGGACCTGAGTCCAGGAACTGTACCACTAAATCAAAAGCCTGATGCATTCGTATTTCATCCCTAAAGTCATCAGGCCCTGACTGTGATTAATTGGAATGGATAGGCTCTCATGCCTCTGAATTAGTGCTCTTACAGTATTACATGGGACTGTGTGAAGGGCAAGGTGCAATAACCTTCAATATGGGGAGCAGCAGCTTGCTCCTTGGTGGTGTGTTCACATTGTGTATTGGTTATGTAGAACCGTTTTCCTGCATTCTCTCTAAAGGAAAAGATGACAACTATTGCTTGCAAAGTACTTGGGAAATGCCAAGTATCAGTTTGAATAAAATTTAACTTCTTTCCACGGGACACAAAGTGTTAGATGGGTTTAATCCTTACTTATTAAGTAGGAGAGGTTCTGGTAGAAACACACTGACTTAACGGGCTGATTTGGGATGGCATTGACAATGCTTTTTAATGCTCTTATTGTTCCAGAGTTAAATAACTTCACATTCTGGAGTAATGTTATAGAATTAACAAGTGAACTGATTCTCACATTGAGTCTCAGAAACACTTAAATAGAATGAAGCCTGTCAATATTCCATTAGGATTTAAATGCGTGGAAGTTCATGTACCTTTAATAAATGATGGGAGATTAGGTTATTAGATGACTTCCTCAAATATTTGGGACAGATTACTTTTCAGGATAGATATTAGTGAACACGAGCATAAGAAAGAACTATTCAGAGAAGCCTGTAGGAAATGTGCAAAATCCCATTAATCAGCTGTGCTGAGAAGCAGTGGGCATTGTACCTGATGGGAACACCTGTGCAGAGCTACGTTCCTCCCAGTACTCAAATTCAGATAGGCAGTACTGTGTCGACATGCTCAAACTTCACCAGAGCTGCTGCCTTCAAGTTACTTTCCCCAAAGTAGCCAAGAATGTGGCATCTCGAGAAATGCTCACTAGAAGAGCAGTACAGATAAGCAGATGGCAAGAGCTAAGTTGCATTTTGGAATGACCCATCTCTACAGCAGACATATTTATACCATGTACTGCAGCACAGAGGTCCCTGAACTAAGCTTGGAAAGGCAATTTGGAATTTGAAACAATACAGCCATGTCAAGGAATCGTCTGATATGCTTTTCTCGGGCTTGTCTCTGGGGTTTTTTCCTGGATCTGGGTCTCTTGCAGAGAGCTTCTGGTGCATCGATTCACTCTGTCCCTGCTCCCATCCCTGCATTTGGATTAACAGAGATGGTTGAAGGCAGGGACCAAAACAGATCAGAACACCATCCAAGTTTCACACATTTTCGTTTTTTTTTTCTGGACACTTTAACCCGGACTGTTTCATTGATCTCGTACAGATAGTTGCATTAGCACAACAGTGCCACAAGCGCACAAGGACCAAGCACCTAGAAATTTCTTGAAAACTGGAGAAAACATGCCAGGGGATTGCTTGGCCATTGAGGTATTCTGCTTCACTTAATTAGCGCTGCAGAGAGGCTCAGCTAATTAGCATGGGTGTACAGTTGCTCTGACACAGTTACTCCGCTTGCAGGACCTGAGCTAATCCCTCGGCACGGCGCTGCAGCGCAGTGCCCGGCGGGGAGCAGGGACGCGAGGGAAGCAGGCGGCAGACACGCATCCCTACGCCTCGGGCAGCTCGCCACGCCTCGCCGGCGGCCAGACCGGCCCTTCTCCCGCGGGGGGACGCGATGGGGCCGTGCCGCCAGCCGCGGGCTGCGGTGACACTTCGCACCTCCTGTGCCGGCCCCGTTACGTCCCCAGGCGATGGCACGAGGGACACCCGGTTCTTCGTCCCCTGGCAGGGTCCGCCAGCCGGCGGCGTGCCAAGCTCGTGTCAGCCTCTGGAGCCAGCCACCACAGCTCCTCGCGCCGCGCTGCCAGCGGGCACGGCCCGGGAGCAGCTGTGGGCAGGGAGGGACCCGGGCGGGGCCGCGGCCACCGCCACCACGGCCGTGCGGGAGCAGGTGGCGGCGGGGCAGTTCCCGCCAGGGCTGCTGCGGGGCGGGAAGGGAGGCGAGGGAACGGCCCCAGCCCCGCCACCCGCGGTGACCCCGGTCCCGTTCCCCGTGCGGAAACGGGGGAAAGCGCGGAAGGGATCCGAGCGCAGCCGAGGCGGAGGGCGGCGGCGGCGGCGGGCGGCTGACTTGGGCCGGGCC
>VYXD01009094.1:1152769-1198160 GCA_013397195.1 Hylia prasina | reverse complement strand
TTACATACATGGGGAAGGACTATTCTGGAAATATAATGGTGTAGATGGAGGCACAGCTTTTGATTGAGGCAAATGTGAACATGTACCTGAAGTTAAGGACATGCAAATATTTTTATTCCCATAGTTTCAATGCTAGTGGTTTGTTTGGAAGAAGGTGTCTTCTTGACTGTGTTGCTGATATCCTAACCAACATATTAAGAGCCTGTAGATAAGGCAGACTGTACTTTGGTCAAGTTGAAGATCAGCTAGCACATGTTAAAGTACAGCTTGCCTTATCTTCACATTGTTCTTTCAGAATATGTGAGTCGATGTTTACTGTAGGAAAGAAAAGCATCTTTGAACAACCTAGTGAGCACAAGCTGTCCTTATTGGGATTCAGAGGTTGTTGTAGGATGAGATAATTTCTAGTTTTTGCGCATGCTTCTAGCCGTATTTGTGTATATATATCTGTATATGAGTAAAGATTTATTAAAGCACTTTGGAAACTTGTTCAAAAACATTTGTCTAACATCCTGGCCTACTGAGTGCTTTAAGTTCATAGTTAGGATTTAGTTCAAGCTTTTATGATGTCCCTGTCTTCTTATTTTTGGGTTCAGTATGTCAGTGGATTGCGTTAATTATCAAAAGACTTTAAGGGGATAAAATTATTGAACTCTGATAGTTTCCTCTTTCACATGGAGTTGCCTAGACTACTGCTGTATGATTAAGGTTTCCACCCTTTCCTATGACTAACTCAGTTTTAAGTCTTGATTCTCTCCATTTGTGAATCGGTGCAGTTGTTTATGACAACAATATTTCTATTAATAATAGTGTAAACCTGGTTACAATTTTAGTATCTGTTCTGCCCTTTGCCATTTTCATCCATGACATTCTCACATGCCTAAAAAAAGTGTCACAATTTTCACTTGATGGAAACTTGTGAGCTTGACTTTGGGTAGAGCATAAGCCACTGTAAAAATCATGTTGTTCATTATTATCTTAATAATTAGTTTGAAAAGAGATCATGTCTTTTGGGAATATTTTTACAGAAAGACCTTATTGTTTTAATGATCATAAACCTTTCTATCTTCACAGCATGATTTTGTAAATGTAGTTTATTTTGCATGGTTCCTGAAAATGTTCCTAAGAATTTAACCATGCATGATTGCTGATTTAAAAAACTTAAGTTTTCCATGTATTTAGTAAAACAATTTAAAAAATACAATAGTAGAACAAGACAGCATAGACTGTTTGGAGAGGTATGCAGCATTTGATGGCTGTTTCATAGAATGTTGCAAGCCAGTGATAAAAATCCAATATTTGTTTATAACTTAGAAGAACAATTTGGGGTGGAATCAATGATTTCTGGTTTACTCCAAAAGTATAGGCAATTTGAGGTATCATGGAGAAAATTCAAATGTGCTAATATTAGGCAACTCCTAATTTGTGAAAATATTTCTGATACTGTACTTTGTATATGTTAAATTAATAGATTTTAATAAGACTGCACATAAGTGTAGGGTTTTATATTTGCAGCCTCTATGGAGGTTTTTTCTTCTTCTTGCTTTAAGATTTGTTCAGATTTTAACAACACAGTTTTTCTTTGAAGTAGTTGCCTGAAAGTTTAATAAGTGGAGGAAATTTCTGTGGGACCACACTATTCAGAGAGCACTACTGATATGACAAGAAACCAAAAATCCCGGACCTATTTCCCCAGAATACTCTTTTAGTAAAGCAGCTGTCCTAGTTGTAGCTTTCTGTTCAGTAAATTCAATGTTTTTAAAGTTTATTCTCCAGTTTTGGTTACTGTGTTTCCTATTTGTATTGAAAATACACAGCTGGAGAAAAGGTACCTATCTTAAGGAAGCTGGTGATTTGGCACTTGGCAGCTGATAAGGCTCCAGGATTAAGGGAAGCACACTGGCTCTTGGTAACTAGGACGTGATTCAGTGTTTAATAGTGGGAAAAGTTGTGGGTTATGTGTTTTGTGGGTTTTGGGGTTTTTTGTCTTATGCCTGTTTTGAACAGAGAGCGTTTTATTATTTTTCAGATAAATATTTAATCTTTCAATTCATTCATGTGACACACGGTGCCTTTGACCAAAGGTACCAAATAACTGATATATCATGCAAGTGTCCTGTTACTGTTCAGTTGCAGAGCCTGAGCTGGCCAACAGTGTTCTGCTTCTCCCCAGTGCAATGCATGTATCAGGCACTATCTCCCCGGAATGAATCAGGAGCATCATATTTTTGTTGGAGCAGATAGCATAGGGTTGCAGGATCATAGTTATTTCTCCTTGTTACTATGAACAGAAGAACACAGTTACACAGTTGTTTAAAATCAGTGGTAAAGTGCTAAACCCTGTTTGTTACATGTTAATATACATTGGCTTTAGGTACTGGGCTAGCAGTACATTTGATTTTACTGTGAGTGTCATTCATCTAACTACACTTGGTTTCTGACAAGAAATTCTAACAAATTTATCTGACTTGTGAGCCATCAAAGGTCTTGTGGTAATCAAACAGTGATGCAGTGGAATATGAAGTTTGGCATATTCAGAATTAGGAAAATGTTCTTCACCAAGCAAATTAGCAAGCTTTGGAACAGGCTGTCTAGGAGGGTGGTAGAGTCACCATCCCTGGGGATATTTAAAAGGCATAGAGACGTGGAACTTAGGGACATGGATTAGTGGTGTCAGTGCTAGGCTATTGGCTGGACTTGATGATCCTAGAGATCTTTTCCAGCCTAAATGATTCTGAGAAAGGTAATTGATCATTGGAATAACTTATTTGTGTTGACTTCTTGATTCTGAAAACACAATATAAATAATGTTTCTTCAAAACAACCCTCCATCTTCTTGGAGGAAAAGGATTGCAGAGAACTTGTGTTTGTTTTATACAGGAAATCAACCTTTTTCATTATGTGTTCCCCATTTTCTTTAGCTTATGAATAAGGACTCTGACCCTTTATTAAAATAAGTTTTGAAGGATAATATGCTTTGAAAATAGAATTTTCAGAAATTAATTAATGTGGTCTTAAAAAGCAATCCTCTAGAATCTGTTGTATTGGGATCTAAAGTTAGCTCTGTCACCAAGTACTCTCAGGATCAAGTGATTTTGTTACTATTATCAGTTACAACCTCTGTTACTTGTTAACCAGTGCATGCTACCTTGGACTGACTCGGAGTAGTGTCACGTTGTGTACTACAGTCATCCTTGGTGGTGGTGGTGGTGGTTTTTTTTTTTTTTTTTTTTTTTTTTTTTTTTTTTTTTTAACTGATTACCCAGGAAGTAAATCTTTCCTGGTATAAAACAACTGGCTTAAAATTTCTCTTTTGGGTGTCAAAGTAAGCAGCCAAAGGCAATTACAAGTCCTATTATTGAGGTATGAAGGAAATAAATCTGCGTGTTGCTTAGTCTCCCAGGTGTCCAGCACTGCTGCTTTATTATCACCTCATTTACCAAAGGCAAAAGTAGATTTTTTTTGGCCCGTGTTTGTCCCTCTGCCTTCTGTCCCCCAGACATTTATAAACACATTAATGTAAGCACCAAACATGGTCTGTCTCCTATGCTGCTTACCATTGTAGAATCATTGAATGGTTTGGGTTAGAAGTGACCTTAAAGGTCATCATCCAACCTCTATATTGTGTGCAAGGACACCTTCCACTAGAACAGGTGGCTCAAATCCCCATCCAACCTCGCCTCGAACCTTTCATGGTTGAGGCATCCACTGCCTCACCACCCCCACAGGAAAGAATTTTGTCCTAATATCCAATACGAATCTAGTCTCTCCTAGTTTAAAGGCATTCCCCCTTGTCCTGTCACTATGCTCATGTAAAAGAGTCCTTCTCCTTCTGTAGTCCCCATTTAGGGACCAGAAGGCTTAGTTAAGTAAAATTACTTCTAAGCTCAAGATACTATGCTTATCCTTATAACTTTTTTTACAAAAGTTAATTGTTGTGGAAGCTCTGAAGAAAGTGTTGCTGTAGGTGTCACCTCAGTTGTGTGGATGGTCACAGCACTGCAGGAGTTCTGTGTGTGTCAGTGGTCCTCAGATGCCACGTGCCAGCACCCAGAGCTGTGAATTGGTCTCTCCTGCTTAGAGACAGCTCGCAGCACTCCTTGAAGCACGTTTGCTTTGCTTTTCTGGCAGTGTGGAGACAAACTGGCTTTACAACCATCTCCATGTTATAAGGCAAAGTTGAACTTTTAACATGGGTAATAAAAAAGCCTGTTTTACTGGATTGATTAGAGGCAACTTCAAGGCAATCAGCAAATGTGCCTCTCGCCAGCAGATAAGGTTAGACAGCATGAGGAGCCTGGCTTTATTAATGTCCTTCTTTTCCATCCATTGAGATCTCTTTTGACAATTGATGTGTGACAAGGTGCAAGTTTGTGTTTCTTCATAAGCTTAGCTCTGCTGTGCTGTCAGCTGACCTCAAGCAACATTGGGTCAAGTAAACACTGCACTCCTGAGTTTTGCTGTTTAAAAGTGTGCTGGTTGTCCATCCCTATGCCAGTAATGTTCGGCCCTCCTGGTTTCAACACATTTTATATGTATAATGCCTCAAAGACCTCAAGCTGTGACCTATATAAAGAGGATACTGCCTGCCCTGGGGCTGGGCCTTCTGTGTGAGGCTCAGCAGATGTCTGTATTGCTCTGCCCACAGGGCAGAGGGTGAGCAGGTGCTTGGCTTATGTTCAGTCACTACCTACACTGGTGCTCTCTACATCCTGTCTGATGGCTGGGCAAGACTGGCAGTGAGGAGGAATGTGTGGGACTCACAAAGGCCTGGGCTCTAGGAGAAGAGGGGAAGGGCTCAGGCTTGGAGGGTTGGCAGCTCGGAATCCTAAGAGACGAGAGGAGTAGTAGGTGCATGCTCAGAGACATCTGGGAATGCATACGTGACTCTCTTAGGACAGTGGATGTGCTAGAGGTACTCACCAAAAGGGATCACCTGTATATAACCCAGTTATTTAATAATAAATACAGGTCTTGACCAGTTAGATATATTATAAACCTGGAGTCACTTGAAATAAATATGCTGCAAACATTAAATTCTATTATTCTGCCTTTTTTTTTTCAGGTTGCTTATGTTTACTGTTTTTATAATTTTGTGTTTTTTTTAAATTAAATGCATGTATATAAGGGAAAAATAATGTTTGCTTTGAGAACTATTTAACTCTGGGAATAGATAATGCAGAGAACTACTGAAGTCTTCCTTGCTGGAAGTATTCAATGTTTGACCTGATGGGACCTTGGAAAATCTATTTTGAAGCCCTACTTTCAAGAACAGTTGGACCAGATGATCTCCAGAGGTCCCTTTCAACCTAGATGTTTCTATGACTCTGTGATCTAGGTCATATATAGCCATGTTTTTCTAAAATATCTGTGGTAGCATAATGGAAATTACACTAATCTTGTTAAAATAAAGGATTTTTTTCTGTTGAAAATAAATGTGGGAAATCAGTCCACCAGTGCAATACTGTTGCCAGTACACAATGATAAGCTTACTGAAATAATTTTCGTTGTTGTTCTATATTAGAGAAATACGTATAATGCTGATACTCAGTTATTTTGTATTAGAGCAGAAAGATCTCTTAGTGAGGTTGCATCCTATAAGGAGTTTGCTTGATGCACACCATGCTGCTTGAATAGCGTTTAAAAACCTAATTTCAAACCTAATCAGAAAGCATTTGACTATTAATAACAAATATTTTTCCCCCTTTTATTATTGGTTATATGTAAATTATGAATACCTGAATGAAGATTTTATGGCTGATGCATGTTGTGTATGTATATGTATATATATGAAAATAACATATATATTGATATGTTTATTGCAGAACAAATTAAGCATGTTAAGGCAAGATTATAAATGGTGGAGTTATATTTGTTTCAAAACACTTTGAACTAGGCATATCCTGTTTGTAGTTGGTTTCTGGGTATTTTTGTTGGTGGGCTTGTTGTTGTTGTTGTTGTTTTTTAATTGACTGTGTGTTTTCCAAACTGACTAGCTGTAGTGGTTGGCCTTCCTAGTGTCTTTTTGGTTTTGTCCCAGCAGTTCATTGTAGAAATTGTTACAAAGTCAATGTAATCTATTGGCATTTTCTGTATGACATGTCAAATTAGCCTTTCAAATTTTGCCAAGGTAATTCTGCTGTCTACTGGTTCAGGAAATAATCCTAAGATCTGTGGTGATGTCTCTGCGTATACTATGTGAAATCTGTATAGTGCTGCAGAAGACCTAAAAATTTAGACCTGGCTTTCAGAGTGGAATTTAAGGATCTCTTACTGGAGATAACAAAACCCTGTAAGCTACTTCATGGGAGTGTATACTTAAATATTCAAAACGTTTTACGTCAACCTGTGACTGATTTTCATGTAAAATTAGGTGCAGGGACTACTTGGTTTAGTTATGATTTGGCTTGAGTATATTTAGCAGGTTTTAGATACAGTTCCCAGTGCTTAACTTTGCAATAGAAAAGGAGTACATATATATGGATATGTTTTACAAGCCTGTTTTATAATGACTCCTCAGGTTCTTTTTTTTTTTTTTCTTTTCATTACGCTAGTAAAAGTATTTCAAGCAGGGAGAAAAACAGTTACAAGGTCAGCATTCCTCTAAATGAAAACTTTGTATTTTTTTACCCGGTGTTGCTAATGATTTATTCTTTTCTTTGTTGCTTGTTTGAATTATTTGATACCTTTATTTTTTTGGCATTTAGATCGGCCCTACTTTTTTGGTTTTCCTGGCACCTGACCACTTTAGGTGGTTAGGTGCTCTTGAAGTGAGCAGCAAGGTGTTGGCATTGTGCTTGCCTTCGAGAAGGGATGTTTGATGTAGAAGTTTCTTATTCTTCCACGACTCCTTAGCATAATTGCAGCCATCACAGACCGTGTTCAAACAGCGCTGCTCCAGGCACTGGTGTGCTGTCACCTTTCTCTGGATAGCTAGATTTGTAATTAACGACTGTTCGCACAATTACAAATATTATAATTCATGTGACAGCTCCCCTTGATGTGGCAGGGAAGGAGGGAGAAGGAGTTCAAAGAATTAGTCCTAGAAGAGAGGAGCTGGTGGTTTTGAGCGCCCGCTGTCAGCGCTGAGCGCGCTCTCCCGGGGCGGGCAGCGCGCCGGCTTCGCCTGGGGTTTGTTCCGGGCCAGAGGGCCCGCGGTGTTAGCTCGGCTCTGCAAACACCCCCGTCTCCGGGCGGGCTTCGGGAGCCTCCTGCCCGGCCCTGGTTAATGAGTAGCCTGGGTCTCCGCGCTCCCAGCGCGGTGTCAGCGCGGCAGGACGGGCAGGGTGTGCTGGGCTGGCAGCGCTGCAGCCACGCTCCTGGGGCGGGCAGCGGACCCCGCACAGCCAGGCTTCTCTTCCAAGCCCAGTTTGCAAGGCTCTTTTGGAGGTTTGCATGGCTGAAAACCAGAGGAAAGTAGCCATCTGAAATCTGCATTTTTGAATTTTTGAATCCTTTCTTTACTGCGTTTGTAATGAGAGTTGTATTTTGGTACTGAATTTCTTAGGTTTGATAATACTTGGTAGTAGCTGGACTTCTAAATTTAGGAAAAAGTGGTACAGTCTCATAAGGATTTAATTTTACTTCAACTACATTGATATTCTGCTCTTTTTGCTTTCCAAGTGTTTGATTAATTGATCAAAACAGTTTTGTTTTTTTCTGAAGCAAATTACAGTATGATTGGTCTGATTCCACCTACACGAAAAAGAATGCACATTTCTTTCTTACAAGCTTAATACACTACAGTACTTGTTTAATTTCGTACATCTTTGACAATATTGCCAGTTTTTTCCTTCATGGTTCAGTATTGGTCATTGAGCAAAAAGTTCTTGGAGGTAAGAAGCTGATAGCTTGCTAAACTGTTGCATACTGAAAGCTTGGGGTAGAAGAATGTAATTAGTACAGTCTGTGATGATGGTTGTAACAATACCACCAAGAAGAAAGAGTTGTCATCCTTGTTCTTATGAGGTTTTCATCTCCCTCTCCTTCTGGAGATGTTAATAAGGTGGAGCTGAGGAGCTGGTCTCAAAACATTAAAAGTGAATGACAACGAAATACTTTACACTGTGGCAGGTCAAGCCTTTATCTGTAAAACAAGATGTTAAGACCTGTAGAAGTGTAGAAGTGTGTGTCTGGCAGAAAAGTTAACGTGTGTATGTGGTCACTGTTAGCAGTCTGTACGTGAATAATTGGAGTCATGTTGGAGAAAAAGGTGACAAATTCAATAGTAAGTGAATGCCAGATAGTTGAATGAGATGCATCTGACTCCTCACCCAGCTGTGCAGATGACATTTCTTGAGACTGACTGGGACTAAAAAGAGGTGCTGTCAAGGAAGCACTTCAGACTCAGCATCATACTATCTAACATGTATGAAGGGAAACCCACAAAAGATACTGAAACTTCAATGGACATTTTAAAAAACAAGCAACCATGACTCCCCCAAAAAAACCCAAGCAAAAAGCAAGCCCCAAACACCATATTTTATTTCACAACAATCAATGGTTTAACCTTTTTTTTTTTTTTTGGCACTGATCTAGTTCTTAGGAACAAACCTAATTATTTTTTTTAAAGATGCCAGGTAATTTTCCTTCACTATCTTATCTAGTTTATTCTTCTTCCAGTCTCTGTATGGTTGTCATACCCATGTTACCACTTGCTTGGTTCCATCCCATTATGCTTTATTCATCCACTACTTGGTTTTGTATCTGGTCTTCTGCTTATTCTACTTGAACCCCCCCTATATTCTTCAGAGCCTGCACTAGTTCCTGATTTAATTAGTCTTATCAGTTCTGATTTATTTTTATGTTTGAACGTCATCTGATATAATGCTTTAGAAATTTATGGAAAGGGGAACTCTTCCTTCATGAATGTGATAAGAAATAAACCAGGAGGCATTCCCTTTTTGATTTTCCTCAAGGTTTTGAAGTGCTTCCCAGCCAGCGCTCTGCTAGAAGTTCTCTTAGACCTCCCTTCCAAACATGCTGCTGCGATTCACGTTGGCTGCTTTGTGTTTGCTGGCTCAGGGTAAGCAGCCAGCTTGTCATTGCATTCAGTCCCCAGCAAAACTGTCCTACCAATTATTCTTTCTAGTCTTGCAAATTGTCTTTACTTTGAAAGAATTTCTGTTCTTGTTGTATAACTTCAAGAAGGGGACTCTGTGCTCCTGTGTGAATTTAACCCGGTTGAACGTTACATACCTTGCAAGTTTTGGCTAGATTTAGCAGTTAATTTGCAGTGCATGCTGAAGCTGAATCCGCACCCCATTTTTGCAAGGGACAAACTTGCTTGGGTGGAATACTAGGTTTTATTAATAGTAGGAAAGTGTATGTGGTGTAGGTCAGAATTTGTACTTTGATTCCAAAGATCAGTTGAGAGCAGTTGAGAGCACTCAGCATGTGCAAATATTGATGTCGCATTCAGAAAGCTCTCGTAGGCAAGCAGACCACTTACTTGGTCATGGCAGGGTACATTTTGCACTAGGAAAGCAATTAAGATTAAGTAAACTAAGCTGAGTATTTTTATTTAGGTGTAATTTAGGGTAGGCAATCTGGAATGGGGGTCATTACCTTTGTTACTGATTACAGCGTAAGCTTAAATATTAGAGATCTATGTAAAGGTTTAGCTAATAGCTTTCAAAATCAAGTTGTTAATCTATTTTATTCAGTTGCTAAGGTAAAATAGGCTTGATGCATCAAAGAACCCATTTCAAATTAATTTCTCCTTTAAAGCTCTCATGATGATCAGTTATTTCTAGGAAAAAAGGCTGGTTTGTCATTGATTTGCTGTACTGCTTACTTTTGGCCAATTGACTTGTCTTAAGCAAAACTAGAAATACTGTACTGTGTTTTCAAGTAGTCCTTGTTTTGATGCCTTTCCTTTAAAATGCACTTCTGGTGTGTTGCTGGGTCATGAAAGAAACACAAAGACCAAAATACATTAGTAGCTGTGGACCTCTGTCCTGTTTTTCATTCCAGCTGTTCTGTGATCATAGCTCTAACCTGATGAGACGCTGCAGTCAACCCCCTCTACCTCTCCCAGCCCTTCTACATTAGGTTTTGAGGAATTTGCCTGTGGGGAGGCATTGCCCATTACCTCTGCCTTGCAAAAGTGCTGAGCAGTGAGGAAACCGGGAGAGATACCGGATCTCAGCACTGTAAGCAGAGCTCTCCCTTTTTTGCTCCTGTTTCAGTATAAACCAGCAATGCTGGCCTAGTGCCTGCATTCCTCTGTAATCGGTTGCCACAGCATGCTAAGATTGCTTTGTGGGAAGTAGATAAATATTCTACCTGCCAGCCAGGAATACAAAAACTGAAATAGAAAGGCTTGGGGAATGTCAGATCTACTTGGCAAAATCTGGTGTGTTTGTTTGAAAATGCTTGGCATTGTCTTTTGCACTGAATGATTTGAAACTTAAAAACCAAACTAGCCTCTGAATTATAAACTGTGAAAAATAGCAGCAGTTGATACACAGGGATGCATTTTCAAAAATGAGATGGCTTAATTCTGTAAATTATGTGATCTTGGCTGTGCATGGGAGTTTTGACAACCTTGTAAATACAGTGTTGAAGAGACTTGCATTACTTCAGATGGCAACAGGAGGCTTTTTTATAAATGCCTATTTGCTGGATCGCTGTGTTAAAAATGAGCAAAAATTATCTAAATGGGCTTGAATTATTTGTGTAAGTGCTGTATGTCAGTAGGAGAGTTGGTGAAGAAACACCAAAACACCAAAAAACCTAAAACAACTCCCCCGCCCTGTTTCCCAACAAAACCAAAGTAGTGCTTCACTCAAGAGCAAGCAATTCTTTACCAGACTCCTTTACAAAATCTCACTCTAATCCATTCCATTTTAGTCCCCCCAACTCCAGTTTGGTTTGCATGGCTCATGCTCACTCAACTTTGGTGGCCTCGTGGCAGAAGGTTTAGCAGGTATTGGTCTAAAAGCTGGCCCAATGTTACTCACCCCAGCCAGTGATGGTAGAGGAATGCTCTGCCTTCCCTGGTCTAGGGAGATATCTGCTGCCAGGGATGTGGCTGTCCAGCCTGAGCTTGGCACCAAAGCTGTGTTGAATCCTGACTGGGAAGTTGCTTTTTGGCTCTTTGGGGGCTTAAGTTAATTAATTGTGTTGAAAGGGAGAAAATGACCAGGAGATGGCTGCCACTGGGTTTGCAGTGGTGGGAAGATGCAAGAGCATCTGTTTTGGGTAAAAGCTTTCTGGAGCAGTCTCCTTCTGGTATGGTGCACCATGGTCACAGGGTGTGTGTTAATCTTGTAGGGTGGTGAAAAAACAGAATAACAGGGATGTTAAGATGTAAATGTTTAGATTTTACTGTTTTGAAACACACACTGTTTAAATACTGATGGAAAACCAGAAAGCACAAATTGTTTGCAAGCTAGGACTGTACTATGTCTACTCTATTTTTTTCTTCACTGCATGGAGGAATTACTTTCTTCTTTCAAAGTGAAGATGTCCAAGCATGTGCAGGAATTGGAAAAATGTCTGTCCAGTTGGTCCTGGAGAGCAGTTTGATCTTATTGATAACAAATTCTTGTGATACTAGATGTTTTGAAGTCTGTGGAACAAACTGAAAAGGGAAGAAAGAGGTGTGCTTTGGTAAGCTTAAAATACAATTTTTTTTCTGTTAGTCATAAATGGGGGAGGAAGATGAGATCAACAGAGGAAAGGATGGCAGTAAGCTGTACATCTCTGGCAACTGTTTACAAAATGAAGATATTCCTAGACTGGCTTTCCACAGTGTTTGTTTGCTTTTTCTTCTTGACTTACAAATCATCATCTAATAGGTTGAGTTGGGAGGGGCCTTAAAGATCACCTAGTTCCAGACTCCCTACCATGAGCAGGAATACCTTCCCTAGACCAGGTTGCTCAAAGTTCTATGCTGCCTGGTCTTAAAACTTCCAGGAGTGGGGGTCCACAGCTTCTGTGGGCAACCCATTCTAGTGCCTCACCATCCTCATAGAGAAGATTTTCTGCCTGATATCTAAACTAAATTTCTCCTCTTTTAGCTTAAGTCATTATCCCTTTTCCTATCACTACATGCCCATGTAAAAAGTTGTAAATTTTCTGGAGATGTTCTTCTCCCTTAGTCCCCTCACAGGGCAAATAAAGTTCTTACAGACCATCTTCAGATTTGTTAATCTGAACATGTAAAAACAAGAAGTTATGATCAAAATATCAGGAGGTATTTTAATTTTATCATGTTTATGTTTTGATTTCTGAGATGCAAGATTTCTGCAGCATATTTTCAAATTCCATCCTGAAGATCATGAGGTAGAACTTGGTTTAATTCCTTCAACTAGTTTTGTGAGACCCGAGGATCTCCTGAACTTGTATCATTTTGAACAGTCTTGGAGTATAAATTGCATTATAGAATTGTAGTCTCTGAAAGAAATACCTTTGTCTGTGCAGCCTGAAGTTCCCTTCATAACATAACTTTCAATTTCCATATTGCTATTGTGTTCTTCCTTTTTCTTTTAAAGGAAGAATTGCTGTGATTTGATTATTTTACCATTTATCTTTTTCAATAGTATTCTGTGGTTAACTGCAGATTGCCAGTGCTGTGTTCCAAATCCCTCTGGGGACTTTTGAAACCATGGGTTTTATAACAGAAGTTTTCTGTCATGCTTAACAGAATATATTTCAAAAGCTTGGGCAGAATGGGGATTATAAAATATATGAAACAGGAATGTATAGAAAACAGTTCTGTGAAGTTTTAAGCTTTAAGTTCTAAAAGAAATATCTGGGTTCAGAAAGATAATGCGTAGTAATGCTGAAGAGTTTTTGTTCATTAACACAATTTACAAGATAGGTTTTCTTCTGAGATCGGAAATGTTTTCTTGCCAAAAATATGAACGGGGTTTTTTGTTGTCAGTGATGAGACTTTTTTTTCCCCAAGCTTGGACAGTACACAGTCCTCTGCTGTGTTGAGAAGCAGATTGAGTATTGCTCACACTGCAAAACACCTGTAACAGTGGGAGGTCTTGATCCGCTACTCAACTGTGCCCATGCACGAAGGAAATGTCAGTCATCTGTAATTTCAGGATATTTCTCAATTTTTGGCTATTTCTCAACAATCTAGCACCGAATTTTGAGCGGAATTTCTGTTTTCTGTAAAAGCTGAGTTAGCTTTGCATGGCATTAGTAGTCATTAATATTCTCACAGCCATGATTAAGATGTTTTCTTTCCTCCTTTCCTCCTTGGCTGTGAATGGCAATCACCACTGCCAGCAGCATCTTTCTGAGCTGACAGATTTAAGGGCCATTCAGTCCTTCTGTAGAAGAACAAGTTCTTAAGTGTATCCATAGTCCAGTTAGCTACCCCTGCTTTTTCAAAGTTTTGAAAAGTATGCTTTGGCAATTATTTCTGTCATGATCCATGTTCAATTTGGGAAGGAGGAAAGCAACCGGTTCATGAAATGTCAATAGAGCCAACGTTAGAAATAGAATGTGAACATTTAGATTCACAGCCTTGTGTTGAGTCTATACTCTGTTCTTAAAAAACAGCTTAAATTTCTTTTGCTTTGAAGAAAGAGGATGAAATGTGAGGTACAATGACATCAGTCTTGTTGAAAAGACCGAAGTCTTTGATAACTGTAGCTTTAACATGCAAAATATACAATGTTAATTGGATGCAAAAGTTATAAAAGGTCTCTTTTATTTGTTGTTTAATATACACAGGAAAAAATTACTTTAGACATGTATTCGAGGTGAGGAGAGGTTTGTTTTAGAAAGCTGGTGTTTGGGGTTTTTTTTAACGTGCCTGTACTCATAGGAGGTATTATTTGCAATTTGGGATTTCTTTTTTTTTTTTTGGTAGGCCATTCTCATGCTGCATTGGCAAATGAAATGTTTCAATGCAGATCAGTAGAACAGGTAGTTTCTAGACTGTTTTATTAGTACCGTACAATGGCTATAGTAAAAAAGGAGAATTTCCCTCTAAAAGCATGTTTTGGAAATATGTTTTAATCCTTAGAGCTTTGGTTATTTTTCTACATCTCTTCCTGAATCTATCATGCAGATGATTACAATTCTGCTTAAATAACACAGCTTTACTAGGCAGGAGAATTGACATGATGATTCTTGTTTCATGCTATGTGTCATACGAAAGTTTCATGACACACAGTTTATTGCTAATAGAATATGAGGTCTTTTTTATATGTCAGTTTTGGTATGGTGATTAATTTGATAACCAAGATTGCAGGATATTTTAGCTGCTTGTGTTTATAAATTTCAGTGATGAATGCTTACATACTTGATTTTGAAAATTTGAAGGCATAAATGATTCTATATAAACTCATATATTAATGGGAAATGTTGTTTGCTGGGCACTGCTCAGCTTTTACTTTGACTCAAGTGTTCACTTCCACTCTTCAGTGTTGTTAGTGTAAGACACTACCAAGCTGGGAAAGGTGAACTTGGACTTTCATTCTGTAGTTTTTATTTTGAATTCATGCAACGTTGTTAGTTACCTCCCAAAGACATCATTTGGAAAATAAAGTGGTGATAGCCCTTGCACTTCTTGGTGAGATGATTTTCTTTTGTTCTGTGGCTGTTTAATGCTGAGGCAGGCAATAGAGGAAGCCATAGAGTTCCTGAATACTTTGATTGGCAGGCTGCAGGAAGTGAAGTAGCATGCTGTCTATTGCCCTCAACACACTGGCTGAAGGTGTTATTTTATAAATGTTTTTTGAAAATAAACATCATAAATATCTCTGACATGAGCTCTAAAAACTGCAAAAAGTATGAAAGTATTATAAGTGTGTCCTGTTCTTATCTGTATTTCAAAGTATTTTAGCAGTGTAGGGAGCAGGTCTCTTGCTTTTTCTTCCCACTAGTTTTTCTGCTCTCACTCATTCTGTGTGCAGTAGATGCTATTTCTGTACTTGTGCTAATCCTGCGTCTCAAGTCTAGCAGTAATGCTTCATTGTCTTTGAAATGACATGTTGGATCCTACAATGGCTTACCTGCATGGTTTTGTTGTATGTATGTAAAAACGCATTTGTGAAGTTGGCATGACCAGATTTATACCATTGAAGTTTGAGGAGTTATTCATACAATCTTTTTTGATCCTTTGCAAATGTGACCAAAATATTTACCTCAGAAGCTGGAATAAGGGATGTTAAAAACACAAGACCTGAACAACACTGAAAATGATGGTCAGTATTGTTTTTCCATCAATACGCTGTTCTAGAATTTAGTTACCTTTAGGTTATCTGATTTCAAGATTAAGTTTTCAGATAAGCAGTGTTGAACATATAGCTGAAAGGCTGGGATAATCCTTCTAACCCCTAGTCCCCCATGTAAAGGCTATTACTAAGTAAAGACTATGGTTATTTTGGTCTAATAATATCTGTTTCCCTGTGATGGAAGCCTGTTCTGCTTCATCGGTCTTAGCAGCAAGAACTGTTGGGATGCCTGAAGCTGTGCATGTTTTAAGACTCTTTGGGTAAAAATCTTTTTGGTAAATCTTTGCAGGTAAAGCACACATTTTTCAAAAAGGGGGAGGGGAGAAGAAGAAGGGTCTCAGAAAAGTTGAAATGGAATCCTTGTCTCTGAAACTTGTCTTGGAATGAATATATATGTAATATATATATACAGAACAAGTCTTTGATGTGAATATTGCCCCTTTTTTTAAGGATAATTTGGTCACTTAGTGTTTTTACTCTGCTAGCTGCTCATACTGCTTGAAGTACCTTCAGTACGACCGGGGTTTAGTGGTACATCAGTGACATGTCAGTCAGGGTACAGTATAATGCTAGAACTAAAAGGCATATTTCCTCCCCATCCATCTCTCCCGGTCTGTCTTTGACATTCATGTGCGGTCTTGCTGAACCCAGAGTTTAAAACAGCTGGATTTCCCATGAAAACACTTTGCAATATGGATTTACCAGTGTTGTGTGATAACGAAAAGCTTAATGAAGTATAAGGAAGGCTTGCAAATCACTTAATTACTCAATTTTATGTGCTAGTTAAACATCTAACCTCTTGCAGTGGTGTAGGGGTTTTTTAAAATTTATTCACCTGCGTATATTGGATTCTCTTCTAAAAGGCAATGACTACCGTAGATAGGTAGGTACCTGATTTCTAGACATGGGAACAAATCTAGTTTATTCACTTACTGGCCTTTAAAAGTGAAATAAAAGTTAGATTCCAATTCTGTGCTGGTTAGAAGAGGAAAGATTCACAATTACATGTGGTCTGTTTTTTGTTTTTAGAACAATCTTTTCTTCCTTGTACCTACCTTCATTGGAACTAAAATGCTTTGAAGTATGTTCTAAATAAACAAATAGAGGTGTCATACTGTATGTGGTCTACCCTGAAGGCTTATTTGTGGGTGAACTCCAGCATTAAGGGCTATTAAATGAAGAAGAGGTATCATTATATTTTACTGTGGAAGGATGTTTTCTCTTTGCTCTGTTCTGTACTGGTTCTGGTAAATTATGAGCTGGCAATATGTGTTATGCCTGTTTGAGGTATAGCTTCAAAATGCCTATGTTTTTTGCTTATATGGACTAATTTTCTGTGAAGATTCTCTATAGTTGCGGTTTATTTATTTTTTTTTTTCTGGAAAACTTAAGATGATAACTAGAATGATTTAAGCCTAATTAGTGCAATTTTTCATAACATTCTTAGAATGCTTTGCTAGACCTATTGGTTACTTACAGGGCAGATAAATAATTTTGCTGTGCTTGATAATACCACAGGTGTCAACCACTGGAAGCTAATCTAAGAAAGCCAAATCTTTAATTTTATTAATGTTGATTTTAACCTTGGCGTGAAGAGTCTTTGTTATAATGGTATTGCTGCCTTTCTTAAAGAGCAGTGGTTTGAAAACTTGAGGCTACTGCTTTGGCAGCTGTGCGTGTATCTACACACATGCACCATGGATATTAACCTTTGTTCCTGTTCTAAGGAAGGCTATGCTGCAACAAGTCTTTTATTCTTTGTATCTCAGTCTGGAGATATTTTTATACTATAAGCTATAAGGCTTAATCATCTGAGGCTTTCATGCTTTTTCTATAATTATGGTTTAATTGCTTTGGATTGGATTTTTTTTAGCTTTTATTTTTCCAAGTGATGTGAAGTTTCATCATGTTGCTTCTGGCTTCCACCCTTACTTTCTATATAACTTACATGAAAATGTCAGGAAAATTTTGTGAAGAAGTTACTGCAAATAAGGAGAAAATGGTGACCTGCACACATGGCTCAAAATGAAGTTTTTCTTTTACTTTGGTTGTTGCTTTAGTAATGCCCAGTAATTTGTTTTGTGGTCAATACCTCTTGGGATTTTCCAGCGAAATAGAAGAGCTGAATTTTTTATTAATAGGGAGGCATCTGGTTTCTCATTGGGAATGTAGAAAAGATGAAGCATTTTCTCTGCAGAAGGTGAAAGCAGAACCTAGTTTTCATATGTAGTGAATTAAGCCTAATTCTTCTATTTGGAAAATCTGCCTGAATAATTTAGTCGTGGTTAGGGTGCGCTGATGATAGATCTTTGAGGTGTGTAACTAATTCTTAACTACATGGGCTGATGCATGCTGAAGAGCATTTGTATCAGTTGTCTTAGGGATATACATTGTTACAAAGACTCCTTTACTTTGTTATACCTCCTTCCATACCCATTACATTTATTTTGAGGCCAACATTTTCAGTCAAGACTGTAATAAACCGAGAAAACTTAGTTCAGTGGTCTCCTCCTAGAAAAAAAACACGAGTGCACCCATTTACAGGAGTAAATTATCCCTACTTACCCAAAGAAATGGAGGTAATAAATGATTTATTTTAAAAAAACTCTTCAAACCATCACAACAAAACTATTAACAGTTATACACAGTGTGATTATAGATAGAAGCTCCTTGAGTGTATACTCAGCAAATCTGCCCTTGATTTAATTACTTGGTAAAAAAGAAGTTAATGGTAGTTATACTGATAATGGAGTCTTAAGTTTTAACAACAACCTCCAAGCAGTTGGAAAGAAATCAAATGCTAGTATAAAAAAAGTATTTTTAAAAGTCAGTCTTCAATACAAAAGATGAGGAAAATGTGTTATTTTTGTTCTGCTTGACTGCAGTGTTACTGTAGGAGAAGGCATGCATAACCAAAGTTGTCCAGAAATGTGTTTAATGTACTTGGAAAACATTAACTTCTTTCCATAGCTGTACTCGTATTTGTTTCTCCTATAAGCCTACTGCATGATTTCATTATGGGATAGAATTTCATGTGTTTGTTTTATACTTTATAACTGTGAAAACGACTGTATTTTGGGGTGGTTTTGTTTGTTTAATTAAAATATACCTCCCAACCTCCTGGATTTTTTTAGGGAAAACATGCCTATTTTAGGGAAAGGGGAAAAAATTACTGAAGTATTGACTTGGTGATAATGTTAAATTGTCTTACAGTGTTTTTTTTTTTTTTTTTTTTTTTTTTTTTTTTTTTTTTTTTTTTTTTTTTTTTTTTTTAAATTTGGTTTCATTTCTGAATCAGCCTCCTTCCTGAGGCTACAAACAGGAACTTAGATTTGCATTTAATGGCTGGTTCTGTTTGCTCAGGGCTGGAGGGTGATTGCTGGGTCTTAAGAGCCCTAGCCTTATGGCCCCTCTGCCTTCCCCAAAAGCAGTTGTTATTTCAGGTTCCTTCCTGTGCTTCTCCATGTTGCAGTGGGGTCCATAAGCCATTCCAGTAATCTAGACCTATTTGAAATACATCTTTAAACACAGCTCACTTGTGGATGAAATAATGGAGCAGATGCCAGCAGCTCATCTGCTCACCTGTCTCCTGTTCTCCTCCCCTTGTCCTTTAGGCGAGGGATTTGCTGAGTTGTTTCCTTGCAGTCTTGCTGAGCGTGCAGCAGACTGAGGAGGGACATGGAAAGTGCTGTGGGCAGGTTCCTGTGGGGTGACACCTGTGACACAGCTCCTGAGGAGCTTACTTTGCTCTGTGGCGCTCAAGGCCATGGAGGCGGGAAGTAGAAGGTGTGGCTTTCACTGCTGGGGACTCCAGCTGGTGGCAGTTTCCTAGGGCTTGGTTAGTCCCCTTGAGCTCTGGTTGACTGATAGCTGTGGTGTCCAAACAGCCATTTGTTCCTGTCTTGGCGCTGTTCCTGTGGTCAGCTGGCTTTGTCAAGGACAGCCTCAGCTGGGGCTCTTTGCATGCTGTAAACACAAACCATGAACTCTGTGTTCCTGGTGTGATTTTACATAAAATGATAGAAATAAAGGAATTGCATTTGTGAACCCAATGCAAACTGGTCACACTAGCAGGTTTGAATTTCTCATGATGAATTTCCAACTTACTGCTTCTCTTGGGTCAACATCCAATAGGTCACCTGAAGGTGTTAAACCAAAGGTAACTGAAGAAACTAGCACAAGACTATAAATTTCAAACTAAGCACCTCTCATTTTATAATGAGCTGCAGTATGTATGTGTTACTGTTAGTTCTTGGCAAGCTTAGGTTATCCAGGAGACTGGCTGGGCTTCCTCTACAGGGGGACAGTGATATGAAATGGACCTGTAATTATGCAGAGTCACTTAAATAAAAATCATCAATTTGGTTTAGTCAGATTAACTCTTTTTTTGGAGGTATAAGAGTTTTCCTTTTTTGCTGTTTTTTGGTTGGTTTTTTTTGTGGTTTTTTTTTTTTTTTTCCCCCCTTGTTTTTTCTGGGTAGCAAGCACATATGTATATAAATGTTATTGATGCTATTTTATTGGCTTCTGCGTTTGAAGCTGGAACATGTGAGTAGCAAGATCTGGCTATATTGTAACACTTGAAAAGATAATGCTCTGCTGCAGAGGGATTAGGGTTAGGTATCAAAATGTCTGAAGGGTCTCCAAGTGTAGATGAACCTGCAGCACGATCTGCCCTAGTGCTTCAGGGGCTGAGCACTGTTTGCTCCCTCTCTCTGGGTAGATCAGGAGCAGAGTGCTGGAGACTCCTGTGATTGTTGCTCTCTGCTGAAGCCTGGCAAAGTTTGATTATAATGAGGGCATAGAGAAAGGAAATGGTAGAAGTGTAAAATAGGTTAGGGATTATAAGCAAAAGGGTCAAATAGCCTTTTTTCCCAGGAATGGAGAAGTCTGTGTGCTGGGACCATTAGGCATCACAATGCGGACGGAGCCCTGAAGGCCAGGCTGATGAAGCTTTGAATCTGGCTACCAAAACATTCTCTCTCATCTACTGGCTGGCCCACAGTGAAGGATAACCTTGCACTTAACCATCAGTGAAGTAGTGGGTAGAGAGCTATTTCTGCAAATGAGAAGGGTTTGCCAGCTGAGGTGGAGAGTGGAGAAAAGATTTAGTAGTATAAGTCATATAGTCACTTGACTTTTTGGTGAAAGATGTACACAGTGCTGAATAAATAGTTTAAAACTTACCTACTAGAAAATTAGAGAATGTGAGATTGAAGGCTTCTTCTACAAGCCTAGTTTGTTGTCAACCTTTTGTATATGCTTGATAATTGGATAACTTTTTTTTTTTTAGCAGCAACGATTCCTGAATTAGCCCATTTTCGGGATATATATATATAAAATAACATACTATGATTAACTGCAGACTGTATGTCAAGAAAAATTGCAAAGCAATAGAAGTGTTTGGTGGTTTATATGGAAATATTGTTCATAATTCTCCTAAAGATTACCTCTTCTTTTTTATGCCCTCATTTAAAAATGAAATAAAAGAGCCAGAGAAAACAAACTCCTAAAACCCCCAAACCATACCTTTTCCGAGGAAAAAAATGCATGCTGGCTGAAAAATGAGTCGTGATGGCTTACAGTTTTGATTTTAGAAAATATACAATGGTGAATTATCAATTGGCTGACAAAAAACCCCATGGGAGTATTGTTGGAAGTGTTGAATGCTAATGTGTGTCTGACTTGTGAGCTGTCTGTGAGAAGGCAATTGTTTCAGCTGCTTCTGAGTGCACTTTACACACAGTTGAGTGAAGATGGATCACTGGGCTGTTTTATTGTCTTTGCAACCTCAAAAAGCCCACTTTATACAATTTTACTTTTCATGGCTCTTCATGCTTTTCATATTTCCCTTTCAAAGACGTGTAGCAGATTCAATGCTTTGGTATTTTAAAGGATTTTTTTTTTCTAAATTGTTCCACTTCTGTAGCCAGATAAAAGAAAAGCCAGCTTGTGTTTTAAAGCAGATACATAGAAAAGGGGACATGTCAGTACTCGTGTAGGTCCTGTCTAGCTTGGCCAGCAGTCTATGTAACACTCATATTATGCAAGTCCCTTTGTAGCTGTCCCCTTATAAGTGAGGTATGGTTTGGTAATTGGTATGGTAATTAACCTGGAAAACTATCCTCTGCTTCGCTTGCCAACTGGCTTTAAATGCTGTGATGTTAATTGGTAAACTGATCCAGTGAAGAGAGGCTTGAAATGTTTACAGGCTTGTCTGAATTTAATTCACCTCTTATTTCAATGAATGGTTTTTTTCTGTTTGGTGGGATTCTTTTGTTTGTTTTAATTTGTAAATACTGGTTTTCGGAGTTTTGGTTTTCATGAAGAGTTTTTTTAAAAAGAAAAAAGTCTAAGCAACAAAACAACTTTTTTCTTGTGGCATGTTCTTCTTTGATATGAATTTCTGGCTTCATGACTTTATGCTTGCTAGACTGTAAAATATTGACATGTTTTAAGGTTAGTTCTACTGGCCTTACATATGGTGTTTGTGTATATATTCCTGAAACAAAATGTTGCTTGATAGAACCGGATTTGCATTAATTTAAGACTGTTTTGTCAGTTGAGAGTAAACAGAATTATTGTAGCGCAACTTGTATTGTAAGTGCAGAAATATGGAGGACATGTAAAGGGGATAAGGGATTTCCTAGTTACAGATGATTAAAACTTGACTTGATGTTGCCTTCCTACTTTATAGTAAGTGTTTGGGGTTTTTTACTGATTTAAATTAAGGCAGTGGCTCATGTCTAACCTAGGTATACGTTCCAGGGATTACCTGTGATTCTCTTGATAATGTTCACATTTACAACACGAGAGAGCCCCTTCATATTTATGCTTTTATGTTCTGGTTTACAGACTAATTTAACGACTTACTCTTTTCTATAAGCATTTGTTAACTTGGGGTGTAATGGGATTTTCATGATGTTGTGAGTTACTCTGAAAAACAAACATAGAGAATTATAAGAACTGTCATTAAACATAATTTTTGTTTTATAGGTTATTCTGCAATAGTTATGAACTCCCGTTTACGAGCCTTAGGTGGGAGGATAAATAACATACGAGCATCAGAGCTACCAAAAGAGAAAACCCGATCAGAAATAATCTGTAACGTCCACTTTTTGGATGGCTCAGTACAAAGCTTCAAAGTCAACGTAAGTTTGGAAAACTACTTTCTTTTTAAAGTAGAAATAGAAATTTGTTTGAATGCTGCAGATGAAATATGGGACCCTGAGGCTTAGTATCTCTAAAAGATGTTGAAGATATAGCTTTGCCATAACAAATTGCAGAATTACTGCTCATGAAGTGGGTTTTAAAAGTGCTGTCTTAATTTACTTTCAATCCAGCTAGCTTCAGTGTCATAAAATCATGGCATGCAGATTGTATCTGGAAAAAGGTCTTCTATATGATATGGGAACCACAAAGAAACAGATCTGGTGGTAATTATCAACTATGAATAAGTAATTCATATTTAAAGGAAACTCCCAAATTGGGATGTGCTCCTCCTTCAAAGGATGGGTAAAAAGGACTCCTCCTGAAAGAAGGAAGCCTTATGAATTCCTGTAGTGATGTCAGTACATATTTTCAGAAATGCAAAGATGATGGAAACAGTGAAGATGTTGTGGCTCAGTAGGACTGTTCTGTTCAGTTTTGTGTACTTCAATACAGTTTCCTTATTTGGGTGTGGGGAGAGAAAGGGGATCAATGGAGGTTTTTAGTCTGTATTTTTAGTGTATTTTATTATGCAAGGTTTATAACCTTTAGTACTGATTTAAAATATCAGTTCATTTTTAAATGAAAACGGGGAAATAGCTTCTCTTCTCAATCAACTTTCAATAGAATTATCTGCCCATGCAGAAAAATGGTGGATAAATTTAAGAAGAATTGTATGTAAGATTTGTGTGTATTTCTTTATATGATACTTATTTTATCCAATTTACCTTGTTTGAGAAGAAGCATTTTGGTGAGGAAGCTCTATTGTTTCGATGTCTTAGATTACACATTGCTTTCTAATAGGACATTTAAAACTGCACTCAAAAGTTGTATTTTTCCAAGTCTTATTACAGTTCTCAGCAGACTGATTTTGTTTTTTAACTTTGTCTGTTGGATATTAATTGAAATATAAACTATCTGTTAGGTTAAAAAGTTTATTTTCACCATAGTATATACAGAATTAATCTCATTTTGGTATGTATTTTGCATGCTACATGTTCATATATGTGGGTAATAATAGGGAGTGGAATAGAAGGAGAGTAAGTAAGAGAAGGAGCAACACATTAGTATACAATTTCCCTTGTTTGTCTCCAGCATGCCCTAGGAATTGCTTTGTCTGTCAGTGAGCTGGCATAATTGCCACCTGCCCTGCACAAGGATCTGTGTAAAATGAGGAATTCAAAATGGTTTAAAATCCGTGCATAGTAGTATATCTGTTCCTTGTAAACAGATGTTTGCACAGCTTTACATGTAGTGCTTGGCCTGAAGTCCAGCACTATACAAGTGAAATTTGCTTTCCATTTCCTCCTTTAGGCAGTGAGTGCTGAATGGGAACCACTGAGAAGGAACTGTGTAGACCTTAAAGCAGCATTCTGGTACCTAAAGAAAGCTGGAGAGGGATTTTGTACAAGGGTATATAGTGATAGGACAAGGGGGAACAGCTTCCAAATGAGAGAGGGTAGATTTATGAGATATTAGGAATAAATTCTTTGCTGTGAGGGTGGTAAAGCACTGGATTGGGTTACCCAGAGAAGGTACAGCTGTCCATTCCTTGAAAGCTTTCAAGGCCAGGCTTGGATGGGGCTTTGAGCAACTTGGAGTGGTGAAAGGTGTCCCTAGCCCTGGTAGGGGATTTGGAACCAGATGATCTTTAAGGTTCCTTGCAACCAAAAACATTCTATGATTTTTTGAAATTCTGAACCTAACTGATTTCTCTCCCTACCTTCAGTGTATCCCTGGGGTACCACTGCTGGTTACCTCCTTCATCAGCAATTGTAAGGGCCTCCTTTACTGCAGCTGTGATGCTGAACTGCATAGGGGTGATGTAGGACTCATTATTGCTCTATTTAAAACAATTAGGGAGTGTGGCTCCCTGCTGTGTTATGGACTAAGAAAAGGAAGAGGTTTTGCAGAAGATTTATATTCTTTGAGTACTGAGCTGTTGTACTGGTAAATGAGGGAGGCTGCACTTGTCTGTGAGGATGGCCCTTCCTGATTATCTAATCTTGATGTCAGCCTAAGAAAGGGCTTTGCTGCGCTCTGGTAGTGTCATAAGGTTCATTTTTCAAAAGGGTTTGAAGCCAGCTGCAGAAAATTTGTGTCCAAGTTCTGCATGTGTTAGCAGAATTCAGCTTTGTGAAGTTTTTGCCTGACTGTGTTTGTGTATTTATTTTAATTGCCAACATAATTCAGTTTTATGTATGTGAGCAAAGAGTAACTTGGGTCTGTGGTCAGTTTGGGAATCAGCTAGGCATGTACTGGAGGACTGAAGTTTTGCTCTGAACAGATTTTCCCTGCTAGAGAAGTCTTTCTGTGTTGCTTTAGAGAAACTGTTTCTTATATCAAGATGTTTTGCTCCACATTTAATTTATTTCCGGATGACATGTTGATTGACAGTTCCATATTTTAAAGAAATTAAATATGCATATCACATGGCATAATTATCCAGAAGAGAAATTAGTAGGCATGTATTAAATGATGTAGTAGTACATTATTAAAATGAAGGCGCTTTCTGAAGTGACTAGACACAGATGCAAGATGCAGGGATAAAAAGACCTACTGTGTCTTGTGGATATTGTAAATAAGTTTTTTAGGTTTTTTACTTCGTCTGTTTTTACATTTATTGCTGAAATATGTTGAATTTTTCTCCTCTGTCAGAGTCTGGAAAACTGGACCTGAACAGGATCACCTCTTCTGAAGTATAAAGTTCAGTGTTTTCTCTTTAAAAGAACTTCAATATTATCAGTGGAAAATTAAGATTGGGAATTCTTCAGGGTTGTTTGTGGTCTAGTGGTACCTGGTTCTGATCTTTGAAGGCTCAAAGTTTGGATAGATGTTACACTTGGAACTAAGATTAGTCTAATACTCACATAAATATGCTTTATTTTCATTGACATGATTATATTTTTCATAAGCAAATAGTAAAAAGTAAAAGTGGAAAAGCAGAATATTTGAAGCTTTGTCCATTTAATAGCATAGGTGGAATTGGAGAGTTCTCCCATTCTAATGAAAGTGGAATGAAAACAACTGAGCATTGCTTTGTCATGTAGCAGCTCTCTGAGCACAGAATTCTTATTGCAAAAGGATTTCTTTCTTTCAAAGTAGTAAGGAGATTATATAGGAAAATAACATTAAAGAAAAGAAACCTCATGGGTAAGAAGAAACTTAAGACAAATTTAGTCTAAGTTTAAACAAATGGATATTCCTATGTTGTAATTTCTGTTATCTTGTTGACAATGTACATGTACTCAAGACTACAAAATATGGGGTGGATTTAAATTTAATAAAAAGATAATTGATCAAATAGTCTATACATACATCACCGAGAATAACATATAGTTTGGAATTCTGAACTAGTACTGACATCTTTAAAATGATGATAGAACATTCATGGTATCTCTAAATACTGAATCTTTTAGAGAGCAGGGACAATAGAGCTAAAACTTTTTTTTTCATTCTCTAGGAACAAGATCCTTATAGAGCCCAGAGAGCTGATTTTCATCAAATTTTGTTACCAAATGGCACGGCACTTTCGTAGTTATGCCTATAGATTTCTTTCTTCTTTATCATTCTGATGAATGATACTTCAGATGTTACTTTGTTTTCCCAGTGGGTCTACCTGTAGGAGGGTGAATAAAAACCAAGTATTGTAAAACTGGACAAAGGAAAAAGGAAGGTAGATATTGCATATGGATATAAACAGAGGAACTTTCTATCTATTGAGAAACCTGAAGATAGCTGCATAATTTCCTTTCTGAAAAATTGTTCATATTAATCACTTATCCCAATAAATATTGGTAACTTGACCAGCTGTAAATAAAGAATTAATTGCAAGAGAGCAGTGCTGTTTTTCTCCTGGACTTGTTGCTTTATCAAAGTAGGGAAGTGATTGACTATTTTGGTCAATATTTTTATTTAAAAGTATTATACTACAGTTTTGATGAATCTGAAATTTGGATTCATGGTATCACAAAGAGTTTATCAGTATAACCTGTGGTGTGTGCTGATTTTAGGTCATCATTATCAAGTTCACATGGGAGTACAAACAGACACATTCCACTACATTGCTTGCAGTCCAAAGAGTATGTTAACTATGCAAGGCTGAAGTGGCCTTTCTTGTTCCACTATTATGTGTTTCAGTACTTAGATGGAAAATGTCCAAAATCCAGGCAAAGAATAGAAGGTGCATGGAAGCTGAGAGTTGGAATGTTCTTTCAAAACCACATTTGAGACAAAGACTTGACTGCATTTAGTGCTGAATGTTGCACTTTAATTATATCCAGGCTTTCTTGAAGTCTCCCAGTAAATTCTGTGTGTTTCAGTTTTATGATGATGTTAACTCACCTCTGTCCCTAATGTCACCTCTGTCATGTTCTAAGACTGTAATGCATAGGCTTTTCACCTGGAGAAAATATTAGCTGATTCTGATATAAACAGAATTTGCTTATATACCATGTTTGAAAGTGTTTAATTGGTATTTATTATATTATGTATATTACATTGTGCAATAATGCAATTTTGTCTGTAACTTTTGATATAAACATGCAGGAATTTTCTGGTTTTGCTCTACTTTGACTAATTTACCAGGAATGACCACTTGAGAAGCATCTCTCCAGTAAACTGACTTTTGAAAAGGGATAAAACTGACAGCATCAGATCACTTCAGAATTGCATTGTCTATCTGTGTTAATGTTTTTCTCTTACTACCTGTGATTTTTGCTTTTAGACTAGTTGGCTTTTAGTGATAGTGTTTCCTTCTAGCAATAAAGTAATGAGGCTGTAATAATTCAAAAAAAGTTGCAGGAATTGAATCTCAAATTGAAAGGAATGTCTTCCTTTCCTTCCACCTCAGTTAATTTTATTCTTTCAGTATTTGAGAAGGAATATGATTGTTAAAATGATCACCTACAATTACTATAGATATATTTAAAATAATGTGCAGAGATACAAGTCTTAGAGGTTCTTTTTGACTGTGAGTGTGAGTTTTATAATTTTAAACCGCTTACAGAAAAATGCAGTGATGCAGAATTTTTATATGTCTGTCAGCAAGTTTTCCTACTTGGTATTGTTTGATTATACAAGACAGTTTATGCTATTCTGTGTCCCTTCATGTTGGAAGAACTGCTGTATGAAGTTTCAGACTGGCAACAAATATTTAGTTTTGTATTGAGACAGGTCAGTATACTCAACTGGAAAGCAGTAAGACAGTATGAAATTTGATGATGCCTTTGAGGACAGTGAGAAAATGATCTGCCTTACAGCAGGCTTGTTAGTCCTAGCCCTTTGTGGGGCATGACTTCATAATAAATGCTGAAGGAAAGAATTAGTGGAGGGGAGAGTTTTCCAAAATTAGAGCTGAAATGACTAACCTCATATATATGTTTGTTTTAAATCATTTTGTGAGGCAGAGGAAATGCAGTGGGTTAAAACTCTGTCCTTGGATAAATATTTTGTGTGACCTTTATATAGGAAAATACCACACTAAAATGTATGGAATCTAGAAACGTTATGGGATGGGCCAGGAGGTGCCTGAGGAGGTGACTGTAGATCTTGGTGAAAAGGAGATATTAGATAGTGCAAGGACCTTAAAGGAAGTTCATGACTGTGAGATTTCATTAATGTATTGCTCTTGAAACCTTTAAAAAAAAATCTAAAATACTAAGTTTGAGGCCTTATTAACAACAAAACATACAGGAATATGAGGTAGCAGGTTATCTTGAACAAGGTGTAATTGCAGTGAGGGAAATCAGTAGGGTAAACTAATAGCTTTTATGAGGTGAGGTAATGTTTTTCTAAGCTCAATTTTCAGTTGCTAACAATAGAGAACAGTGGCAGTTTGCAGACTGAGCTGCTCATGTATTACTGTTCTGAAAAAGGTGAGTGCTTTCATGCACCAGGCAAGAATCTTCAGCCAGTGTCAAGGAAGTATTAACAGTGTTAGTCTTGGCATTGAGGCAACCCTCCAGGGAATGTCACATGTGGATCCTGGCCACTTGGAGACAAAAGAAGGAAGTGCCACAGGCAGGCCTAGAAAGTAAAACTAGGATCTCTGCAGAAGACTAGACCTTAGGAAAGAGACTGTTCTGTTTATTCTAGATTAGCAAAATCTTCCATGCTTGAATAAGAGCATCAGGTGGGTAAATAAATTCCAGGAAGAGAAAAGGACAGAGATAGCAGAGGAGCAAATTAGCTGTGTGTAAATTACTGCAGAAATTAAAAGAAAGTGTTGAGGCTCATGCATTCTTTAGAACCAAAAGACACAGGCTGGCTGGTTGTGAATGAGTGTTACAGGCTAAATTAGAAAAGGATGACCTGAAACAGCACATGATGGGCAGTGGGTATTATGTCTGAGGTGAGACTGAATTTGCAAAAGCTTAAGTGGTGCTTAACTGAGAGGTTATCATTACCAGCAAGTGGGGGCAAAGCTTCTGCAGAGGACAGGGAGATATGCTTTACATTGCCCTGTCCTCTAAAATTGTCACTTTGTGCCACTTTACCTGGTAGAAGTTAACAACCTGAACAACTTTACATGCATATTTACCTCTTTAGTCCAAGATTCTAACAATTCTACCTGACGTTTATGCAGTTCTTAGTGCAATGAGTCTTGATTACTTGAGGTTCTAGGCAGTATTTGACATTAAAAAATAATGAAGGGCTTTTTTCTCTTCACAGTTGTTTAATTTACTAGAAATTGGATTTGACTAATTGAAATTCCCTAAATGTTGTAGGAACTTGTTGTGGCATGGGTAGAATGTAATAGGTGTTAATTATGACTGCTTTAAGTATTAATTTTTGGCCTATCCAACGTAAGTTGTAATTGATTTGAAGACAGATTTAAATGGAGGTGAATGGTGTGTGGTTATGAGGTGGTTATTGCAAAACTTTTAACAGTTCAGAATAAGGATTGGTAGATGTCATGAAGGTGAAATAAATGGAAAGTCCTTTACAGGTGGAAATACACAACTTCTTAAAAATGTTTCTTTTCAGTATAGCCTTTGAAATTCTTAAGGTTATCTTAAGAGCTTGTGTCATTATAGCAATGCAGGCTAGTGAGGAAAATCCATCATTTTTTAAATTTCATTGTAGAAAACCAAGAGCTTAATTAGGAGTGTCTTAAATATTTGCTCTAATGGTTGATAGGCTAAGGAGAACTTGATTCTAATGCCCAGTATAGCTGAGCTGTGTTCTTGTTGTTTTGCCCTCCTCCTATGGCATAGGGGAGCTAAAATAGGATGTGCTATAAAGCACTTGGCACATTGTAATATTTGAATATCCTGTGGCTGTGAATTGTATTGGAATGAATATCAACATTCAGAAGTGGTGATGTGACATGCTCACCCTGCCTCACTTTACACCTAGGTCTCAAAACTGTTAATTTACTAAGTAAATTGAAAATTGTGCAGCGTGAGCTGTGTGGTCATTTTCAGGTATATAGACTGAAAAATAATTCAAATATTTCTTAAAGCAATGCCAGAGTTAAGGAAATAAACATTTCCTTGAAAAGCAACAAGCCCCTTTATAACTGGGAATTTTAACAAGAAGACATGAACAAATTAAAATAACATTTTTTACTTAGCTTAGATTTCTTGACTGGGTGCTTGATCTAGGCACTGGGGAAAAAAACCTGTGCTTTCAGTACCAGAGGGCAAAAATTGGAACCACTTAAAAGTAATGCTGGATTTTTTTTTTTCTAGGAAATGTGGAGAGGCAGAAGAGAAGTAAATAGATGCGTAGGTGGATGAGACTAGTGCTGGCTGAACAGATTTAGGGTTGGGAGACCCATGGGCACATTGCAAAGTGAGAACTGTGCTGAGCAAGAATGTCGTAGCAGGGAGCTTGCTTTTCTTTACAGGGAAACAATGAGAAGGCTTAGAATTTCATATATGCTGGGGGAGAGGCAGGAATGCAGTTGTGAGGGGATGGGGAGAGAGAAGGTGAAGGCATCTGAATTTGGATAAAAGACTGGAAGCATGGAAATCGAGAAAGGAATTAGGAGATAATGCTGTTGCGCAGAAAGGAGACCAAAAGGAATAAGAAGGGTTGAAATTCAAGCCAAAAATTAGCAGAAGAATCTGCCCTCTGTGGACTTGTCCTGCCCCATTTGTAGTGAAACCTGATATTCATCAAAGTATCTATCCCACCCCCTGTAATTATTGCTTTTGGTCATAATATAACTTCAGGTGCTGTCAAAAGTGTGTGCCATAGGTGTGCAAGTGGCACACCTGAGTTGTGCAGGTGTCGTGATGACACTTCAAAGTGTCTTAACTTTTTGCTTATTAAAACCCAACCCTGGGGAAATTAATATGGTCAGTGCTAAAGATGAGCTTACTGATGTCAGGAAATGCCGTTATTTCAGAGGGTGGCATCTGCTGTTTCCAATGGGCCCTTTTGTGTACACATATGGATAATTTCTGATGGACAAATCTCAGTCTGTATGGGTGGAGGCAATGTCCATGATGGTGCCGGACAGAGCTGCCTGACAGGTGCATGGTGCCATGGCTTTGTGTGACAAGAAATGCATGGTTACATGCATGGCCCTTACCTGTCACTGACAGTTCAGTTTCTAAGCTGGATTTTAGGCCTATGCTATTTCAGAAAAAAAGTGGGATTTGATCAGTGCTGTGGTTTGACTTTGCCAGCAGTCTGTTTGAAAGTTGGGAAGTGGGAATGTGCAGCTGGGGTAAAAGGAGGGCACACAACTGCTGCTCTTAGTGGCCACAGAGCCTTTACAGGCCAATGCGGACTCACATTTATTGTGAGATCTCAACTGTTTTCTCTGAAAGTTAAATAGGATGGGAGACTGCTAGAGAGGAAAAGGTGTTCTCAGCATTGGGTGTTGCATACCCTGTTCTCTCCACGTGTGAATTTATTCCAGAAAAACGGGCACAGCTTTTTGCAGGAGGCCAACAGCTGGATATGGTAACACTGAGCATTCAAGTCACAAATGAGCTGCTAGGAGTTCTGCTCTAGCAGTAGAAAATGTTGGATAATATTCCATCCTCCAAAATAAGATGGGCCATGTGGGTGTCCTTTGCTTGAAGTTTTGGTTTTCTTTTCCCATCTTTTTAAATAGGAAGAATGCTCCTATGAGATAAGGGAAGACTATGGAATATGTTGCTGTTTAAAGCACTCAATCACAACTGCGTTGTACGCTATAAAAAATCATAAAAATCTGTCTTCTGAACAGGACTTACTGGACTGTTCCATTATTAAA
This sequence comes from Hylia prasina, assembly GCA_013397195.1. Classification (NCBI taxonomy): domain Eukaryota; kingdom Metazoa; phylum Chordata; class Aves; order Passeriformes; family Sylviidae; genus Hylia; species Hylia prasina. The sequence goes on along the minus strand of VYXD01009094.1, from coordinate 1,166,531 downwards.
AGAGTTTAAGCAAAAAATTGGATTGGCTTATCTGTGAACACTCTTACATACTGGGCAAGACTGGGGCCATCCACAGTACTGTGGCTTGTACATTAAGTCCTTTGTTTCAGGAGATTATTTTCAAAAAATCAAGACATTTTCTTAAGAAATCAGAACTTAATAAAACCAGAGCTGAATTTTTAAGAAATTTCTTCAAGAATAAATTGCTTGTTTTTTTGCAGTTCAAATAATTTTCCTCTGAGATTTTGTTTGAGTTTTTTTGAGTTGAAGTTTTATGCGTGCAGATTATTTCTGCTTTTAAGAGAGACATTTGAAAAAAATCTTAAACTAATTAGCGAACTTTGTTTCCTTCGATTTTCTTTTTTTCAATTAAAAAAAAAAAAAGCAATGCGGCCTGATTTTTGCTGATTTGGTCCAGCAATTCTGTATATAAAAATCTAGAGCTAAGATGCTGTATAGCTCTGCACTCACCAAATACCATCAGAGGCAAAACAGACTGAACTTGAGGATAATCACTGAATTTAATACAAACAAAATCAGAGTGGGATGAGAAGTAAAATAAATCTTAAAAACACCTTCCCACCACTCTTCTCTCCTTCTCAAGCTCTACTTTCTCCCCTGCAGTGGCACAGGGAGACAGGGAAAGGGGATTTTGGTCAGTTTGCCACAGGTTGTTTCTCGTGCTGCTCAGAGAGAGGAGTCCTTCCCCTGCTCCAGCATGGGGTCTCTCCCACAGGAGACAGTTCTTCACAGATTTCTTCAATGGGCTTCCTATGGGCCACAGTTCTTCACACATTGCTGCAATATGAAACACTCTTCCCTGAGGTGCAGTCCTTCAGGGTCACAGGTTCTACCAGCAAACCTGCTCCAGTGTGGGTTTCTCTCTTCATGGGTCTGCAGGTCCCTGCCAGGGGCCTGTTCCACCCCTGGCTTCTCATTGATTCACAACTTCCCTTCAAGCATCCACCTGCTCTGGGATGGGATCCTCCCACAGGCTGCAGGTGGATCTCTGGCTCTCTTGTGGGACTCCATGGGCTCTAGGGACAGAGCTGCTTCACTATGGTCTTCAGGGGAATCTCTGCTCTGGTGCCTCCCTGGCACCAAAATCTAGCCACAGAAACCAAATACAGCAAGTGATCTATTACTTATTAGCATATTTAGGATTGCAATCTTGTTGGGCATTTTGTTTTTTTCTTTCCATGTTTGGTGGGGTTTTTTTTAATATAACTATTCACAGTGTTCTTTGGCAGAAGTTGGTTAATCTGCTCTCCACAATGCCGTGGCATGGAGATTCTTTTTTTGTTTGGAGGAAATTAGACCAGCCTTAGACTTCTGATCTCTGCTGCCTGTTTGATACTGTGTTGCAGCAGTTCTTCTGTGATTCCTGTTACAGGGGACATCTAGGCAGAAAATGGGGTGGCTGAATGGCCGCTGATAAGGTGGACACCAAGGGCAGGTGAGAGTGCAGGCTGAAGTATGGGATCTTATGGCTGGATCACAGGATCCCCCTCCTTTTTTTTTTCCCCCATCCTAGTACATACTTACTTTGCCTCTTATTAGCTGATGTAGAAGCACAGTGTGGGAAGCACAGTGTGCTGCTTCGTGGTGACAGCAGGGGCCAGAGCAGCCCCACGTGTCTGCAAGCTATCCCTGCAGGCTGCCACTCTGGAGGTCACTGTTCCCACTGTGGGCAAGGGAGGAGTGACCTGCTTACAATTAATTTGCTACACGCACATCAAGGGCTGGACTTGATCTCTGTTCATAGTAGGAAATTTCATGTGCATAAAGTATTTTGGAAAGAAACCTGAACCTTTGTCAGAAAAAAGTTCTTCTTGCTGAAAAGCTTTGGACTGATGAATTAGCAGCTTTTTTTATTCATGCAAAAAATCAAAACCAAACAAATTTCAATTAGTTGTATCTTAAAATGTATAAGAGTTGCAGGGTTTAACTTACAAACTTTTCTTGTTTTCAGAAACAAGACACTGGACAGATTCTGTTGGATATGACCTATAACCAGCTGGGTGTAACAGAGAAGGAATATTTTGGTTTACAGCAAAATGAGACTTCAGTAGATTCACCTGTAAGTATAGCAAATAATAAATGTGTGTGCATGTATATGTGTGTATAAATATATACACATGTATGTATGCACACATATTCATGCACACACATGCACATAAAGAAACAGTATTTATTTGTAAATATTTTTAATCTATCTAATAGTTTTTCATTTCACAGCGATGGCTTGAACCAAGCAAACCTATTAGAAAACAGTTAAAAGGTAAGACTTGTTTTTTACTATCTTAATTGTAACTCTGTAGTTCTGTTTTTCTATGTTCTTATGACTAGAACAAATGCATATTTTCCAGATGGTAGATTTTTCTTCAAGAGAAAATCTTGTGTCTACAACCCTTTTCAGCAGATCCTTCTACTTCTTCTTACTCCTACCTGAGTGGAAATAGGACCTGATAGATTAGATTAATTCTGACGCTGTTACAGCAGCTGAACCTGGTTTCTGAGCAGGGCTAAACATGCTTAGATGGCCATGAAAGCAGTAGTCATATTGCAGTACCAGTGAATCCCTCCTGAGAGGGAAGCAAAAGAAGAGGGGTTTTGATTGAGGGAGGCATTGCCAGTTTCATGTATAGGTTCTAGCAATTTCTTGTCTCAGAAACCCCAAATTTTTGCATTTTTATTAAAAAACAACTGACAGAAAAAACAACACCACACACTTCCAGGTGCATTGGTTGTTCTAGTGTGTCTTGTTTTATACAGCTTTGAGTAACACAGAATGCTCACCAAGAAGGACAGGCCAGCATAACCCCAGCCAGAGAGCAGCTTAGGAGACTTGAGTGGCACTGTCCCAGTTTGTGCTGTGGCACTTGAGCTTTTTTTTCAGCACTCTCATTTCTACCTTGTGCTACAGATCATGCATTTTTATTACACAAAAGTAGCGTGTTGAACTTCTGTAATTTAATGTATTTATATGTAAAATAGATCTGAGCATTATCCCAGCTGACACACCTTAAATATATTTAGTTCTTTTCTCTCTTCTAATACTTAGGGAGCAAAGGAAGCTCAGTAATTCCTTTTATGCAAAGTAGCATATGCAAAATACTTTAAATGAAAGCATTACTACATTTGAGAGTATTTTCTTCCCAAAGTTGGTGTTGGGGCATTGGGAGAGCCTTCTTGTAATTTCTGTTAGTTTCATGAACAAAATACATGAGATTTCTATGTGGTTGTTCATATAATTTTTCTGTAAATATAGAAATGAAAATATTAAGCTCTTTCCAGTTTAAACTAAAGATTGATTTGCTCTTCTAAAATGTTGCAGGTGGTTTTCCCTGCACGCTTCATTTTCGTGTAAGGTTTTTTATACCTGATCCTAACACACTTCAGCAAGAACAAACCAGGTAACTTCCATTTGATGTTTGTTTCCATGAATTAAGTGTCTTGCCCATGTCTGCAGCTTGGCAAATTATGCTTTATTACATAGATAACTTTGTATAACTCTTGGTATTGAATGCATTTGGAGAGCTTGATGCCATGTCATGAGGAGTGGTTTCTGATATACACAGCTTACAACTCTGGGATACAGCTGGAGTATAAGTTAGTACAAAGATGTAGGCGCTAAAAGTATGTGTCTTGAATTTTTTTTTTTTTGAGTCTGCATGCCCTTGGTCTGTCTATCTAAGAAATTTTGTATCAACACTGAGTCAGTTTTGAACATGTGTAGTAGATTTAATGCTGAGGGTGTGGGAGGGTGGGGTTTATTTTTTTTTGGGAAGAACAGATAACAGTCCTTGTTTTCTAGTTTGCCCATTACTTGTAACATGCAAAGATGTATTATGCTTCAGTTTACAGTAGACTTCTAAAGTTTTCTTTTTTAACCTGCCTCTGAGTTTTTGGGGTGGTGAGGTGCATGAATTATAAGCAATTAATTTGTCACAAGATTGTAATTGAATACGTGTTTTGTTCAGTGCCTGTAATTTGGAGTTTCAAATTTGAAGGCACACATTAATCTGGCCATTAGTCTGGCATTTCTGTGGCACTTTCATTGCTTATTTATTTCAGTGACTTCGAAATATAAATAGTACAACATATGAAATTATATTTCTTGTAGAAAAATTAGCTTTTGACCTGTTTTGGTATTTGTTCTATTATTCTGAGATCTGCTCTTTAAGGTTCGTCACATGCCCACTCTTCAGTATCACTACAAACTTTGTCAAACACGTTAATAAGAGGAAAGCTGAACTGCTCTTGGAGAATTGTTGAAGAGGTTTTTGTCAGCATATGCTGCTAGAGAAATGATCCATTTCTCATCCTCCATTGGGTAGCTGTGAGATAGACTCTCACAGTCAACCTTGATTGAGATTTTGGGGGTTTTTTTGGGTTTTTTTGGTTTTTTTTTTTAAGTTCCTTTCAAAATCAGTATTTCAGGGAGAAAAAGAGCCCCGTTCAGTAGTGGTTTGGATTTTTGTTGTGTTAATTGCAACAGTAATATCATGGCCCTGGGGTTGCGGTAGAGACTGCCAAAGATCCTTGAAAATGTTGTGAGACTAAGTGGGTGTATGATTGCATATTTGTAAATGGCACTAATATTTGTTCATCTGTTTGTATAGTTTGCTGGGAAATCTAACAAAATAAAACTAATATATGTAGGTATTTAAATAATGCAGTTTTAAAATAAATGCACATTTGTTTCTTTTCCAAAAATATCTTTTCTAGGCACTTATTCTTTCTGCAGTTGAAGACTGATATTGCAGAAGGAAGGTAAGAATAATAATCTTAAATGTCTCTATAATTCTTTTTAAAATAAAATTAAAAAGCTTTTTACTTGAGGGTATTGTTGCTGTAAAATTATCCCAATTATCCCATAAATATGCCTTGTGAGACATTGTTTTAAAGGAAAATCACATTGCTAGGAAATGTTACAAATTTTCTCATAGCTCACTTATTTAGAGCAGTTTAGAAGTCTGTTGTGAATGAGCTGTAGGAGATGCTGTGTGTCAACAGGCACGACATCAGCCACAGAGATATTTAGGCAGGGCTTAGAGTGCCAGACATGGAATTCCAAACCTGGGCACCCACTACCTAGTGCAGTAATCAGAAGTAGCAATGGGCAGTTTGTGCTATCGTTTCTCATGATTTCAGGGTCACATTTCCTACATATTGGGCATATACCCAGTGGTTTATTTGGCTGTGATTTCTATGTGTTTGTACATTAAAAAACAAACAAACAAAAAAAAAAAAAAACCAAAAAAAAACCCAAAAAAAAACAAAACTAAAAAGGAAAACATGGTCCAGGTGTTTGCTGCCAAATGTCAGTTGCCTACAGGTGTTGGCTTTTTTCTTTATAGAGTCACTTTTGGACATAAAATCAGAGTTGTCTTTGTGCTTGGCATTTGGGTAACTTTAATGTTTGTGTCTAGTTTTAAATACATGAGAATGCAGATATTAATAGTAATGTCCAGAGCCCCATAAAAATCTCTTCTCCTTTTTCTTTCCTGAATAAGCATCCAGCAAGAATTTGAGCGTGTCCTTTTCCAGTTAGTTACTTCCATTGACTTAAGGGTTTAATATCCAGTTGTACTGTTCTTTAACAATCAAACTTACTAAGAAAAAATCAGATACTCTTTGAAGATAAATTATTCTTCGCATACCGAACTAAGTGCGAGACAGTTCCAATAAGACATACATACAGCCCATGTTTAAATGAAATTATTTCCTCTCTTTTCCAGGTTGTCATGCCCCATTAATTCTGCTGTTGTCCTGGCATCATACGCAGTACAATGTAAGTAATAACCAACCATTATTTTGCTAATAAATTTATTTGACCAGCTACTTTGTTGGCTGTTTGGCACTGAAAAGTCAGGAGAGATTTCTTTCCTTATCTATTGGTGCAGAATATTCACTATGCAGGTGCAGGTTATTAAAGCAGCCTCCAGAGACAGTCTGAAAAGAAAAAGAATACCTTTTAGGCCTGTCAAAAAAAAAGAGTTGATACAAGAATAATGTTGCTATTTATGTGTGCTTCTGACTGCTGACAAAAAAAGTCAGGTTTGTTTTGTCAGTGGAAACAAAACCATGAAACTTACTGTGTGTTACAATAGCTAAGGGAAAACATTCCAAGGGAATAAGTGGTCATCTAAAGAAGAGATAAGAGGAAGGTAAACTCATGATTAAGAAACTACAGTGTTCTTACACAGTGTTTGTCTCATGGAATTTGGTTTGTTAGTTATGTAGAACTGGCCCTTTGCAATGCATTTTAGGTGCCTTTACATATAAGAACTTACATCCTTCTCATCTGGCTTCAACTGGCAAAAAAATTCAAATGCTGATACTGGAAAAACATCTTCTGTAGGAAAACCAAATTGGAGTCTGACAATGCCTCACAAATATCCTCAACAGATAGTGAAAAACAGCTGGAGGAAGATCTTGCTCATTAAACAAATAAAGAAAAAAAAAACAGGTTGAGGGTTTAGTGGAGTTTGCATATTTGTTAAAATAGTCAGGGGGAAGTATGCAAGAATAGTTGTGTAATTATTTGGCTGAATCTCATTTCTTTTATGGAGAGGCTAACAAGGCCCACAGAAACAATTCAGGTAATCTTTGTTTCAAATAAGAACCCAGCTAAAATAATTAAAGTGTAGTTTTCAAAGAAGAATGTGATAAACTCTCAGTATCTATTAAAACCCTAGGAGTCTGTGAAAGGTTTGCTTTTTTTGTTTAAGCATGTCATATGTTACACCCCTTTATAAAATAAAACTGTAAACAAATTCAAGCTTCAGTAAGAACAATTGAAATTTTCCATCGTGTGGCAGTCCCAGTTTTGGAGCCAAATGAAATGCATCCTGCTCTGGTGTTTCTGAGGCCCAATAGGGGTGCTTAAAGGCTGAAACACTCTGCACCATTAGGATTGCTAAATGAGCTATTGGTGATCCAATTGTGTTAAAGCTCACAAATGAAGAATGCAGATGTTTTATCACAAAGTGAAATTAATCATGCCATATCAAGTGTACCCCAAATCCCAAAGTTGTTCCTGTTTCCCCTTCAGTTTTATGCTGTTCCCTTTTTAGTGCTTAGGCTAAGATACCTACTAATGCTGTTATCTATACTAAAGGAAAATGATAGGACAGAGAAGATTGTCAGAGGGTGCTAGTGTGTTTTGATAATTGTTTTTCATGGTAGATTCTAGATTTCTCATTCCTATTTGCCTGTTTTTTCTAACTCATAGTGCTGCTTTTACCAGGTGGTGGGGATTTTTTTTTTCTCTTTTTTAATTAAAAACACCAAAGCACAAAAAACCCCAAACTCAAAAGTAACCTTATTTTGCTATCAGAATTTCTTTCTGTTGCTGTTTGTATGATACTGATATTTATTCTCTGCGTTGGTAAGGAATGAAATGTTTAATAGAAACACATATGCCCTTAAGGTTTTTTTTTTGCTTTTACCTGAAGATGATGACATAGGAAAGACATTTTTGAAATCAAGGGTTTCAGTCTCCTTACTGAGTCATGTTTGCTGTGATTCCTGTCAATTGAAATTGTTTTAAGTAGTTTTCTATTAGTGTTTTAATTTCTAATTATACTTAGTAAGGAGAGCTGAAGTTCTTGGTATGAGAAATCCATTGTCTGAGGTTGCCATGAATCAGTTCTACCTGAGCTATTTACTGCCACTTCTTGACAGCTTTCAAGCTGCTCTCTCCTTCTGTAGCTTCCCTTGTATGCAGAAGGGGAAATCCTTGTTCTCTGACAACCTCGTGGGTTGTTTATTTAAAAGGTGTAGCATTTGTTCCTGACAGGAGGGCTGAAGCAGATCTTTCAGAGTGTGTGAAGTCTGGTGTTTGATATTTCTGCTCTTGCTTCTTAACCAAAGATTTTCCATGTGCTAGTTATATGGTTGGCCTTTAGAGGCTTTGTCTGAGTTTTTGGTAGTTTCTACTGTGCTACTGGGATGCTGCTTCTCTATAGTGCCCTTTGTGCAGGTGTTTGGTTCTGAGATAAAGCTCTGACACATCCCTGTGCCCTGCTGCAGCACACCCTGGATTGTGCCTGGCAGGGCTAAGTTACAGGGGAATGCAAGTGGGTGTGAATACTGTGTGTGAATAACATGTGACTGAACCTGATTACAAACATAGTTCAGACACTTCAAGAAAAAGTTGTTAGTGTATTATCAGGAATGTGCTTTGTGACAAAACAGTCAGTGGATTTTGAAATTCTTTTTTTTAAGAAGAACTTGTCAAGGTGCGTTTCAAATCATTTCATCATTGTGCAGTTGGAAGGATAGACTCATACTGAAAAATCTTAATGATAAATCATGTGTTTTTACTAGTGTGAAATGGGAATGTGAAATGTTGTAGCCTTCATAAAACCAAATAAGGAAACCTATACAGTATGACTATTCCATTTTTAATTTCAAATGTCACAAAGCTGATTTAGCATCACTTGTTTTCCATCACTTCATGCTGCAAATTGCCATTTCCAGGCCATTGCTTAAATGCCCAGCTAGTGGTATGTAATAAATTCCATGGGTTTCGTGAGAATATGCTCTTATAAATCCATTGCTAACTTGGGACTTGAATCTGAAGCACACCAATAAAGCCAGCAAAGGTATTATGAATGCTTCTAAGCTTGTTTTTTTCCTGACCATCAGTTGCTCTTTTCTCCTGTGGTACTGCTCCTCTCAGCCCTGCTTTGAGAACCAGGAATCATCTCTAGCACACTGCTCTGTCTTTGGGACTTTGTTCAGAAAGGGATTGACTGGTTGCTAGGGATTCAAATGTACTTTAACTTCCTCTAAGGAAAGGAAGGCTGGTGATGATGAGGAGTCAAGGAAAGCTGAACTTAGTGTGAAAGTCTCTCAGGAACTGGGAATGAGAGTTAGAATTTTGGGAAGGCCAGAAGTTTAATATCCCAGAGGTAGAAGTGGGCTCTAAGACTTACAGAAACATCAACAGTGGCTCCACAGTGAGGCCTGACTCTTCTAACTTGACTACATTTTGCCTCACTTTATAGAAAGTAGGTTGACCCCTCAGATGTCCTAGTTTATGGAGACCTCTCTCTTTTCATGGTTAGCATTTGGGGATTTTTCTGTGTGTGCTCCCCACCGATGCTTTCTTGAAGTGAAATAGTTCTCAGAAGTTCTTCATCTCATTTAAGCTGAGAGATTGGTTTACAGATCAGCCAGGTTTCTACTTCTTTCCAGGACATCTTTAACCCTTGTGCCTTAGAATCAAAATCAGACTGGATTAATAGAGAGAACTTTGAGTTGAATTTCCAGTGTTTGAAATTACTTACTAGATATGGTTGGGTAGTCTGAATATTGTGTGCATGTCACATCTGTTCTTCTGAAGCCTGCATCAGTGCTGTTCAGTCAGAGGTACCTTTGTCATATCTTGCAGTACCTGTCATCAGCAGTGCCAGTGTTATGTGTGTGATGGTGATGAAACTCCCAATACAAGAATCAGCTTGGAGAGATTACTTAAGATATATTCCTATTTCATTCCATATGGTTCACTGAATTCTAGATTGCTGCTCCTGAGCTTGCTAGCATCTCTGTACAACAGATCTTCTAAGAGTGTCCTGATTGTTTATATAAAGCAACTTTCCCTCTCTTTTGGGTTGGTTTTCCTTAATTATATTTTACAATTGTGTTGGGCAATACAGAGGCCACTTCAAGAGATCATTCCTTCAATGTGGTGGTCTTCCATTAAGCCACAAATAATTTTTTGAACTATAACACTTCAAAACAAGGTGCAGTCTCCAGAGTGCAGAACTCCAGACTGGAATACTGGCTGGTTCTGTAGCTGAAGGAGTTGACTTTCTGCAGTGCCTCATAGACCTGATACTATTCTTCTGTGTTTTTAAGTTGGATGAACCTATTAAATATTTCTTTGTGTAACAAAAAGGGGGAAATAAGGGTTTCCCAAGGTCAAGGCCCATGTAATACAGTATTACACTCAGCCTTGAGTTGCACCAGGAAAGGTTTAGGTTCTGTATTAGGAAAAATTTCTTCACCAAAAGGGTTGTCAGACTTTAGAAGAGGCTGTCCAGGGAAATGGTGGGGTCATCATCCCAGGAGGTATTTAAAAATTTGTAGATGTGGCATGGAGGGAAATGGTTTAGTGGTGGGCTTGGCAGGGGTGGATTAAGAGTTGGGCTCAACGATCTTAGAGCTCTTGTCCAACTAAATGACTTTGTGATTCTCAAATGAGCAGTGATGAATGCTGAGAAACAACATATATGGCAGAGGATCAGATGCATTAGTTTGGCAAAGCCTCACAATGTTTTGGGAGTACTGGTAACTATTCCTTTAAGTCTTTTATCCCAATACTTTCTCAAAATGAATACTCTTTGTACTTTGGATTATACTTTGTTTTTCTCTATAGTTTTTTTTATTGTGCCTGTATGGTTTCTGAAGTACATGTTGTGTTTGAGATGCAAAAACAGCAACTCAGTATAATTTATAGTTTTTAATTTGTTTCTTCCTTTTCCTTGTGACTATTTTTTTGTGTTATTATTTAACTGTGTCTGGATTTTGAGCTGCTGATTTTTATTTTTTAGTTCTTTTAATAAAACGCATTACAATGACTGGCTCATTTTTCATTCTGGAGTGGTAAATAACTCGGAGACTACCATTGTGCATACACAGTTTTCTTTTTTTTTTCTCTACAAATGTTCCTTTGTTTTTATTAATGCCTAATTTCTCATTCTGTCTTACCACAAAATGGCCAGCTGTTGTAAGTGGTCATGAGCAGCTATTTACAGTCATGCCTAGGCTGAACATTTTGTAAGGGCTCTTGAGTGTGAAGCATTATTTCCTTTTACAAAACAAGTTAGTTTTAACTCACATGATAGCTAGTTCTACTTGTCCTGTAGGGACATCACAATTACTTAGGGGCTGAGTGGGTTAGTGTTCATGTTCAAATCCTTATTTGGATACAGGTTCCACTTGTTTGAAACAACTTGCCTTCTCTCAACATTCACTTCTGAGGGTTTTGGTCCTTTTAGGGATTTTTCTCTGAAAACCATTTTCAACATGGTGTTGTTTTGCTCATTCTAATGTACCTTTTTTGTCTGTCTTTAATAAATGTCTACATTTTAATGTTGTTTATTTGAAACTGAATTCTGCTATAGCAGATTGTTTTCTGATTCCAGAAACTTTTTAATACTTGAATAATTTGTAGTTACTGTTGAGAAGCAGTTTATGCTAGGAAGTTCATCTTTTTTCTGTTCTCATTTTGTGCCAAGAGGCAATCACTTAATTTCTAAACTGATTAAACTGTAGAGATTAAGTATATTTTCTTTTTGTACCTCTGTATTGATATGAAGATAAATTAATCATTAGCCTTTAATACTACATTTCACCCTCACCTCAAGAATATGAGTCATTATTGCTGTCCTGATTTGGAGGCCAGTCATGTGATCCTAACTATGTTTTAATCCCAGGCTGCAGTTTTATACCTGAGGATTTTTACAATTTATATGCAAGACTCTTCCTGTGGTTTGTTTATTCTGTTCCCCTGCGAATCTAATCTTTGTATGTAGTTATCCTTTTTTTAAAACAGGCAACTCAAATCACTTTTGTGCTTTATTCATGTGACCTAAAATATTAAAATTGAAAAAAAAGTTACAAATTCGGTATGAAACTGCTTGATTCTTTTCTGATGCACTTCTCAGGTCTATATAAAGTTGATATTAAACCAGTTTCTAAAGACTAGCTTTTGTATGCATTCCTTTGGGTCAGTTTGTTCATATGATCTATAACTGATTTCTCATCGTGGTTAGCCAATGAGCCAGTCATACATTTCCCTTCTTGTACCTAAGTTACTTGAAATGCCCATATGCAGAAATAGGTTCTGGTGCTATTGCTTTGTATGCATTTTTTTTATTATTATTTACAAGTTAAGTCTGTAGAACTGGAGAACAAGGTGATCTGCCCCTTGAAGGATATCTGAGCAAATGACTTTTGAAAAAGGTATGAAGAATATATGGCTTGTTTAGGCATCAATAAGGCATAGACAGATCCTATGCTCTATAAACATACATCTCAAGACTTGTGTTTCAAGCACTTATACGCTCTTATTTTATTGAAAGTTTGTAGAACTAGTGTTTTGGCATATCAGCATGACTACTTGGCTATTGAACTTTTCTTTTGCTAGAAATTAAAAAAATAAATATCCTCTTTTTACTGAATGTGGCCTTCTAAATAAATGGTCCATCACATTCCATTTTTTAAAGCTTTTCATGTTAGATATATAATTCTAAAATACAATTTTCTGATATTCAAATATCAGGGGTTTGTTGGTTTGTTTTTTGACTCGTCTTTGGTTCCACTTTCTCTCTCCTCTATATTGTTGACCAGTTATAATAAATCAAAGAGCAACAGTGGTCCAGAGTGGAGAAAGGTTAAAATATTATTATTTTTATACTCTGACTTTATCTTCATTGAGGTAGTATCTGCTGACTCATGATCAGAGAAGCAACTATGTCAGGAGAAACTCAGATTAGAAATAGGTGTTTAATATTTCCTGCCCTTCTGCTGTCTTCTGGAGAAATCCAGTAATGAGATAGAAGCACCATGGGTTATTATTCTTGCCGACGTCTCAATATGTCCTAACTTTTTATCTTGCTTGGATAATTAAATCTTACACAAGATCATTAGCCTTGCAAGATGTTTCGCTTCTACTGTAACAGCTGGCTAGGGAGTTGTAGAAGCTAAATTGCTCCCCTTGTTGGCATGGCCTCAGGTAGCTAGTAGCAAGAGGGGGAAAAAGACAGAGTAGCCTATTTAGAAGATTAGAAAGAAGACTCTACCCCATAATGTATGAAGGAATAACAGTTGTCCCCTTTAGAGAAGGTAAAATTACTGTAAAAATATCTTTTTCTATTGCAAAGAAAATTGAAGTAGAAAACTACATTATCTTATTCCTGGAAATCTGGTCTTTTCCCATTGGCAAGACTGGAATTCAAACTGGCTGCAACAAACCTTAAAGATGTGGATTGTCTCATAGAAAAATGGGTCGTGTTAATGACTAATAAAGGAAAGGATCTTCAATCAACTGCTGTAATTGTAAAATTATGGGGTTTTTTTTACATTGTTATTAGCATACTACTTAGCTCTAAAAGTTCCAAATTTTTGCTTTTATTGTTTTTGTCTTAGACTTAGCACTGACAGGCTTGGACTTTTGTCAATATATGGATATTCCTAAGCATCATTTCAGTTTCTTATGGTACTTCTGCATCTTCTGTCTTGGTTGGATTGGGTTTTATTTGTTTTTTCTCATTCTTGTTTTTTTATTCTTCAGATAAATTTTACAGTAATGTTCAAATATGTGTTTTGGCTCTTATGCTAAATATTTAGTCCTTTGCCTGCCATTTGCTAATTAACTTAAAGTTTAGGCTACCTTTAAAAAGAAAGAAGTATGCAAGACCATCTGCATTGAACGTAAATTAGTTACTCTCTATCATTCCCTTTTTTATTTAAATATTTCTCTTGATGCCAAAAATTGTTGTGCAACTATGCTAGCCTTTGACAGTGTTTCCCTGGGAATTGTCTTGTATCATTGTAGTTCCATTTTCTGGGCCATATAAATCATGCAGTTTGAATATATATAAGTGGCAATTATTAGTTATCCCCTGCTTTACTGATCCTACATAATGATTAGTTGTAAGTTTTTTCTGATGTGCCACTCATGCCCCTCAACTCAAATCACTTAAATATCTTTTTTCTTCTTCTTCTTCTTTTTTTTTTTTTT